>JAIUCV010000037.1:0-600000 GCA_026724425.1 Erythrophleum ivorense | reverse complement strand
CATGTAATAATAGAAAAAGAAAATAAGAGAAGCATAATAACACCAAGATAAAACTAGTTGCTTAAATACGAGGAAAGCATATATTTGAAATGATGCAATATGCATAAGCCATAAGTATCATGCTCTCCAATTCTTGATTGAATAGAATTTATTTATAATCTCCTATGTAGTGAATTTCTTTGCAATTTCCTTTTTAGTGTACATAGTCTAATTATCTACAAGAAAATTTATTTTGAAACCATATTTTTACAAGTTTCATTGCTGAAAAAGCCAATTTTGTTGATGTAATGGAAACTAGAAGTCTCAACATAAGAAGGTTTATCTTATCAATCAAATGATAAATTTTTATTTTCCTAAAACAAATAGTTCTTTCCATAACTAAGGAAGAGTCATAAGATTTTGAAACAAAATATATTTACTTTCCCAAAAATAAGCAACAATATTTGTTCTATTCAATATGACAATCATGATTAATAAATAAATAAATAAGCAACCATGAATAAATAAATAACCAAGTTAATTAATTTTATAAACAAGTTGGAAAACCACAAACAAAAAATTATGCCATGTGCACATGTCCTATTCTTAGAATCTTCACTTTATTCTCTTCGATAATTTGACCTTATTTTATCTACGAATCTTCATGCTGTTCTCAATTTTAGTTTTTTTTTTGAATAGTTAAGCTTTACCTTTTTTAAGAGAAACAAAATGAAAAAAAAAAAGAATATGAAATATTGAAATACCTTAACATGTGGTGGTGGGAATGTCAAACTAAACCAACTACTAGGGGAAAGCGAGTTGTAGGGACACAAAATAGGAAGAGAAAGCTTGTGATGGAATAAGAAACTTGTGTTGCAAACTAAAAGGAAAGCTACCCTATCCCTACTATATAGTGTCAAGAGAAATAGTAAAAAATCTTTTGCGAAAAGCTTTCTTTCTTGTTTGACTTTTCTTATTTTTAATATATTTAAATTTATTTTAGTTTAGTTATTTCATAAAATCTACCATTATTATCAAAGTCAAATATAGTTATATCTTTTAAAAGCATATATTAAAGACTTTAAAAAAGTAAGGGGACTGATTAAAAATTTTAAAGGGCAATAATATTATCTACATACATTTATACATCTAAATTTTTTTTAAAAGGGGGGTTACCCCTAAAACCAACAACCTTGGTCTATCCCCAGCTGACACCATACGAGATGA
This sequence comes from Erythrophleum ivorense, assembly GCA_026724425.1. Classification (NCBI taxonomy): domain Eukaryota; kingdom Viridiplantae; phylum Streptophyta; class Magnoliopsida; order Fabales; family Fabaceae; genus Erythrophleum; species Erythrophleum ivorense. Next base: position 598,794 of record JAIUCV010000037.1, on the reverse strand, counting down.
AGAATTATGGGATTATGTGGAGAGTATAATAGCTATTTCAAAACCATTTTATTTGCTAGTACTATTTTCTGATGGTGAAGTACAAAAAATGGGGGAATTTTATAAGATGTATGATATGCTTGTTAAACTAAAAGAAATAATGCAAGTGAATATATGCAATTTCACTTCTCTTTTTTTTTTTTGAATTTATATATTAATTCATAGTGATTTCATTTTAAACTTATCATCTAGTAATTAAATTAAAATTTTATAGGTACAAAGATTGCTATGATGAAATAAAAACAATTGTGATAGCAAGGTGGGGAAAGCCTCCCAATGAAGATAAGAAAGGTATGATTTGATAACACTTATCTTAGTTTACCAAAAGGTATGATTTGAAAGCCTCCTAATAAGGATAAGAAAGTTACAATGGTACTAATGAGAGCCTTTCAAAAACTAATGGAAAATGATGATGAAGTAAAACTGTTATGTGAGCAATTTGTTACATTTCACTTACACAAAGGGTTGTAGGCTATGTTCGTAATGTAGGTTGATGCAATAACAATGGATGCAATAGATTGGTAGGCTGCATATAGATTAGAAACTCTAGAATTAGTTAATGTTGTTAAAAAGGTATATCAATTAAAAGAAATGGGAGCACCTACTTTTTCATTCATAACGCTAAGAAAAACATGTCAATTCTGCAAGAGTTAACAAATTGGTATTTATTCATTCAAATATTCATCTATAGTTCCATTGCATAGAAATTTACAACAATGGCCTCTAAAAAAAATGGGATATTGAGTAGAGGATACTTGCGTAGATGATTCTAGTATCAAATTGAAGGAGACAAGATGGAACTTACTAATAAGCAAAGTTTGTAAACAACAAAAATAGATGTCGAGGTGACTTATTTTTCTATAAATTCTAGTGGATGAAAAGGAGGTTCAAGTTCTAGCTTAGTAGTTGTAACACCATAATGTATTAACCGTGATTATCCATCATTTAAGTTTAATTCCATATGATTTCCAAAGAAAAAGCGCAAACCGTGGCATTTTCATGCTATATATCGGGGTTTAAACGCTCATATTTTGTCCCGCGGGTCCCATGAACCCATCAACCATATTCTCTATTCAAACTCCATTTATACAACTCATAAATAGCATAAAACAACTCATGAACCACGGATATGAAGCCAAAAACCCAAAAATGCAATTTTTCAAATTGGGCCCAAAAGTCAGATTTTTGGCTCTAATTTGGGAAAATCATAACTAATTCTATAAAATTGGGAATCAAGCAAACTATAGCTTTCTGGAAAGCTCTAGATGTTAAAGTCACATTAAAAATAATTCAAAATCACAATCTCAGTGTTTGGATCATGTTTGACATCGGAAAAGAGACAAAAGTCTGGCTGTCCCTGGTACTGATATAGCTTGCTGTCATGAATTTCAAAAATTCATAACTAATTCCAAAAAAATTCAATCTGGGAAAACTATACCAATTCAAAAATCTATAAATGTTAAATAGAGGATAAAAATAGGTCGAGGTCATTTCAGTAGCTTTTGGATCTCGAAAATTGATGGAACAGTAATGAAGGTCGGATGGCTTTCCTAATACTAACACAGAATTTCAAAAAGTTATTTCTCCCTCTACAGACCTCCAATTGAGATCCTTCTAGTTGTCATAGGTCACTGTGGATGTCTAGTTTATGCCCATAAAATTTCATGATAATTGGACACCGTTTGGTCCATGAATGACACAGATTCATTTTTGGACCTATGATAATAGTGTACTAACCAAAACCATCAAATTTTCCTAACTTCAACAATTCGCCAAATATTCTCTAGACCTCCAAATATTACGCACTTTAGCTTTCCAAGAAGCTCTCAATAAAATTTATATGCATGCCAAATTTCATATCAAAAAGAGCTCATTTGGTCATATTTTGATGGAGCTCACAAATTTGGTAAATTTAACCTCCGATATGGTTCAAAGTGGGTCCAAATAGCCTCATACATATTCTAGCACTTCTTGGGCAAGTTTTAAAGCATAAACACAATATATGTAAATTGCCCCAAGTAGTTCAACTCATCATGTATCTCAAACTCACTACACTACAAGTAAAAATGTACTACTACATATAAGTCATAAAGGGGCCAAATCTCATAATTTCATTACTTTGGCTCTATACATAGTTTATACATCATTTACATATACATTTACACTTGCTCAAATATTTACATCTCAAAAATAATATGTACATATCCATTTTGGTACTTCTTTACATCAAAAGAACTAAAACAAGCTATACAACTGCCTAAAATGCTCAACTAGGCTCCTTGGTTTGCATTTTGATCTCCTTGAGCTCCACCTAACATGTTAAGATGGGAGAGGGAAGGGGGTGAGATTCATGGAATCTCAATAGCTCATACACTCATTCAAGGAAGCAAGCAAAGTATATAAATAAGTCAAAGCATGCAAGTAGGCATCTAACCATTCACAATCATATAACACATGATTTTCATGCCATGAATATCATATCAATGCCAAGAATGAACTTTAGGGACTTTTAGTCTAGTCTCACCCTATTTTAGGGACTTTTAGATGGTCTCACCCTTGGTTTAAGGACTTTTGACTTGGGCTCACTCATCTATGAGACTTTTAGCCTTGTCTCACCTATTTATAGGGATTTTTAGCTCTACCTCACCCATCACAAGGGACTTTTGGCACTACTTCACCTGAGCAATTTTACAACCCAAAACATAAGCATATTGGTATCCATGCATCAAGGCAATATTAAATGGCATGTCTCGCAATACAAGCACATACACAAGCATACAATAACTATTATATATCTAAGAATGTAACAAGAAAGAGTGGAGAGCTACCTTATAAGCCAATGCAAGCCTTCCTTTTCAATTTCTCTTCTCCCTTCTTGGTCTCACAATCATAACTAGATGGAGCTGCTTCTCTTGGGCCTAGACATAACAAATTGCATGTAATTACTCTCTCATAACTTAAATAAATACTCATAAAGTTAGGGGGTTCTTCATCAAAGCAAACCTTACAAAGTATGTAAGAACCTCTAGTTTCTCCCTCTAGAATTTCACTAACTCTTCTTCTACTTCCTTTACATTTTTCAACTTATCACACTCTAATTTAAGGATTTCTTACTCATTATAGGTCAAAACAGAGCTATCTTACTTAACCACCCATGAAAAAGGAAACTTAGGAGGAGAAGAATAAAGTCAAGAAGAAGAATAATAAAAATCTTTAAGGGTTATTACCTTTCTTCTTTGGTTTCCTTCCTTCTCTCTTAGCTTCTCTTGGTTTCTCTCTCTCTCTCAAGCCTTTTTCTCTGTCTTGGACGAAGTTTAGATCGGTTAAAAGAAAAGGAGAGGATCTGGACTCTTTAAGAAGTAAAATTCTCCTTTTTCACATTTTTTTGGATTAACCCTCACTATAACAGAAAATAACCCTCGCTACAATGAGCACGTATCAGTCCCAGACCCCTGTTCTCAATACAGTGCACACTATTGCGAGGAACTCCTTAGTTTTTGTATGGGATGCCTGAACTCGCTATAGCTAGAAGCATTCTTGCTATAGCGAATAGGCACATTCTTTATAGTTAGGTCATTTCTCGTTATAACGAACAGGTACATTCGCTATAGCTGAGCTGTAGTGTCACACCCCACAAATTTAAGTACGTTGGCACAGAAGGCAAACCATCCTCCTACCATAAATCTATTTGTATTGACAACCTCCTCAAAATTTAGAGAGTATTTCTAAGTTGTAACTTCATATAATAAATTATAGGTATCATTTTCGAATCATATAAAACATATAAGTTTTTCTTTTAGGTGACTTTTGTAGAAATTTTGGCAGAGTTTCCTCTATAATTTAGACCTCCCGATATTTCTACAATCTGTCAGCTAAAACAATATACCCAAAAAGAATAACCCGTATTCATTCAGACCAAAAATAAACTTCTAGGGAGTGGGGATACCCTATCTATGATTCAGTGGAGTCAACTTTACACTATTCAGAATAAAATAGGTTACACGCATATGAACAAAATGCACCCACATGAACCACTACAGGCTTGCCAAAAGAAATAAATGAAAGATCAACAACTAGTAGGTTGCTGAGGGTAGACTAGGGTCTGCACTGCTATCTGAAAAAAAAATTTAAAAAAAATATAGTGAGTTTAACACTCAATAAATAAGTAATGTCAACCCTTAAAAATAGGGACAGGGCCTGAAAAAAAATATATATATATATATATATATATATATATATGTATATAACGCATGAAGCATACTTTATGCAAATCTTTTCTTAAAATGCACTGAAAGCATCTAAGCAGAACCAATTGAAACAGACGCAGAGCACACAGCTCGCGGGAAAAATAACTATAGACGCAAAGCATTCAGCTTGCGAAAATAAAACGACTCAGCGTGTGGTGGCCTACACACGGGGCTAGCATCACCCCTGCTAGCTGAGGTACAGATCATGGTGCACCATGGCTAACAACTACTGCTGTTAGCTACAGGGTTCTGAATAGATAACCTCTTAAAATAATACTTTTCTCAAATTAGCATTTCAGATAGAGTACCTTCCATATCGGTTTCATATCAAAGTTTTTAGATAACTCAAACAGACGTTAATTTGCAAAATTTCATGTTCAAATCAATTTTTGGTAAACATGCATATGACAAAACATTTAAATATATATCTCCATAAATAAATCTTCAAATTTTAGAACACTGCAAGGAAACTTAGTAACAAAATAATAAATACTAGTTACTCATGGTCCGCATTACTTACTCACCTTCCAAGATAATACAGAAATTCCCTGCCCACTCTTCAACTATAACTCAATCTCCTGAATATCCTACAATACCCATTCACCATATTTTAGAGTGTGAATAACTCCAATTTATCTCATATAGAACTTATCTTATTTTAAAAAATTTTCCTCATCTCGTAAGGTCAAAGCATAAATGAGAATGAATAAAAATAAAATACGCACTTCACATGGCTAAAAATTCCTCTTCCTACGAATAGGAGAATAATTATGGTTGCTGCTCTTAACCTCATTAGCTTGGTCTATTTGAAAAAAATTCTAGGAAAAGAAAAGAACATGGGTATCTATTCTTCATTTCTCTAGCATGCTATAGATATGTATATGATTTCAAGTAACTACATCCACCATCCTCTCCTCAAATTTCATGCCCTCCATACCCATACAATACACATAATATACATATATAGGGATATAGATATGTGTATATATATATATATGTCCGTATATGGCAGCAGAGCATTTTGGATTTTACATTCAAAGACCGAAATTCGCTTAAGGGAGGAAAGAAAAATGAAACCACATCAGTCTTGAGCCCTTACCTCCCTTAATCCACAAAGAAGCTCAAGGTAAAAGCCAACGAAAATGGGGAAGGCTCACACTACATCATGGCTATCAATCCTATTAGCAGAGCACGAATGGAGAGGAGCTTACTCTGCATAAGTGAAGTGAGCCAGTGAAAAGCAAGAGGGAATTTAGTTCTGTAGCAGAAGCGTCATGCAGAACTGAGAGCAATAACGCTAAGGGAGAATAAAATAAACTCTTGTATAACATAAACCACGATTGCTCTAACTAGGAATCATAATCTTACATGAAATTTTTCTTGACCAACACCACACTTCCTCCAGCACACTTCTTACAGGGAAAAGAAAACACACAGCAGTGCCAAAACTAGAAAAGGGGGAAAAGTATCAAAACAGAACTCAAATGAGGAAGTATCACGCAACAAGTCTGAGGAATGAGCTTACACGATTTAATGCGGCTGAAATGGAGCAACTAAAAGAGACATGGCAGCAAGGAGTGACTCGCATAGCAACGAAGAACCAGAAGGAAGCAACGTAGAGTGAACAGAAATGGAGATACAGAGCCTCTGGTATGCTTCTGCTATTTTCTCTGATTGAAAGGATGTGTGCTGCAAAAGTTTGAGTGGTAAATGACGTAAAAACCTAGCTTAAAGTAGATACAAGAGGGTATATATGGGAGATCAGAAAATTGCAAAAAGGAAGAAAAGAAGTGTTACGTGGCAGCTTGAATATTCAAACTCTGGGTAAGGAAGAAGTCTAACTTTCTATATGTATATATATTCTCATGGACGTCCAGTCCTTACATGTAGCCAGTAGACTTGGAAAAATTTCAAGACTTAAAAAATTTCATTAATTTTTTGTTGTTACAGTAGTCACCAAGTTTGCACATATAAAATACATCAATTTCAAATATCCAAATTTGCAACAAAGTGAAAGTGCTTGAGGAAAAAGAAAAAGGTGGATTAGCTTCTTCTTCTTTTTTCAGTTAATGCATTTGAAATTTTTGTTTTTCTTTATCAATTTATTTCTAATATCTAGCGATTTGGATTATTAATTTATAGATTTGAAATTTAAGTTTCAAAATGTTGAAATTTTTATGATGTGATTATAGTTATTACCCTTTTATTTGAGCTAGTTATCTATTAAATATATGAATTATATAAACGGGTACATCCTATATCCATACTTATACCATGTACTATGGTGAACCACAAAATGGTGACACTAATATAAAGTTTCTAATGAAGAAAGTGCAAATAAAGAAAGTGCAAATATAAAGGTGCAGTCCTTCATTTGTTTGTTAACTTCAATTTGCCTCTGCAACATATCTTAGAAAGACCATTGTGTTCTTTTTATTCTTTTCTCTTTCTTCAAATTTCTTATACTAACAATGTTGATAGCAAAATGGTAAATTTTTGGGTAATTTACTTTCTCTTCTGTAAAAAAAGGTCTAAACTACATAGTTCTTCTCTTTATTTGAAATATATACAAATCCCCTAAAATCAAAAGAAATGCCAAAATAATCTTAAGAATAATATTTTTTAAATAACTTATTAGAAAATATATTTCTTAAACTTTTATTTCAATGTTATTTATTTTAAGTTAAAAACTATAAATTTAACTTATTTTAAAATTTTATTAAATTTATGCCGATGCATAGGTTTATTAATATATATATTTAATATAATTGTTGCGGTTGAAATCAAATTATTATCTTTAAATTAGTTATTCTTAAAAAAATTATTTTGAGAATTTATTTTTTGTTTTTAATAATTATATATTTTTATCAAATAATTTTATAATTTATTAAATTTCAAAAAATGACTATTTTTTATTGGTCAAATATGTGTTTATTATTTGTTATATTATATAAATGAGACAAAAATATTTGGGGTCAAAATATATATAATGGTAACTTATCATTTTACTGTAAAGAAGAGTATAGCACATTTTTTTGGTTTCAGGAGAGAGAGGTGTAATCTTTTAAAACAAAAGATAAGATCATATAATTTAGACATCACTAAGAAAAGATGACAATAATTTACCCTAAGTTTTTATGCTATAAATGAAAATTATTATTTGATAAAAAAAGGTTGTATTTCGATTTACAATAGTATATTGAAATGACTAAGGAAAATGAAGAGAGATCATGGGATGCTATTCCTTAAAAATACCAATTTTTTAATTTAATTTAATAATAAAAAAATTTATTAATATTTAAGCATTTGAATTTGATAAGACTTTTAAAAACTTTGAGAAAGTGTAAAGTAAAATTTTTTATTTTTTTATGCCACAATTTTATTCTGTTTATTTATAGTGAAGATAGTAGCAACATAGTTATATTTTCTACCCAATTTTTTTTAATATTACATTCATCTAACTGAAAAAGCCCCTGTTCGACTTATATAACTTGTTCATTTGACAGAGTGCTAGTCTTAAAACAACCGAATGGCACAAAATTCAAAGCAGTATGTTTTAAAAAATGACTGTCATGACATACCATTGAGTCGTATATATATAGTATTTGCAATTCAACGAATCTCAAACATACAGCGAGTTGGGCAATACACAAACAAGTTTATAATAAGAATCATATAGTTTAAACTTAAGAGAATTGATACCTTCAGTTTTTTTTTCTTTTTTTTTTTCTGAAAATTATACAGGTGTAAGACTTATTATTCAATTAAGCCTCATACATTTAATTGAAAATCACCATTCAACTAAGGTTTTTACACATTCTATGTCGAACTAACAAATTGAGCGGATTCAAATTATTAAACTTGACAAGCCCAAACATTGTGACCCTCTGTTCTATTCACCGTAGAGCTTCTCAAAAGCAGACAGTCAAAATTGAAGCTCAGAATCATCCCATTGAAGCACTGCGGATTCTATGTTCTGCTCTCTTTTCAGCTTGTCTTTCACAAACCAATCACATACCCTCCCAGCATTGAGCTCCTCGATTGGACACCCTTCTTGCTCCGATATCACTCTCAGTAGATTTAAGGAAGATATCTGCAGAAAAATAATGGACAGTTAACTGAAGATGGATCATCAGTTTCAAAAATAGTACTACTCAAACCCTCAGAATCATGGACCCTGCATCAATAGGGAAAATAACACACCAACATGGTTGCACGATGAGATTTGTATAGCATTTGACCATTATGTTTGTATTATTATATTCAATGTGTTTAACTGTTTTTTGAAGTGTTCAACATTGTGTTTAATACAAACATTGAACATATATCAAACACAAGGACTCTCGTTTGTATAAATTTGAGTGAAACTGAAACCTGAGAGAGAGGAGAGGAATATTACTGTTAAACGGCAAAGAAAGCGTTCGTGGGTGCTGAGCCCTGATATTTCCACTAAACCAGCTTCCTCGAGTGTCAAGAACGTTCGCCTCTCGCTCATCTTTTCTCCCTCTTGTCCACTACTGCATTTCACTTTTCTTCTAATGTTGCTCTGGTGAGCTAACATGCTCGTCGTTTCTGGTTTCGTCAAGTTGTGGAGCTTTGAACTTTTGAAGAGGCACGTTGATTGAGCACAAGTTTTACAAGGTTGTAGCGAAATCATTGCTTTTTCATTCTTCTTACTTGATACTGAGCTTATGCGAATGCTTGTTCGAAGCTGAAGAACAAGAGTGGTGGATATGAGGGCCTTATCTGTTTTGTTCATTACGTATGTGGAGGAGAACGGCGTTTAAATTGGGTCACAAGGCCGACCCGACTCAGATGGGCTTCCTTTAACAAGTTAGCCCATAAGGGCTTTTTCCTAGATGGATTGATTTAATTTCAGCAATAAAGAAAAGGATGGTTTGATTCAAAGTTGATTAAAAAAAAAAAAATTGATAGCTTTAAGTCTTTTAGAGTGCCCGTTTCATTTAAGGGGAAAAAAGTTAAGAATATTAAATATTCATAAATTCTAGGTAGTGTTGGATAAATCAAATTTTATATTTTCACTAACTAAAAATTAATCTATAAAAGGAAATGAAAAATATATTTATGCTATTCAAACCTATATAATACAGTAGTGTCTTGACATCTTTTTAATTTATCTTTATTTGGAAATAATAATAATAATTTATTATTTAATTTTGAATTTTGAATTTTTTTTATAAAAATATGTTATAATATTTTTATTAAAAAATTAAAATTAATTTTTAATCACTTATGAAATAATGATTGTATAATTTCTATGACAATTAATTATTATCATCATACCAATTGTAAAAATTTTAAATACTATAATATCTTATTTTTGATATATTATAATTAATGTAGTGTCTAATATATAAAAATAACGATAAAACAAATGACTTCAAGGTCATATATGATCTAAGCAAAATATTAAGTTATATTTACTCATGGTGTATGTACAAACTAACTAGCACACATGAAAATAACTTCTAATAACATGACAGACTTGTTAAACACATCTGCAATATTGATTCATACACAAACTTTTACAAAATTTAGCAATCCAAACCCAAAACAAAAGGGAAGAAGAAATAATAGAATAAGTAGCTAAAAATTGAGAATGACATCTCCAAGTAAGGTGATGCTACCAAGGAGACCTAATCAAAGGTCGAATTCATTTAAAAATAGATTAGACTTATAAAAAAATTTGTAAAATTTTTTAGGCTTAGACCTAGGCCAATATTGTTTGAACAATACCAGACGAGACTTAAATCCAGTTGAAAATGAATTGGGCTTGGCCTATTGGTTTTAAAAAATATTTTTTTTAAAAAAAATTATTTTTATATTAATTTTAAATATTAAATAGCTCAAAAACATATTACAAAAAATTTAAATAACTTAAAATATATATATATATATATAAGATAGTAAAATCTCTCAAAATAATAATTTTTTTATAATATTACTGATTAATAATTTATTTTATTTGAATTATAATTTATTTCTAATAATATATTATACAATAAGTAAGAGTAAAAAAATATAATAATCATATATATTATATATTTTTTTTACTTATATCTATAGTTATAAATAAATTTTTTAATGATATTATTTATTAATAATATATAAAAAATAATTATAATACGGGTAAACTTAGATTTGGGTCGAATTTTAAAAAAAATCCAAACTCAACCTGTTTTTATATTTATACATTTTAAAAATAAACTCATTTTTTATTGCATTCTTTTTTTTAGACTTATATCTATTTTTTTTAGCTGAACCTACTAGGCCAAGCGGACTTCCCAACCCATGATCAAGTCTACTACTAAAAAGGAAGTTTGATCAACTAGGATCTCAATTGGCTATCATGCATTACTAAATACAACAAATATTATTTTATATAAACTTATATATATATATATATATATATAGACACACACCTTTAACAATAATAAACTTAAATAATGATATTTTTAAAATACATAAGCAACTAGTATAACAATTCAAATTTAGTAAAATAAATTTAACGTCTATCTGATTCAATAAACAACTTTTACAAGCTTTTTAAATTGAGAGAGAGAGAGAGAGAGATAAGGATGAACATAACAATAAGTAGCTAAAAATACGGGGAAGCATATCGTAATTGATAGGTTTGATGTTGTTGAGGAGAAATTTGGGTCAACTGGGAGCCCAACAGGTCAAGTACATCACAGTCCTCATAGTCTGCTCAGCCTGCTTAAGCTTCTCAGAATTTCTGACAGCAGAATCAAAAGAACTAGAGACAGGCCTTTGCTGCAGCTTGGATGAGGAAGAAGAAGAATCCATGAGAGACCTAATGGTTGAGTCACCCTTTGGGCAGCCCTGATCTTTCATTCTTATCATGAAAAGAACATATATGGAATGAATACACAGCCAATAAAAGCCCCTCTGTACGCAGAAATAAAGGAGTTTTTGCCTTATATAAAGAAAATAGCAGTAAGTGGGGTGAACCAGAAACGTTGTTTTGGATTTGCACACTGAAAAAGACCAAGGGCATGTTTGGTACGAGGGCTATATGAGAGAAAGGAATATGGATTCCTTTCTGGTCTCTTGTGTTTGGTACGCTGACTTCCTTTTTCAATGGAATGAAATTTTTTTTTAAATGATGGAATGAGCTTTCTTTCAATAAATTGATAGAATGAGCTTTACCTAGGTGGAGGATAATATTTTTAGAAAGTTAAGTATTTTTTTTTTTAATTTTAAAAATAAAAAAATAAATATAAAGATTCTTTTCCATTCTCATTCCCTTTCCCTTTCTCATTTCTATCAAAATTCATTCTACGTATTAAACGTGTCTTAAAAATGTTAATAATAAAAGGAAAAGATGGGGTAGTTGGCGGAGTTTGCTGAGAAAACCAGGAACTGAAGCTGATGGTCTCTGCGGATGAGACCCATACTGTGGGCGGAGGATACGTGTCGATCTAATAACGTAATGACGCTAGCACTGCCTTGTCAGAACGGTTCGCAAATTAAGGCGGTTGATATTTAATTTAGGCGATTTAAAATTTAAAATTTAAAATTTTATTTTTTAAAAAATAAAAAATAAAATATAATTAATTTTTAATTATAAAATTTAAAAAATAATAATAATGATTAAATTTTTAAAAAAAATCAAAATTAAAATCATTCACATTAAATTTAAACAATACAAATATGTTTTAAAAAAAAGTCTCCAGAGGTTAGAACTTTTACCACAAAGATCTCAGAAATCTCTAAATAGAAACTAAAAATTACTTCGTAATAAATACTTCTTTTATCATTTATATTTTTTATTGAATTATAATATTTATACTTTTTGGACAAATTATTTCTGAGTTGTTATAATCTTATTTAATTTTTTATTTAGCTTATATAATTTTAAAAACATTTAATTTTGTCTCTATAATAAATTTTCCTCAATATTGCATTATTTTTTTTAACATAACTAATTATTTATAATTTAAACACTTCAAATAAAAATGATTCAAGATAATTTATTTAAATTACTTAACATAAGTTGTATTTCATATTATACATATAAGTTAATTTTATTTCATTGTCTATTTTTACTTTTTTTTTTCCTAACATAGATCATACAGATTTAGAATATTAACATATTGCATAATTAGTCACATCAACATAATATAACAAAATATTAATAAAAATTTAACACCATAGATTCAATTAAAATTTTTAAAATTATAAAGAATTAATTATAATTTTTTAAACTATCATAATCATATTAAAAATCAAGTAAAATAAGAAGTAAAACAATAATTTAACCTTTCTTTCCATCATCTTTCATGAGTTTCTTGTCTCATTTACATATCACTATCAGTAATATATATATATTTAGAGATGATTAAATGTGAAAATTAGAACGATAACTAACTTGCTTAAATGTTTTTTTTGGTACGTAGGCCTTGTTAATTATTTGAATGCAAATAAAATTTAAGCCGGAGAAATTGTAGTATTTTCATGAAATGTAAAAAATTTAAATCAAATGGAATCCCAACCACATTTACAATAATCGTGGAAATTATAAATCTCATGTCTAAGTGTCTTACTATTCCAATATTCTCATTAGCTCAAAATAATTCAATAGATATTATCAAGACGTATTATTAACTTTATATAACTCTAAAGGAGATTGAAAATAGCTGATACAAAATTCCCAACTACAAAAGAAAGCTAAATTGAAGAATTGTTAAACATTTATCATCTTTCTATTAATATTATTGTACATTGTTAACTACAAATTATCCCCTACTTTCCCTTAGTTCATAATAATAATAATAATAACTTATACCCCCATATATTCTACATAATACATGATTTTCTTACTAATCTAAGCTATCATCTTCTCCTTTTGTCATTTTCTCAAAATCAACATGATAAATGAACAAATATAATTTTTTTTGTTGGTCTAATTAATAGGTGAGTAAAAACCTCAGTTAAAGTGGGACTGAATAATTTTTAATCTATTACAAAAGAAAAATCTACAAGAAACTATTTATTTTCAAAAAAACAAAATAAAAGGAAAAAAGTGAAAAAAAAATTGTCACTTATAACTAGCCATAGAGGTACTTAGATTCTTTGCAGTTGGGGATCCTAATACACAATATATAGAAAGGCAAAAAAATACCTTATTCAAATTTTTTATGTGTTTTGGGTTTAAAATTTGATGAGGAAAATAAAATTGATAATTATGAGAATAAAAATTTTAATTATAAAAAATTATATTTTAAACCTTAAAATTAAAAAAAATAAAAAGGTAAAAAGTGCTTATTGCACACTGTACAATAAGATCCCAACTGCAAGGGATATAGAGGTGGCTCTAAAAGATGATACTAGGTTTACAACAAAAGAAAAAAAAAAAGGAAAAATTGATGGCTATGTGAGAAAAGAAGAGAGGAAGAGAACCCTAGAATTGACAAATTGTAATTACAGACATGTGTAATTTAAGAGCTGAAATTTAATAAAGACTGATATTTTTCTCATTGGAATTTTAGTCTATATGATTACATATTCAATATTATTATGAACTGTATTGAGTAATTTAATTTTGGTTTGATGAAAATTATTTATTCAAAATTTAAATACAAATTACAAATTGAGCGTAAATGAATTTGTTTATATAAAATTTCAATTAATCTTACTAGTGTATTAATAATATTTTGAGGGATATTGTAATGCTTTATTATCATAGTACATGAGATCCCATGTTTATGGGTAAATAATACAAGACAGAGTCATTAAATTATACTATTACCAAGATATTACAACATATCATAATGGTTGAAGAGAAACTTGGATCATCTGGGAGCCCAGCAGGTCAAATACCTCACAGCCTTCAGAGACTCCTCATTCTGCTTAAGCTTCTCAGAATTTCTAGCAGCAGAATCAAAAGCACCAGAGAAAGCCTCTTGTTGCAGCTTGAATGAAGTAGAAGAAGAAGAAGAATCCACGAGAGACCTAATGGTTGAGTCACACTTTGAGTAAATCACACAGCCAAAATAAGAGCCCTTTCGTACCCACAGAAACTAAGGAGCTTTTGCCTTCTTCTTTTTTTTCCGAGAAAAGAAGTGTGGACTGGACCAGAGAAGCATTGATTTGGGTTTGAGAACTGAAAAAGTCTTTTACTATAAAAGTGTTAGTATCAGAAGGAAAAGATGGGGTTCCAAGAGGAGTTTGGTAAGAGAAAACCTGGAGCTGAAGTTGACGGTCTCATGGTATGATGCTCATACTGTGGGCAGAGGACACGCAGGTTCGATCTAATGACTCGGTAACGCTAGCAGTGCTCCGTAGGACTTGCAGAACTTTTGTCCTTTCGGTCTTGGAAGCAAATAATTACTTCGCTATAAATACTTCTATTATTTATACTTTTTTGGTTAAATTAATTTTTTAATTGTTATAATTTTATTTAATTTTTGATTTAATCTCTATAATTTAAAAATTTATAAGTTACTCCTTACAATTTTACAAATTTTTAGCTTAGTCCTTGCCATAAATTTTTGTCAACATTTCATTAAATTTTACTAGTATAACTAATTATTTACTATTTTAATACTTTAAATATAAATGAATTAAGATAATTTACTAAATTACTTTGGATTAGTGCATCGCATATCATATATATGAGTTGATTTTATTTTGTTGTCTATTTTTACTCATTTTGTTAGAATAAATAATGCATATTTAAAGTGCTAAAATAGTATATGATTGATCATGTTAGCAAAATTTAATAAAATATTGACAAAAATTAAGAATAAGGACTAAATTACAAGTTTTAAAATCATATAGACCTAATTACAATTTTTTAAACTATAACAATTAAATTAAAAATAAATTAAAACTATATATATATAGGGATTAAAATAATAATTTAATCTTCTTTTTTCATCATCTTACAAACTTTTTTTCTCATTTAGATAACACAAAATTATATATATAATTATAATATATTTTTATTATAAAGCATGATTAAATGAGAAAATTAGAATGATAATTAACTTGCTTAAATGTCCTTTTGGTATGTAGACCTTACTTAATTATTTGAATACAAGAAGAATTTAAGCGAGACAAACTGTAGTTTTTTCATAAAAGGTAAAAACTTCATTGAAGAATAAGCCCCCACACATTTATAATCGTTGTAGAAATTATAAACATAGAAAAAAATATAAAAAAATATACTTTTTTGTTGGTCTTATTGAAAAGGAAATAAAAATGTCTTCAAGAGACAAAAAAAAATTTGAATTTGTTAATAAAAAAATAAGTTGAAAATTTTTTAAAAGATTAATTATTTTTTACTATTTTGATTCAAGAGATCATAATTCAAATAAAGAAGTAGTCAAGGGTTGAAAGATTAAAGTAACAATGATCTATTAAGTATGAAGGTCTTTTGAAAGGGATACAATGACAAGACAAAATAAAAGATTATGTTTCTTAGACTTAGTAAGCTTATGTATAATGAAATAGATTTAGGACAGCCTCCATTGTGCTTCTAAGAATCCCTATTTATAAGCTTCTTTGGCAGTGTGCTAATGATAACAATCAGACTAAGTTACCTAATAAAGTTGTAAAAGTCATTTAATCAAGGTAGCTTATTGTATTAGAGTTGTTATGTTCAAAGCCACTTAGACAACTTGCTATGTCAGTTTCTCGTATAAGACTCGATAAATGGTAACTACTGAGTCTTTGGGCCTTTTAGAAGTAGGTTAGACTGAGTTAGCCTTATCGGGGATTCTTATGGCTATGAAGCCCCTATAAAAATTGCCCTCACATCCGTTAGTGAAGTTATAAGCTAGATAAGCTTAGAGTGCAATGTTCTTCTTCAGTTGACTTCGATGCTTAAGACTAGAGTTCTTTGGAGCATTGATAAATTTATGGGGTCCTCGATGATTAGCTATCTTTTGGTTATGGCTCTTGAGGAGAGCCAAGAAATGTTTGCTTTGATGACTTTATCATTCCACGCTCCTATGATTCACCACATTCATATGGAGTACTCCATGGAATGTGATAAGTCTAGGATACAAGGAGTTGTTTGTTGGTTGTTTTAAGTCTTACTTATTGCAACTTTATTTGTTTATGTGTTATTCCGGCATTTATTCAATATTAGTTAGATTGAATAACTAATTGGCTTTCTTTCTATTTATTTAATTTATTCTATTTATTTTAGTTTTAGAATTCTATATAATATGGAAAATAATATTATATTCAAAAAGAATATTATAATTATATATTTATTTTTGTATTTAGTATTCAATAGAAATTTAATAATTAATTTAAAGAAATTAAAGAAAAAAGTAAAAAAAAAATCTTTCTTTTTGATAACCTCTAGTAAAAGAATTTGATCGATTGTCTTCTGATTGTTTTACAAAGACAATGAAGAGACGGTAAAGATTAAATCAAATAGAAATAAGAGTATGCAAAGTGATTTATCTTGATTTTATATATATATATATATATTTAACTTAATGAAATAGAGGGCAATGAAATAAAGCATAGGTCTTATTATTCCTACCTGTTAATAACATTCATTCCCTTAATACTCCCAAGAGTGTCTCTAAATATTTTGTTTGTGCTTAATGCATTTTGCTTAATTATTGTGAATTGATAATATTAATTTGGATAAAATAGAGGCCAACGATGGACAATAGCTCCCCCTGATCTTGTTTGAGTACTATACTTATTGATATATCATGGTGGTGCCTTTTCTAGGTAACTTCAAGTGTAACATGTCAAAAGATAATCTTTGTTGGTCTTTGGATGTCATTGCTTTCCTTTGGACATTATCGAAACCCCCTTACTTATAATCAATTTACTTATTAATGATTATGTAGTTAATATACATCGCTAAAGAAAAAATATAAAATTTCGTAGGATTCAAGCAAAGAGATCACACACAACTTGTAATATTATTTTTTGTATTATCATAATGTCACACTAATTACATCATCTTTAAAGTGTCATTCCTAAATCAAAACATTTAGTTAGAGCTATGGAATTACTATTTATATAAGTGCAACAAAAAGAAAGGGTCCACGGCTAATGGTCAAACTCTTACTAGCTTCATCATCCTTCTATCAACTCAGGTGGCAAAAAAGGCTTGGCCATCTTCATTAACTATAGTCCATTTCATGTTGACAATGACCTAGACCTATCTGGTAACCCTTTAACTAAAATTTTCAATTTTAATTAGAATTAATTATATTATGCATAATGGAAACTAAAATTTTCTTTCTTCAAAATTCACAACATATGAGTAAAGAGATTACACATACTATCATTTATAGCATACGAACTAATATATGTTACTGCATCATATTAGTCAAACTATTTCATAGTGTCTAGTTAAGCCTTAACTATAGTCATATAATATTACCAAGTAAGACTTATTAGCCTAGTTGTGACACAGAGTGTCAATCAGTTAACAAAATATTATTCACTAGTTCTTAGAGTTATATATACACACAGACAAAAAGAACTCTAAGAAGTCTTTGCTATCTTAATAACTAACTACATCATATATAGTGACTCTAAGTAAAAGGTGATGGTGGCATGACTGGGGTATAGAAAGACTATCATATGTGTCCATAGTTGAGCACATGTCAATTAACACTTGGACGATTCCTACCTTGGGAATGTTCATGTAAACCCACTTTATCTCTATCACATACTGTATGACCAACATCTTCTTGATCTGAACAAATTACCCATAAAAGGTGAGAATCCAAACAAATTCTTAGTAAGGCATAATAAAATTTAAAAAAAAAAGCAATATTTTAGCTATCTCATATGTAGAAAACAATTTTTTTCATCTCCTGTCTATTTAAGAAATTAAATAAAACAGGCCTCAATCCATTAACATATACATTCAACAAGAATAACCTATTTGTAGTATAATCAAAAGGTAATATCTTGCACAATCCAAACAACACATATGTAATGGAGAGGTCATCAGATAGATCCTTTTAAAGGAACCATAGTTAATTAAGTCTAAAAATGTTAGTATACCCTTAAAAATATTTGTAGGCACTATATCAACTATTTCATACTACCTAATAGAAACCTAGGTTTTCAAACCCAAAGGAGTCACACCTAGTGTCCCAACCACCTAATATAAAACTTAGGTTTTTAGCAATTTAAGACTTAAATATCTATTTTCCTTATCCCTGCATGACTAAAAAATCATTAGTACAATCAATGTTAATAGCATTTTGCCTTTATGATTGCAAATTAAGGCATTCCCTAGTATGGATCCACATAATGTAATCAATTCAAAAATCTAAGTTTTAACCTTTAGGACCATCTTGTAAACATAATATTAGTAACAAGAGGCCTTTTCCCTTAATTATATATTAACATCAATCATATACTCATATCTTTTATTTTGATATCAGCACTTGCATACCAACCTTTAGAATATAGCCATCTGCATATATAATTCATAAGAGCTATAGGAAATATTAGTCAATCACAAATAAAGTTTTATATAATGATATTCAAATAAAACATGTCAAGCAAATCAAGATATCAGCCAATAATATGCCTAATTAAATCCTAATGAAACATTTATTGGTTTTTTATGTGTCTTTCATGTCTCAAAAGTCCAAAAGTAAGATTAAGTCAAGGTATTTCATTAGGTCATCTATGCATGTGAACAATTTGTAATGTAGTCATCCATGCTTAAGAATTAAAGCTCTAGTCATGGTATCATACAAACAAGGTCTTCCATGTATAGGTATAGTTCAGTGTTAAGTCTTCCATACATAGGGTTATGAAGGTATCCTTGCTTAAGGAGTTAATGACATAACATTTATGCATAAGAACAATCTACAGTGTAGTCATTTAGGCATAGGAATTAAAGCTTTAGTCATGGTATCATATAAACAAGGTATTCCATTCATAGGTATGTTTCAATGTTCAATCTTCCAAGCATGGGGTTCAAAAGATATCCTTACTTAAAGAGTTAATGACATATTATCTAAATTAAGATTTATAAGGTTCCAAGAGAATCAATAACAACAAATCATTAAAAATATCAACATCATCAGACAATTACACAAAGATTTAACTTAAGAATCGACATAAAATCACTAATTTCATGTTTAGAGAAGTTCGATAACAATTAGGAATGCATATGAGAGAAGCTAGTAGCTTAAAACATGTTAATTTGTAAGGCTAAGAAAATTGCATGGCTCTATGCAAATTTGCATGCATGGCCTTTGGAAAATAGGCCATGCATTTTTTTTAAGCCTCTAGACATGCCCCATGCATTGTTACATCAGGGAAGGGGGAGATGCTATGTACCAAAGTCCTATTTTCATGTTTTGCTACAACCCATAGAATTTCAAGTTTCCAAACATTTCAACACATTCCAATGACCTAAGCAACATTTAAACAACAAAAATATACCCTTTGGTAGCTTACCCAATGAGTTTTATATTCCTAAAACCTTAACTCTTTTTATTCAAATTCTTCCTTTTAACAATGGTTTACAAACAAAATGAATGACTTCTAATGACTCTCCACACTAATTATCCCCTTGTTAACACCTAAACAAGCTTTAAACAGCCATCATTATGAACATTTTAAAGTTTAAGGCACTTCTTAAAATCAACATATCAACTTCAAAATATGATGATAGAAGATGGGATGAGAGATATCATGATAAAGGAAATGAATTAATGAAGAGATGTGAAGGTCTTTAGTAAGACAACGGGTTTTTCTTACCAATTGGTTTATCCCCAAATCCTTTTCTTCACCTTTGCTTCTTCCTCAATCTCTTACCCCTCCTTGTTCTCTTTTCTTTCTTTCACCCTTTCAAATGATAAAGCAACAAAATTTAAGGCCAATGGTAAAGCAACAAAGTTTAGGGATATTTTAAAGTAGGGTGGTTTACTTCTAAAGAATAAGGTCGACTTATATAAAGAAGGCAATGAAGTTGCTTAGATGAGTAAGGTTCACCTAGATGCTTAAGTTACTTTTGAAGAAATATTTTTCATATCACTTTATATAGTTTGATGCATCATATCTGCATGTAGGTCGAGTTTCAGGGAAGGTAGTAGTTATGGAAGTTGTCCATTTAACCATAATGATTGTTTTGAACCAATTCTATTGTCCATTGCCTATCAAATTTTATTTGGTTAAAATTACATTTTTACCTTGAGAAAATTATATTTTGACCCTATAAATTATGCTTTTGAATCCTAGACTTTTACTAATTGTATTTTAACCCCTAATTTCATCTAAATATTTTTATTTAATGAATATTTTTTTATACTTTTAAGGCCCTAGTGGCTTTAAAATTTCTCAAAATTTTATCCTCTAAGCATTTGTTTCTTAATTTGTTATTATTCAATAATTTAATTTTAATTCCAAATAAATATTAAAAATTCCAATTAAATGCCTAATGACTTTAGAAAATTTAGGTTTCTTTTCCAAAATTCATAAATCACTAAATTCTCATATTAGGGCTTAATTTTATTAATTCAATAGGTTCCAATTTAATTTAATCTATTTATTACAAATTTGATTTATCTTATAACATTTCCATTTTACAAAGAATGTTATATGTCCTACTCCTAACACATTCATATATGCCCATTTAGTCTCTATAACAAACTTCATGGTCGGCTTTCTTTCTATTTGAATCTAAACACATTACCTTAAAAGTGAGAATTTGATTAGTAAGAGATGGATAAAAAATTTAAAAATGATAATGGTTCTTATTTGCAGAAAAAATTTTCTCTTCTTCCCTTATCTATTTAAGGAATAGCAAACATATAGAATAATAGCATGCATGTAAGGCATTAAAAGTATTTTGGCTGAATATATATAGAGTAACATTTATAAAATATGCTAATAATCAAGTATCCTACTCTGTGGAAGCATGAGTATAAAATAACATAATTGTGTAGGATAAAACATATAAGGTGCATAATATTCATTTATCTAAGCATTATCTTAAAGAAATGTAGTTAATCCATTCTTAAAAATGCTAATCATAGGAAAATGTTTATAAGTCCCACACTAATAATCATTTCATGCTTTAGGGACTATGTGAGCTCATCCATATCATTTTCTATCTATAACATATCTATCAATATTAGAAACATCACAGTTCATCTCATAAATCATAGATTTTGGATCACACAACACAATACCAGATTTTTGCTATCGGCTTTGCTGTCTAAATTTCTGATATGAATTTTGAAAATTCATAACTAATTTTAGAAAAATTGAAATCATACATATGATAGCTTTCTAAAAAGCTCTAGTTAAATAATGACTAAAAATAATTTTGGACCAAGAAAATAGCATTTAACCTATGAAAAATAATAGAATAATACATCAGATCTATTCTCAGACAACTACATGATTTGAAATTTCAAAAATTTGTTTCTCCCTCTACAGAGCACCAAAGGAAGTGCTCTCAGTGGCTATGAAAAGCTTATAATGTCTAGTTTATGCTTGAAAAATTTCATAATCATTAGACTTTATTTTTCTCACAAGTGACACAGAGAAGCAACCTGACCATATGAGCAATAACTTGATAGATTCTGCATAATTTGGCCAATTTTTAAAAATATAATAAATTCTCTAGAGTTCCAAATTAAGTGCTCTTTATCCCTATAAAAATCTCTAAATGAGATCTAGTTGCTAGCCAAATTTCATACAAAAAATCATCCATTTAGTCAAACTTTGGTTCACCTCAAGAAATGGTCAATTTTGAAATCCATAATGGGTTCATAAGGCACCAAATGACTTTCTTAACATTCTATAACCACTTGGGCATGTCCAAAAGCATGATTACAGCATATAGGAGTATGCCAAATGGTTCAAATCATCATGGAGCTCATTCTCACCTTGCCACTTGCATTTATACACGTAGACATAATAGCATATGGGTGGCAAAAACTCATGTATTCATTCATTTGGTTCCAAAATGGATACATGTATCATATTTACATACATTTGAACATGTTCAAAGGTCTACATCATATATACATCATATGGTTACAATTCTTTATATCAAAATGTTATTAAAAAGCCTATTTCTCTATTTCATTGTCAAAGTCTTGCCTTTCAAGGTAGTTGGCCTCTATTTTTTGGTCCACTTGACTCATCTAGACATAGTTAGACATATGTGAGAGAAGAGTGAGATTCAAAAAATTCTGATAGCTCTTTACCATTTTAAATATAAATAATAGATGCAATTTCATATCAAAGAATACATGTGTAGCATTTAAGCTACAAATTAACATACATAAACTATTTTTCTTGTTATAAAAACTCATACATATCAAACATAGGCTCTCAAGGGCATTGGTCTAACCTCACCTAATTTTCTTGGGACTTTTGGATTTGCCTCACCTACTTTTAAGAAACTTTTGACTTAGCCTCACTTTTCTTGAGACTTTTGGATTTGTCTCACCCATTTCTAAGGACTCTTGGCTCATCCTCACCCATGCTAAGAGACTTTTGGTATAACAAAACCCATTCAAGCCACTTTGTATTCATAAACACATTTTAAGAAAATATAATGGCACCATAACATGTAATCAATGGCTAAAAACATTCCTCATAGTTCAAACATACATATAAGTACTCATAGACATGTAAACATCCAAGCAATGCATGTGAAAAAGGTTAGAGAGCTACCTTGAAACAAGAACATAAACTTTTCTCTTCAATTTTTCTTCCCCTTTTCGGCCAAACATATGCAAAGGTGGCACTTGATTCTCTTGGCCTAGACACATCAAATGAGACATATTTCAATAATTAGAACAAGCTCTAGCTTTTCACAAACTCTATGTAAGGCTACTTTGTTCAAAGACACAATTATGGTTCTATACAAGACACAATGAAGCAACTATTAGAATTCACGATCTTGGCTCCAATTTCTCCTTTTATCTAAGTCTCTTGACTCTATTTAAACTTCTTGGAGTCATCACAAATTCATTTCAAGGAGCCTAGGTACAAGTTGTTTCTTTATGTCTTAAAATGGAGCCTACACCTCCATCTCACTAACCATGCTTCCTAAAGTTATTCCAATGCTTCCTTTGATGTCTACTAGTCATATTTGGCCCCTTTTCTAGTCTTAAAAGAAATTAAAACTTTCCCTAGGTACATGATCTTACTTTGGTCGAGACATAGATATGATTATGGGCCCATGAAGTTTTACAAATTATTTTTAGAGAGTTGGCACATGTGAGGCTTCCTAGATATCTTGAGAACCCATACACATTCTTAGACAACTTAAATTATCACTAGAAAGCTTTATATTGGCCAAGGTGCAACTAAATCCATAGGTTCACAACTTACATTCTAAGACTTTTCTTTTGAATTAAATGGCATAATCTTGTTTCTCATACTCTAAAACCTATGTTTCTTCCTTGTTTAGACTAGAAATTATAACATCCGATTTCTCCGTAAATATATGAAACTCACCAGATATAAAAGGAAGTTCCCTGAATAGAATGATTTGAGGTCAAATAAAATTATATCAATAGCCTAGGCCTTAAATAAGGAGGATCCAATGTTAGAGGTGCCCTGAAAATGGAGCTAAAAGAGCTAAAAAGATTTATAAAAATAAGTTGGGATATTTTTGTAATTTTTAAAAAATTTGAAAAACTCACAAGAGAGTTTTTTAAACAAAAAATTTTAGCTTTTTAGGATACTCGAAGGACTTGAAAACTATGAAAACTTTTAGAATAATTGAAACCCCTCCAGTGAGCAATTTCGGCCGTCGATTGATCAAAATTTTGACCAAATGGTTTGAAATAGTTTCAAATACAATTTAAATAAAATCAAAGTTATTTTATAAGTTAAAAGACTCAAATTTTATGATGAAAAAGATTGATTTCAAAAAAGAGTTGAAATGAGTCCAAATGAAAAGAATTAAGAGGAGGGACTAAATTGCAATTTTGAAAAGTTATGAAAATGGACCCTTAGGCTTCTTAAAATGTCCCAATCTATTCAGCCACTCTAACCGACTCTCTTGCATGTTGAAACAAAACCAATCTTTGATCTAAAGGGTGTATAAGAAAAGGAGCCAAAGGAAGAAGAAGAAAAAGCCTTGAAAAGGTAAGAAAATACACACTTTTTCACTCTTTCTTCTTCACTAAACTTCTTCTACTCCTTCTCATCTCTTCTTCTATGGTTTTGATGGTTTGTTTGGATATGTTTGGTGGCTGAATTAGTAAAGGAAAGAGAGAAGTTAGAAGAGCTCCTGGAAGCATAGCAAAGCACCTTGAGAAAGCTTGCAAATAAGATAAGAATTATGGCTTGTCTTGTTTCCTCTTTGTTGTTCTCTCTTAGGTGATTTTTTGGTCAAACCTAACCCATCTAGGAGGAGATGAATTTTGATCTTAACAAGAAAGAAGCAAGTGTTTAGGAGTGTGAGAATTAAGATTAGTCTATTAGAATTAAAAAAAGCAAGAAATTCAAGTTGGAGAATCTTGGGGTTTTGGAAGAAATGTTAAATTCTAATTTTTCTTAGAGATATTTTAGCTTATATAAGACATGGTATGAGCCAATTAGACCTCTAGGGATTTATATGAGCCATTCCCACAAGAAAAAGTAACAAAACTCCATGGGCCATTTCTTATAGGTGTGTCTTGGCCTCAAGGGAATTAGAATACCTAGGGAGTGATTTTTTTTATTCCAAGATTATAAGAGGCTTAGATATGAATTATAGATATTAGAGGAACCAATAGATTGAATTTAGAAAGCTTGGTTTGAGAGTTGAGGTTTTAGGGCCCAATTTAGGCATAATGAGGCATCGTAGACTTTGGCTTCCTAGAATGAGTTTGAGAGGGCTTCAATGAGTTTATATGGAGCCATATGGTCTAAAAAGAATGAGAATTGGGAGCTAAGAGCATGATTTCAGGTGATTGCTTCATTGTGTCATATATGGACCATAATAATGATTTAAGACCAAGTGAGCTAGCTTAGAGTTTTATGAAACTAGAATTGGTTCTAAGGATTGATTTGAGTCTCATTTGATGTGTCTAGGCCAAGAGCATCAAGTGCCACCTAGTTACAAGTGTTTGGGCAAAAAAGGGGAGAAGAACTAAAGAGAAAAGTGTGTGATACTTACTTTAAGGTAGCTCTCTAACCTTTCTCACATGTATGCCTTGGATGTTTATTTGTCTTTGAGTGCTTGTGTGTATGTTTGAATTATGAAATATGTTTTTAGCTATTGTTTACTTGCTATGGTACTATTATGCATCTTGAAATGAGTTTATGAATTTATTTTGGCTTAAATGGGTATGGTGATGCCAAAAGTCCCTTATTAAGGGTAAGGATGATTCAAAAGTTTCTAAGATTGAATGAGACAAAGCCAAAAGTTTCAAGAAGAGTGAGGCTTAGTCAAATTTTTCTTACAAATGGGTGAGACAAATCTAAAAATCCTTAGAAAGTTGGGTAAGGCTAGACTAATGCCCTTGAGAGCTTATGTTTGACATGTATGAGTTTATGTGATGAAGAAAATAATTTATGTATATGTATGACTAGCCTAAAGGACATACATATATTTTTTTACTTGAATTTGCATCCATTATGTATGTTTGAAAGGGTAAAGAGTTATTGAGATCCTTTGAATCTCACTCTTCCCCCCACATATGTCTAACCATGTCTAAGTGAGTCAAGTGGATCAAAAAATAGAGGCTAACAACCTTAAGACCAAGACTTTGACTATAGAGTAGTTAAATAGGCATTTTGATGACATATTGATGTTAAAGTATGTAACTATGTGATGTATATATGATGTAGACCTTTGAGCAAGTTCAAATGTATGTAACTATTTTAGAACCAAATGAATGGATGTATGAATTTTTGCCACCCAAATACTCTTATGTCCATGTGTGTAAATGCAAGTGGCAAGGTGAGAATGAGCTCCATGGTGGTTTAGATCATTTGGCATGCTTTTATATGTTGTATTTATACTTTTGGATATGCCTAAGTGGCTATGGAATGAGAAGAAAGCTTTTTGGCGCCTTGAGATACCAATTTGAACTTCAAAAGTGACCATTATGTGTGTTGAACCAAAGTCTAACCAAATGAATGATTTTTTTCATAAAATTTGGCCAACAAGTAGATATCATTTAGAGCTTTTCATAGAGCTAAAGAGCACTTAATTTGGAGCTCTAAAGAATTTATTATGATTTTTCAAAATTGGTTAAATTATGTAGAATTGGTATAGTTATTGTTCATTTGGTCAATTGTCTTCTTTGTGTCAAACATGGGCCAAATGAATTCTAATGCTCATAAAATTTTACCAACATAAACTAGATATCATAAGATTTTCATAGCCATTTAGATCACCCCATTTGAACCTCTGTAGAGAGAGAACCGAATCTTTAAAGTTATATGATAGTACCAATAATGCAACTCGACCTTTGGTACTATTCTATTAATTTTCGTAGGCTAAATGCCATCTTCTTGACTTAGAACTATTTTTACTCATTAGAAAACATTATAGCTTTTCGGAAAGCTATCATATGCATGATTTTGATTTTTCTAGAATTATTTATGAATTTTCAAAATTCATACCAGAAAGTTGTGATAGCAAACCTGTGAGCAACTTTTCATTTTCTGGTGCATCGCTCCAAACTCGAAATGTATGAGATGAATTGTGTTGTTTATAATATGTATGGATATGATATGGATGAAAAATGATATTGATGCATTTATATGGTCCCTAAAGCTATGAATCACATATATGGCCTCCCAAGTACTCAATTATCCATGTATGAAAATATATGCTTTCTCACAAATGTTGTCCAATATGGTTGAAATGGATTGGGATAGATAATGGGACCATTGTGTAAAAGCTAAGAGGGTAAGATCCTATAGAAATCATCTCATCTTACTTGGGCCTAGTGTAACACCTGTTCATAATGTTTTCCATGTTTCCCAATTGAAAAAGTACCAGCCCGACCCCTCACATGTCATAGAATATGAGAATGTGCAGTTACAAGAGAATCTATCCTATATAGTATCACCGGAATGGATCGTAGATGCTAGACTCAAGCAGTTACGGCATAAGACGATACCGTTGGTGAAAGTGGTTTGGAAGGGTTTGTCACCCGAAGAAGCCACATGGGAATTGGAGGAGGATATAAGGAAGAAACACCCAGAACTCTTCCCATGAGGTATGTTGTTTAAATTTCAGGGACGAAATTTTTATAAGGAGGGTAGAATGTAACAACCCAGAAAAAGAAAATACAAAAGAAATGAGGAAAGAAAAAGAAAAGAGAAAGCTGAAAAATTTTCGAAGAGCTGAGAATTTTCTAAGTCTTCTCGCCATAGCGAGAAATGGCCTCGCCATAGCGAGAATGCCCCCTCGCCGTAGCGAATATGCTTCTAGCTATAGCGAGTGCGGCATTTCATACAGAAACCAGGGAGTTGCTCGCCGTAGCGACGCCATAGCGAAGACAGAGGTTTGGAACAGACACGATCTCACCATAGCGACGCCATAGCGAAGGTCTAGAATAGACACGAGCTCGCTGTAGCGATGCCATAGCGAAGGCAGAGGTCTGGAACAGACACGAGCTCGCCGTAGCGAGGGTAATGACTCGCTATAGCGAGAGCGGTCCAGAAAAAGCGAGAAAAAGAGAATTTGACTTTTTAAAAGCTTCCAAATCTCTTCTTTCTTCTTCTAACCGACTCAAACTCGTCTTAGGAGAGAGAAAAGGGCGGAGGAGAGAGAGAGAAGCTGAAGAGAAGAAGAAAGCACAAGAAAGGTAAGGATTCTCATGGCTTCCTCTTAGTATGTTGCCCTTCTCCCCTTTCCCCCTCTTTCCTACGGTAGAGATAGTAAAAATGGTTAGGTCTTATGGACCGGTTGAGCTCTTCCTATGCTTCCCCATACTCAATTACACTATTGAGACTTATTTCAATCCCCACAATATGCTTTAAACTCATGGAAAGCAAAAAGGGATTGGAGACATGCATTTTCGTTCTTGGCAGATTTTGCTTCATTTCTGGGCTAAGTTTGAAAATCCGTAACTAAATGTAGAAAAATTGTAACTGCATGATCTGGGTCATTCTAGAAATCTTGAGACGTCTACTTCATACTAAAAATAAGTAGAAGTCTCATTATCTCACATACTCTGCATTTGACATCAAAATCGTTCACTGGTCAAAGGGGGCTTCTTTGCTGTCACAGTTTACTGATATGGACTTTGAAAATGTCTAACTAATTCCACAAAAATCCAATGCTCATAAACTATAGCTCTATGGAAATATGTGGATGTTAGCTAGAGGAAAAAAATATCTCCAGATCAGTTCACTAAGCCAATTTCCCGGAAACTGATGAAACAGTACTTTGGGTCTGGTTGGGTGTCTGATTCTGGGCAGGAACTTCGAAATTGCATAACTTCCTCTCTAGACCTCTAAATGAGGTGATTCTAGTTCCTACAAGTCACTGTGACCATCTAGTTTCTTTGTATAAAATTTTGTAGCCATTGGACTATGTTTGCCCCTCGGATGACACGTTTCTCAAACTGATCAAATGAATAGTGATTTCTAAAATCCGATTTTCTGATGTCAACTTTGAAAAATCATAGAAAATGCTATAGACCTCTAAATGACATGAACTCTAGCTTCCCAGAAAGCTATAACCATAATCTAGCTACATGTCAAATCTCGTAACAAGAGGTCATATGGCTAATCTATGACATCATGTGCAAGAAGGCATTTTCTTGGCCAAAAGTAGGGCTCATAAGGTCCAATCTTGGTTTTTCTACTTCTATGACCCATTGAGCACATGAGAAAGCATATCTAGGGTCCATCAATCATGGCTCAAGTGTCTAATAACTTAGATTGGAGAAACTCACTACCCCATGCCCACTTATGCACTCATATGGCCTATGCTAACATTGAGCATTTCACATTCAAGACTTACTTTCTCATTCAAAATATGCCTCATTCTCATTCATTCATCATTCATACATGCATTATCTTACAAATACTCTTGGGGACTACATCATTTACATCATTATCAATTTACATATACAATTCCCATATACAACATATTGCAAAAAGTCCTTTTGTACAATTCTTCCTTAGCTTCCCTAGCCTCATGCTTGGTGGTGGTTCCCATCTCTAGCCTCACTTGGTCCACTTGGCATGGTTGGATGGTGGAGAAGGAGGGTGAGATTCATGGAATCCCAGTAGTTCAACTCTCATTCAATCATACATACATCGTATGCAACAAGTCTCATTACGCATGTATGGCATGTTAGCATATAAAACCATGATGAAAACATTTAAAACATATGAATTGGCCATGCATAAGGAAAACATTCTCAACATGTGCGTAGGCCACACATAACATTTAGGAGCTTGCTAAGTACTTGGATTAGCCTCACCCAGTCTCTTGTGGCTTTTGGATTTGCCTTACCCATTCTTTAGAGGTCCTTAGACTCAACTCTTACTCTTTGGGAGTCAACCTCACTTTTGGGAGACCTTTTACTCTTGTCTCAACCAACTTAGGGGTTTGGCTCATCCTCACCTTGGCTATAGGGTTATTGGCTTTTCCATTTCCTCAAGCAAACTAAAACAAATCACATAAATCATCATTGCAATTCATAACATATCATCATGCTAACACACTTCTCATAGCTCATATCATTCATACACACAAGCAAGACAATGTAAACACACAATTATGCATGAGAGAAAGTGGAGAGAACTACCTTATTAGCTATTCACTACTTGCTCTTTTACTTGTCTCCTCCCTTGTTGGTTTCACAACAACTTCTAGATGGGAGAGCTTCTCTTGAGCCTAACCACACAAAAGTATGAAATTAATACCTTAATACTTAATTCTTAAGCTAGGGATTACTTCTACTCACCTCTACTGAGCTTCTCAACCTAAGTTTCTTCCTCTCACTAGAGCCCATTAGCTATTGTCTCTCTTTTCTCAACTCTTAAGCTCTTAAGAAAAGGGGAAAAGCAAGAAAGAGAAGACTATATACTTCTAATCTCTCTCAAGAATGGTTTCCCACTCTCTCTCCTCTGAACCAGACTCAAGACCTAACCATTTTTACTATCTCTACCGTAGGAAAGAGGGGGAAAGGGGAGAAGGGCAACATACTAAGAGGAAGCCATGAGAATCCTTACCTTTCTTGTGCTTTCTTCTTCTCTTCAGCTTCTCTCTCTCTCCTCCGCCCTTTTCTCTCTCCTAAGACGAGTTTGAGTCGGTTAGAAGAAGAAAGAAGAGATTTGGAAGCTTTTAAAAAGTCAAATTCTCTTTTTCTCGCTTTTTCTGGACCGCTCTCGCTATAGCGAGTCATTACCCTCGCTACGGCAAGCTCGTGTCTGTTCCAGACCTCTGCCTTCGCTATAGCGTCGCTACAACGAGCTCGTGTCTATTCTAGACCTTCGCTATGGCGTCGCTATGGCGAGATCGTGTCTGTTCCAGACCTCTGTCTTCGCTATGGCGTCGCTACGGCGAGCAACTCCCTGGTTTCTGTATGGAATGCCGCACTCGCTATAGCTAGAAGCATATTCGCTACGGCGAGGGGGCATTCTCGCTATGGCGAGGCCATTTCTCGCTATGGCGGGAAGACTTAGAAAATTCTCAGCTCTTCGAAAATTTTTCAGCTTTCTCTTTTCTTTTTCTTTCCTCATTTCTTTTCTATTTTCTTTTTCTGGGTTGTTACACCTAGTATTGGCTGAACTTAGGCATGGAGGAAGCAACCAAAAAAAGTAAGAAAGCCCTGGAAGTTTACCTTGATTTCAAAGCTTTTCAAGACCTTTTTCCCTTACTTCTAGCTTCTCTTTCAAGTTCTAATTTCCTTCCTCTGAACCAGCCACAAACCAATCCTAAATAAGTTATCAAACTCAGACAAAAAAAAGAAGAGAAGGAGGAGAACAAGATTAATAAAGGAAGGAGCATGAAAATCCATACTTTTTTTACATTTTTCCTAGGCTTTTCCTTCCTCCTTTGCTCCCTTCTTGTGCGTCTCCCTTAGCAGAACTCTCCTCTGGTTTAAGATAGAAAATAAGTTGGTTATGAGAAAGAGCAAGGGCGGGACGTGTTTTAAGAGCAAGAGATGGATTATAACACTTTTTAAAATTCCTTTTGTGTCCCCTTTTCTTGGCTCTTGCTATTTAGGTTTATTTCAATTCCTTTTTTAGAACTATTTTTTCATTATAAAATTTAAGTCCTTTTAACTTATAAAATGTCTTGGATCTCACCTAAATTAGATTAAAAACCTTCTTGAACAAATCAGTTAAAGTTCGGGTCAACCGATGCTCTAAAATGTAAACCGGAGAGGTTTGAACCATTCTAGGGGTTCCTATGATTTTTAGGGCCTTTAAGAACCTCAAGAAACTTAATTTTTTTATTTAAAGATCCATCCTTTGAGTTTTCTAAAAAATATCCAAAATTACGAAAATACCACTTATTTTTGTCAAATTTTATTTAGCTACCTTTGCTTTGGTTTTAAAGCATCTTAAGCCTTAGATCCTCATTGTCAATTATTTAGAATTTTATCCTAATTTTATTTAACCTTGAATCTTCCTCTTTTGAGGACTTCCTTTTATAACTGATTTGTTTCTAACATTTTTAAGAAAATTGGACATTACAGTATGAAACTAATGAGCAACTATTTTGATGTACTTGTGATGAAATGAAATAGCACTTGATGAACAAGCTTCATGATCATGGATATATGCCCATTTGGTGTCTTGGCAATAGAATAGAACATGTTATGTTATGTTGTATGCTAGTGGCTCTAGGTAGCTATTTAGGTGTAAGATGGTGAATTTTTGTTGTGAGCCATATTTCATGTCATGGTTCTTATAAAAATGAAGTATGAATAGATTAAAATTTGCTCAAAGTAAGAGATTGCAACTTAGAGGTCAATTAGACTACCTTATAATCAGATTTTGGTTCAAAAGAGTCATAAATTGCACCTCTATCTTTGATAACACAAATAACCTAGTATGGGGCTAAAATTTTGCAGACATTTAGAGAATTTATGAAAATTTTTAACAAGTAAAAGATGGTATTTTTCAGAGCTTTATAAAATATTTCATAAATTTTTGAAATTGGTGCATAATTATGGAATTGTGTAATACTATTCATACTGTCACAACCATGAATTTTGTGTCTTTCCAGTGGTCAAATAGATTCATTTTTCACTTGAAACCTTTACAGAATAAAGTTAAGCTTATAAGCTTTTTGTAGACACTTAATTTGTGTAAATCGGAGTAATATAGCAAAAAATTATAAATTTTTCAAGTTTAAGGCCTTTTTTATGTCCAAAGTGGCCAAAATGGGCTATATGATTCCAATATGCAAATGAGGCTTATATCTTGGTATTTTGGATCAAAACAAAGTTGTGTATGGTAGCCATGAATGAAAAAGAAAAAGAATTTAAATTTGGACCTCTATAATTCCAATTGATGTGTAAAATAGGCTAGAAACTGTTGCCAAAAGTTTCGTAATGAAAATATGTTTGTTACTAAAGAAGGAGTTGTTATAAAGTAGATATATGATGTACGTTATAACACCTAAAAAACTCCCAACTACACCACTTAACTTTAGATATGTGTATTTAGCAAACCCAATCAAAACTAATTCATTAATTTATTAACAAATTAAAATTTAAGTCTTACCTTCCAATCAAGACATGAATTTAGCATGTGACTTGTCCCCATCAAAAAGATGCACATAAGACAAAGGACATGGTAATAGAAACTCCCAAAACTAAGGATGCCATTTGGAAACACTACAACCTCTGACATCTGAACCAAATGAGTAGGGTAGCCAACATAACAAAAGGAATAGTAAAAGATAGACTATATAAAAACTAAAATGCAATTCATTGAAACATAGCCAAATAACTAAACTAGAGGAAAGGGAAGAGAAGTAGTTCTAATTTAGAGCCTTTAGCTTGAATTTTAGAGTTATCCAATGTTGAGGGATGCCTATATTGTAGATAGTAACTTTCTCCATTACTTTCCAAAATAAATAAGGCTTTAACATTTGCCCAATAAGCTTGAATACATTTGGAGGCTTATTCCTCTTTGTATTAGCACCATGAAAAGCTACTTTCTTAGTTTTGTAATTATGCACTGAAAGACTAAGGGTTGTCACTTTAATTAGAGAGGTAAAAGTTACCATTACTTTATTTTTGTCCTAAAAAATTGCAAACGTGATGGACACACCTTAAGAAATTCCTTCAAGGATTCTTTGCTATATGTCTCCTTTGGTAATTCATTACCAATATTTAGTATATGACACTTTTCTTTGGAAGATAGAATTTTCATATTTTTGAATACGTTAAATTCAATTGCTTCCTTTCTAACCTTCAAGGTTAATGTTCCATTCCTTATATTAATATTAGCACCAACTATCACTAAAAATGGCTAACCTAAAATCAATGGCATTGATATGTCTTTCTCTATTTCCAAAATTATAAAATTCATAAGGAGATAAAATTTTTTGACTTCCACCAAAGCATTTTCTAACAAACCTACTAGACATTTGACTAATCTATCTGCTAGCTACAAGGTAACATTTGTAGGCTTCATGTCTCTAAAGCCAAGTCTCTTGTAGATAGATAAAGGCATTAGACTAACATAAGCACCTAAATCACACAATGCACAACTAAAAGATACATTACCAATGATATAGAGAATAGAAAAACTTCTTGGATCAAAAGCTTTGGCGATAGCTTATTTTGTATGATCACATTACACTCCTCAATGAGTGCAATAGTGGCATGATTCTCTAGCTTCCGCTTATGTGATAAAATCTCCTTCAAAAATTTCACATATGTCAGCATCTATGCCATTGCATTTGCAGTGAATGTTTATATGAAGATACTTGAAAATATTTAAAAACTTGTTGAACTGCTTATCTAATTTTTATTACATAAGCCTTTAAGGAAAATGCACTAGTGGAACATATGCCTGATTAAAGCTTTTGCTAATAATTGAATTGTCTCTAGCTCATTCTTCTCAAGTTGGACTAGAAAGCTCATAATCTCTACATCATCAACTTTATTTTCATATTCAAGTGGTGTATTTCTCTTATTAGAACTTTGTAGTTGCTTGGCACTTCTCAAAGTGACAACCTTGCACTATTATTTTAGATTTACTTCAGTTTGACTAGGTGAGTGTCCTTGAGATCTAGTATTAGATGAATCAACTACTTGACTCAATTACATTTCCAAATTTCTATTATGACTAGCTAGCTAATCCAACTTGGATTCTAACCTCTTAAATCTATTAGAAGACACACTATAAATTTTTTCAAATGCAAATTCCTAATACTATTTGCCTTCATTATGAATTTGAACCTCTTTATTTCGAGGTTAGAAGGTCAATCTAGAGAGTTCACCATAATTTCCTAAACTCCTTTAATGATTTTGATCATGATTTCCCTAAGTTAGGCTAGGATCATTACGCCATTCAAGATTGTAGGTAGCTAAATAAGAATTATTCTGTGATCTAGGATTGTTTGAGAAACATTATAATTAATCAATCACACAAGACCCTAAAAAGTTATTTTGACATTCACTATATGGATGATTACTATCACAAAGCTCATAGTTAGAGTATGATGGAGAATTTGAAACTAGATTGACACTCATTTGATCAAATTTCTTCATAAGCCTATCAAACCTAGTTTTAATCTTGTTATTCAATGCATTAAGAGTCTTTATTTCCATCACATTTGCTACTCTTCTATGCCTTTCGCTCAGATAATTATAGTGATATACAACCATCTCTTTAATAATATCAAGTACTTCTTTAGCATCCAAGGCAAGTAAGGATATACTAATAGTAGCATCTAGGTTAACTCTAAGAGATTACTCAAGCCCATTATAAAAAATTTGCACCAGTATCTAATCTTGAATGATGTGATACAAGCAATGCTTTGCAAATTCTTAAATTTCTTCCAAGTATCATATAGAGATTCCCTATCACGTTAAAAAAAAAAGAACTTTAAATATCACTCCTTAATTTTGCTATTTTTCTTAAAAGGAAATATTTTGCTAAAAATGCCTATGAAAGTTTATCTCATGTTGAAAAAGATTAAGCAAGTATATAATCAAGCCATAATGTTGCCTTATCTTTGAGAGAGAATGGAAACAATATTTGTCGAATTGCATAAGTGGAGACCCCGTTCATCTTGATGGTATCACAAATTTTCAAAAATTTAGTTAAATGTGCATTGGAATCTTTAAGAACTCCTCCTCTAAATTTATTCTATTGAATCATTTGAATCATCCCAAACTTAATCTCAAAGTTGTTAATCACAATTATTAGACTAACTATATTATTAATTAGTCCATGTGCATCTAGCATAACAAAGTCACACATTGATTAACAACAACAATTAGGAATAGCTCTTATGAGTACAATATCATTCCTACGAAGAAGGAAATCAATTACCAATTATTAGAATTTATCATGTTATCTAAATTATCCAATTAAAATTAAAACTAAGTAAAAATAAAATTGAAGACAATAGATTTACTTAATAAACACTAGCTATGTATGAATAATAAAGTTTTGGAAGCTAGAATTTCCTCTTTACTTTCTTAAGCATCGCCAAGAATAGATTTTTGCAACTAATTCCAATTGAATTAATGAGAATCCTACTAATGTGAGTGAAATTCCCTCTTAAGATAAATCACCATACTCATACTAAGCTTATATCTACTCCTATGATCATATGCTTAGTATAAACCCATTGTATATAAAGGATTCAATGCTAATATCTACAAGCCACTGAAATATAACTCATATTTTTATAAATTTATTATCTAATTTTATTACTCTAATGATCTACACTATCATCAACCTTTCAATCCTTTTGTACTGCATTAGATGAATAGTGGCTAGTCATTCATAAACAATATAAAAGACTAATAAATTAATTCAATAGAAATTGTCACAAGAGTAAATTGAAATTAACTTAATTAGTAAATAAGTTCATTTAAACTCCAAATCTAAAAATCTAGCTACATATAATGGAAATCAACAAAGTAACAATAAAAGGAAACAAATCCATGTTGAAAGCTAAAGAAAAAAAATGAAGACAAAATAAATCAACTAAAATGACAATCTATCGACAATAACTTCAGATCTTTTCTTATGTCTAGTGGATCTTTAAAGCACTCTTTTAGGATTTTCCTAGCCTTACTTTGTAACTCTACGTCTCTTCTTAGTCTTCTATTTAGAAATTTAAAGCTACCTCACAAAAGGTCCTAATTTTAATTGAACACATGTAGCCCTTGTTGAAATCACTTATGGCTTGTTTGTGTAGCCTTCTAGTAATTTGCTTGATGCAAGGCTTCCATATATAGCCATGTCAATTTACACAACTAGTATGTGTAAATCTTTGGTTTGTTTAGAAACTCCTTTTTTACATGCCCATGCTTACTAACATAGATAACTTGTGTTCCTTGCTAGAAATTCCTAGTTTCTTGCTAATTCTCTCGGGCTTTTCCATGTTCCCCTCTACTTGATTAAATCACATGAAAAAAATAAAAAATAAAAATCACATAATATGGATTTAATTACTCAATTTTATCTCAAGAAAAGAATGTATATATGACACTCATCAGTGGTACAAATTGTTACAATAGGAGTTTATCAGGGTTCATGGTAACAATGACATAAAGAAAAACTCCATAGTGCATATTATTAAAAAAGGAGTTTAATAAGGTCTTAATGAAGGTGTTAGATTTCTGGAGTAATAAGGACATGGCAACAAACTCCACCTATATGAATATCGAAGTGGTGCCACTTCACGCAAGATTTAAAGGTCAATCTTGTAAATATTCATGAAACCAGGATTAACACCTGGCCATAAAAGTGCTAAAGTAAAATGTCAAACTTCGTAGTGACTTAATAATATCATGTATGTAATACTTTTGGTTTTGACATAAGGAGTTATGGTTCAAATCTTAGGGTACCAATAACATCATCAAAACATTAAAAGATTTACACTGATAGAAAGTTCAAATCATAATAAGATACTTTCCAATATGCATGATATTATGGAAAAATATTACAAACTAGTGAAGGATTATTATATAATTTGTTATAATATACATAGTATGTGACTTGAAGATAGGGAGAAAGTTAGTTACAGGTATATAAGGAAAGCCTATTTAGCATGCCCGAAATAAATTTAATGTGTGTGTGTGTGTGTGTGAATATTAATATATATATATTTAAATGATTCTAATTGTTTTACTTTAGCTACCTTAGTTATTTAATTTTAAATTCAAATTTAAATTATTTTAAATTTTCAAATTTAAAATTAAGTTAACATGTCTATTAATTTAAAAACAAACATACATCATAGGTGAATTTTTAAAGCTTATTTATATCCTTTCTCCCATATCAAAACCACAAAGAAAATTCAAATATTGTTGTAGGCTTTGTTGTATCCTAGAAGAGGATTATCTATCATTTCTCAATACTTAAATAATCACTCTTTAAAGAAAGTTATTATTCATGTCTTGAGGCCTTTTTTTTTTTCGTAGTATTTCCCCCCCCCCCCCCAAAAAAAGATGTTCCTTTGAAAAGATGTGTTTCACATATAAGAAAATATGTATTTTGCAAATAGGAAATGTATCTTTGATCTTTTGATCTAATTCTTTATAGAAGGGCAAACCTTTTCTTCCTTTGAAATCTTTTGGAAAATTTGACAAGTTGCTTTGAACCCATTTTTCCTTGACTATTAGGGCTTTGATTGAGATACCTTGAATATTTCTTGCGACAAGTGCTTAAGGCTCATGGTCTTGCCAAAGTCTTACCATAAGAATCATTTTAAGTGGGGTGCTCCTAAGGCCTTGGTCTTGTTGGAGTTGTACTTCATCAATCATTCATAGTAGTGCATGCTTGAAGTCTTGGCCTTACCAAGGCTATGGAGCATTGCATAGTATAGCTATACCTAAGACTTTTGGCCTTTTTGTAGTGCATTGATTATTCTTTGCAATATGGCTTAGATCCTTAACTTCTAAATGCAAACTTTTTCTTGGTAGGCGAGGTAAAAATAACACAAGTTAAAATATCGAGTGGAGTTAAAAGTGATGTTGGTTAAAATTAATTTTTCCTTGATAGGAAATACCATTTTTCTAAATGATATTGGTCATAATGACCATAAAGTTGGAAATTAGTTTGCAAATCAACTGAAATAGGGCTTTTTTCCTAAAATAGGAAAACAAAATTGAAATATTATTTTGAAATTGATTGAAATAGATTTATCCAAAAAGAAAAGAGAGAAAGCTATTATTTCAAAGTAATGTTGTCAAAGTTTGAAATATAATTTCAAAGCTCAGTAAAATACAACTTTTTTTGAAAAGGAAGAGTGAAAATGTAACTTTCCTATGAAGAAATGATAAGATATGAGGTAATAATATAGTTTTCCCACCTTAGGTGAGGTTATTCTTCTTGTCAGTGATATCCTTCATGTAATAGTATAGTTTTCCTACCCTAAGCAAGGTTATCCTTCTTGTCTACCTTGGGTGAGGTTATTGTTGTGCTACCATAAAGATCATATTATTATATTCCTGCTTTAGGCAAAGTTATCCTTCTTGCCTACCCTAAGCAAGGTTATTACTAAGCTACTATAAAAGTCAAATAATCCTATTACTATGCTCTCATATAACTAGAGATCACATAAGCTAATTATTGTGCTATTCTATCATCCTATCACTAGAGTCCTGTGAACTGAAGACTGTTACACTATTATACCTCTTTAAGTTTCTTAAGGTGGTTGGCTTGAAAGAAACTATTCTTTCTAGCATGTCATGACTCTTCAAAATAGAATGATGAAAAAGAGGACTAACACCTTTACCTAGCACACAAAACTTTTCAATTTAAGAGATCACAATTTAGACGAAGAAGGAATTAGAGGCCTAAGGGATCAAAGTAACAATGAATTGTTAAGCATAAAGATCTTGAGACATGAATACAATGGAAAAACAAAGCAAAGGACAATGTCTTTTAAGCTTAGTAAGCTTGTGCATAATGAGATGGATTTCAAACCTCCTCCATTGTGCTATTTGGGGTCTCTGTTCATAGACTTCCTTGCTAGTGTGCTAATGATGACAATCAAACTAAGTTACTTAGTGGAGTTGTAAAAGGTGTTTGATCAGGGTGGCTTATTATGTTGGAACTATTTTTTTCAAAGCAACTTAAGTAACTTGATATGTTAGTTAGTATAAGATTTAATGAATGATAGTCGTTGAGTTTTTAAGCCAACTAAAAGTTGGTTGGATTGAATTGGGTCGACTAAAATTCTTATAATTATGAGGCTCTTATAACATCTACAAAAACAAAATAAAAGAAAAAGTAGTGAGGAGAAATGAAGAGATTGCCACTTATAGCTGGCCATAGAAACAACTCTAAAAGATGAAACTAATTTAAGCCCCAAAAAGAAAAAAAGATAGCTATGTAAGAAGAAAAGAGCAAAACAGAGAATCCTAGAATTGACAAATTATAGTTATATATATATATATAATCTAAGTGATGATATTGAAAATTTAGTCTATATGAATAGGTATTTAATATTATTATGAATTGTATTGAGATTTGATTTCGGTTTGATTAAAATTATTTATTTAAAATTTAAATACAAATTAAAATTTCAGAGCAAATAAATTTGTTTATATAAATTTCAATTAATCTATAACATAATATTTTGAGGGATATTGATCTTATGTTTATAGGAATGATATAAGACGAGGCATTAAATTATAATAATTATGAAGATATTATAGACATATCATAATCATCATACAAGTTATACACAGATAACATGCACACTATATACACTAATTCCAACAAAGACTTAAAACTAAACAGGAGCCAAAAGCAGGAAATAACACTACAAGAAAAATGCCATATAGTTACGGTAAACTTTCGTGGGTAAATGATAAAATCTGTGACCCCAATTGACCTATACCCATGGCTCAATTTTTTTGTAAAATTTACTTGCTTCTACGCACCATTTCTAAATGTTACTAGAACTTCTACCTGCGGTTTTATAGCCTTTGGATATAATTTTAAAACATTTATTCACGAATGATTTACCATCGTTAAAGCCTATAACACTACCCCACCCAAAAAAAAAAACAAAGGCCTTTTGAGTGACTGACATTTCCATTGCTAAAATGTTTATTTATTTAAATAAATTGAATCAATTTTTAATCGATAAGAATAAAATGTAAAAATTAATTAAGCATAATATAAATGTTCAAAATCCAAATAATATATTTTATTATGCTTAAATTACATTACAATGTCTCATCCAATCCTTAAAAAATTTAACAAAACTCAGATTTCTACTAAATATCCTATACATCAAAGTCAACTAGATTGCCTAACAAAATACGCCAAAAGTTCAGGCACGTCCAATGGTGGTACTTCTGCAATAGATGTGAAAGAAAATATTAAGCATAGCAATGAAAATCATGGCCCGGGTGCAAAACATAAAAGAATCAATTTACTGGAAAGCTAATGAAGCATGTAGAAGAATGGTACACCATACATAAAACCAATTATTTATGTATAGTCTTTTTATGCTGCTAACTGAGTCACTTAGTTTCCACTTCTTTAGCAAAATTAAAGTACATACTATCCCATCATATCTCTAGCAAGTTTTTCTGATGTTTAAGTCAAAATATAAATCCACTAAAATGACATAACAAATAGCATATTATGGCCATCAACTGAAACAGATTCTGTCTGATGCTTGATAAAACAAAATCTCAAGCGGTCAAGTCCAGCAGGGCTTCTGGGGTACAAGGGCTGGCATATCCATGCTTAATCATATTTTGTATCCCTCATTCCCTCCTTATTGTATCTATTACAATACACAGTAGTCTGACTGAGGAAAGTTAGAGCCTTTCATTGACGTACAAATTTCTGTTTCTTTACACCAAAGAAGTGTAAAATATTTGAGCAGGCGTGTTTATAACACGAAGAGAAACCATAAAAATTTGACACAAACCTTTGACTCTCGAGGTTCCATGAGCCTTGATTTCTGCAAGAAATGAAGATATGAGATCTTAGAATAAGACTCCTTATAAAATTCGTGCTCAAATGCGAAACATGCACAACCAAAGTTAATAAAAAATGAGAGAACTAAGGCAAGTGTACTACTAGAATATGCAAAACAAAGTTAAAACTCCATTCAATAGAGCTCCATTCATTTCAATTCAAGAAGCTTCAAATCATCGGCAATTAACATAGAGCTCCATTCATTCAGAAAGATTCATTGCCACATGTCCTCACTTTGTTCGTTAATACAATTAAACTATAAAAAATTAATTATAAGTTTCCAAAATTGAATAGAAACCACTGGGGGAAAACAACAATGTTAAAAGTAACAGCAAAAGAAACAGAGCATTGCAAATGCTTACCTTGTAAATCTCTGTGCCTGCTTAGTCACTTTTTTAAATGCTTTGGAAGCACAAGAGATTTCCAAAATACTATCTCATCTTATTCTGAACCAGTTCCTAGTAAATACAGCCTGTGATTTATGTCTTCACCTATCGGCAGCTAGTTGAGACCAATTTAAAAAATAAATAAATAAAGATATGATAGTAACCGTTTACTAATATATGAAAATCACCAGTGATAAAAAAATAAATTGCAAAAACTCCAAAAAGTGACTTTGTTGTTAATGTTGGTATCAATCATAGACCTATAATACAATGATTATTCAGATATAAACCTAAGGCAAGTAGATTGACATACTTAAGAGTGAATATTTTGACCCTGCTCATAAATGGTATCATGATTACAGACTCTGGAAAAGGGATTGTCTATTTAGATTAAGTCTTCATTCATATAATGTCAAGAACTAATAAAAGATTGTATTTTTCAATGAAGAAATTTAACCCAAAAAAACTTTAAATAATTTGCGCATAAGATTAGATACCATACTTTCTTTACTCTCTTAATTTATTTGAAGTTTTCAGAAAAGGGAGTGTCTCCATCAAATACATGGTAACAGCAGCGAGGTCTATGGCCTGAACATGGACACATTAATTAACTCCAAAATCATCATGTTGAGTTGTTAAAAGAAAGTACCAAACGTCTAAAGGTTTTACCCAAAATGATCTAGAGAGAAGTTAAAATCAAGGGGGAATATAAAAGGATAGATGAAACTTCCATAAATTGTCCAATATGCAGAGCCTTAAGGTTTGACCAAACTTGTGTATATTTTTTTCCCGTAACAATTAACTCAGCTTTTTTCTTTTTTTTCAAAAACCTTAGGACTCTCACACATGTATAGCATAAATACAAAAAAAAAATAGTAAAAAGGAGATAAAAGGATGCTAATGCTGATCATTTTAACCATGTTGTTTGAGACTTACTAGAATACTATAATAGAACAAAGGACAAGCTAAAATTCCATAACTACATCTTAATGAACATGGACAACGCTGAATCTTTTGATAAAGCGGAAATTTCTTTACATATGAATAATAATGATAACTTCTTATAAGACATTAAAAATTTTCGCAGATTTATTCAACTCCCCCCGCCCCCTTCTCAATTTTAAGTTGTGCAAAAGTCAATACAGTGTGAGGGCTCCGGTAACTTACTACCAGCATGCGTTGAATCTTTTGATGAAGCGGAAATTTCTTTAAATATTAAATAATAATAACAGTTATTATTATTATAGAGAAAGGATGCCTTCAAGCTCTAGAAAATTAAGCAATA
This sequence comes from Erythrophleum ivorense, assembly GCA_026724425.1. NCBI lineage: Eukaryota > Viridiplantae > Streptophyta > Magnoliopsida > Fabales > Fabaceae > Erythrophleum > Erythrophleum ivorense. The sequence continues at coordinate 555,760 of JAIUCV010000037.1, read as the reverse complement.
ACAATAAAGCAATTTGAGCCTTTCTTGGCTTCTGTTTATTGAGGACATCTATCTTGTCCTCTTGCTTGAAATTCTTTTATTACTAAAGGAAGTTAATTTAAATTCTAGGATAAAATTATGAATACACATTTATAACTGAAAGTAACTTCTAGTAAATCCAGCAAGCAACCAATTTCTGCAACTAGAGAACTCACAAAGTGCAATTTATGAACCAAGTTGAATTATGAATAATAATAATAATAATAACAGATGGCATATTTTGGTGAATAAGCCCCTTACCATATCAAATGAACAGTAAGGTTAAGACAAAGCAATTCCAGCAGTTTCTAATATATTCCCAACCAGACAAGCGTAGCTAAGGAATTCATCTAATATATCCTTGGGTAGCACATTTTGCACACATTTTGCCATTTGATGGATATCATGCTGGCTTGGTCCCTGTGTTGCAAAAACATGAATAACAAAAAATAACCAAACCTATAATAAACCTTACCAATATTGAAAGTGAAGACACAGTTCTAAAACTTTGGTAGCAAACTAAAACACACAAGGGATTCTCTAGCAAGAAGGGTAATGATAACAAGAAGACGTACTACTTATTGCAACATAAACAATACAAGGAGCAAAAACAATCAATAACTCTTGATAAGTTGAAAGTCCCCCCAACAGAAAGTTTATGTATTAAGTCCTGCAGAGATGCCAAAGCACATTTAATGATAAAGTAATTCATCTTTTTGCATCACCCAGTTGCTTATGAGTGTTGATTAATTGCGCTAATCAAGATGACGTTGTCTTTGTTTTCATACAAAGGGTTTATAAATCAAAAAGAAGAGAGAGGATCACTATAAAATAATATAATATGCCTCCATAGTGTAACCCAATGCTGAAAGAGATATCTGCTTTACACGACGCCATCAAACCAATAGCCATTTCACTCACATGCTTCCCACATACCCATGGCAAAAGAAGACATCAAATAAGTCAGAACAGAGTACACATTCCTATTCCTATTCGGTTAAATACACATTCGTTAACTTATAGAAGCTATCGAATAACAGCAACACAATTAACACAAGACAAACAGCTACTAATACTTAGCAGCAAATTGAAAAACGGACCTTCAAGAAATTGAAGAATTTTAGACGCAGAGCAAAGAGAAAGAAACTGACCTTCAACAATAAAGTCAGCATACGACTTTCACCCTTCAGTGCCATTTACGCCGCTTTATTTTTGTCAGTAATACCCCATGGACTCAAAAACCCCCAACTGCAAAGGAAGAAACAAACGTTGTCCTTCTTAATGTAAGAAGACTCCACAATTGGCAGCAAGTGCCAAAATATTCTTGACATATCATTTCCTTATCGGCATAATCAAACGAATAGAAAGGACTCAAAAAAGTGAAAGCTAGAAACTCAGGATTATGTAGTTCCTCAAGAAGTCAGAAGATATACACGCATTATTACAAAATTTAAATTTCAACCACCGGAGATAACTAGCACCTTTGGGGAGGGGGGGGGGTGACAGAAGCTAATCCGAGGCATCAACTAAACAATCCAGACAAAAACGTGAACGAACAATAAAAATGAAAATACAGAGCCATAAGCGTATAGAAAATGCAATACCCTCGGTATTTTTGTTTGTTGCTAAAAAGGACCGTAGGTATATGACTCTTGTTTTTTTGGGCAGTGTAAAGAGTGACTAGGTTAAGGCCCATATCTTTGGGAGGGATTCGCAGATGTGCCTGGCTTCTCTTCATTTATACGTCGAATTGAAGTTAATTTAGCCCAAAATGGTCTTTTTACTTATTTTTTTATTTCTTTAAGTTACAAATTTTAAATGAGATAAAAAATTGTAATTGCATGGTAAAATACTTTTTTAAAAAATTATACTTCAAAAATTTTAACCTATAATTACAAGTTTTATCTCCACACTTAAATTTTGAGAGAAGCCAAGCTCCTAGTCGATGGGGTTGTGAAAAACTTTCGAATGAAACCGAAAAAGAGCAAGAGAAGATGGATTCTCAAAAGCATAAAATAGATAATGTAACGGCGTGAGGTGGAGTTTCTCCAGTTTGAGATAGATATATAATAATAATAATAATAATAATAATAATAACCTAAAACTTCAAAAACAAGCATCTATAGAACTACATTATAACTACATGTATAACAGAGTTGCACACCTGACCATCACTACTGAATTAATTCATCACGAACTGATGGTGGCGTCAGAAGGATAATTTGTGAGGACAAGAACAGAATTCCCTGGTGAAAATCTAATTCCAGCACTTGAAGGATAGAATCCATTCGAAAGTGTGCAGTGAGTAATTTTTTAATGAGACTCATAGAACCATAATCTATAAAGGATAACTATTAGGGGTGGATGTAACATCTTGCTGGATTATAAAATGAAGTGCTATTCTTGCTGCCTCAAGAAAAGGGTGACTTTGACCAACTTTAAAACGATCATCCCAGCCGCATTTCCTCACCAACCTAGTCTTAAGCCAGATGCAAATTTGTTTCCTATTTCGCAATCTTGTGTGTCCTGGGATTCTTCCACACCAACAAAGACCATCCACCCCTATTTGGCTGACCTCTTTTTTGATAGGATCTTGTACCCTCCAAAACCTATTCATAGTATAAACTTGATTGCCAACTTCTGCCTGAGCAATCTGAGATTGAGTTCATGGTAATAACTTGATTAACAACATTTGCCCAAGCAAATTGAGATCATGAAAATAATTTCCAAGGCAATTTAAGTGCATCCATCAGAGAAATGTGCTAACTCCCAAATATCATCCTATTACCACAATACCAAATTCCATATAATACAAGCAAAATGAGCTGGGTGTAATCCTTAACTCCCTATGAAGCATTATCAGTATGGCAGGACCACACAATATTAGCCATTTTTTAATATTCCATGGCTGAAGCTAATCAACTCCAAGGGTCAATGGAGACGTAAACCGAGCTGTTCTAGCAAAATCACATTGTATTAAAATATGATTAATGGTTTTCGTACTATCTTGACTAAAATGACAGATATTATCTACTAGCATATGGTGTCTCTGAAGAATGTCCATTGTCAGCAGCGCGTGAGTTAATAATTTCCATGCAAAGAAAATCACCCTGTTTGGCATCTTCAGCTTCTATAGGTGTCTCCATTCATCAAAATTAATGTGAACATAAGAATCCTAAGCTAGCATCTTGTATCTATCGACCAGCGTATATTGACCTTTCCTATTACCCGTCAACACAAAATGATCTCACATTGAGAAGACCATCTTAGATATCTGTTGAACCAAAGGTTGAAAATAGGGTAGACCAAGTACAAAAAAATTCCAAGCACCCTTATATATCATGCAGAACAAGGTCCTTTACCATAGTGGCGTGAGAATTAGAACCTGGCTGCATCTACCAACAAAAGTGGTTGGTAAGAGAAATATTTCTGCCATCGCCTATTTGTTATTGGAGGTTCAAGTAGATTAAACTGCTAGTCTTGCAAATACCTTTTCACATCCAACCCCTATTATAATGATTATTCAGCTGATATGAAAACTCATCCTTACAATGCTTGGTTTACATCACTCTAACATATAAAGAATGCTGATTCTGCACAAATAGACGCCGAGTATGCATAGTTAATAAAGCCATGGTAAATAATGTCCTTTTAAATCCTAGTCCACCATCAGAACAAGAGTTACATAACTTGGACCAACTCAACAAACGAATCTTGGGCCGATCCTGATTATATCGCCAAAGAAATTTGCTATCATTGCATCTATCTGTCGACAATTTTTTTGTGGATAACTCAAAGCATGAATGAGGATAGATAATGGTGGAACTTAACACTGCATTGATTTTAGTCAGTCTAGCAACTTGAGAGAGAAGCATAAGCTTCGAAGCTTGGAGTTTTCTCTCAATTTTTTCAATAACCTGAGCATAAATTATGGTAAGCCTAGCTATGTTGTTTGGTCAGAGAGCAACGAAGATAAATCTTTATAGGCATGGAAACATCAACTCGGTAGCTAATGGGATGACTCTAGAGATTGACTTATATTTCCAAATAAAACAACAATACCGAGTGTGCTTGTTGTTGGAAAATTAGGGATTTGAATTCATAATGGGGGAAATGCATGCAGTCACATGCCAGACGCATGGTTAAACTGTCAAATATTAGCAAAGTATCAAAGTGTTAAACATAATAAGGCATAAAATACTTGAATTCAAAACTTTGAGCTACAAGGTAGTCGAGTCAAGACAAGCCATACCATATGATGGTAAACTACATTTTATCGTAAATATTGTAAATAAAAATACAAGAGTTAAATATTGATCACTTAAAGAGAATCTTTTTTTTACGAACCAAAAGTTAGAGATTTTCATTAATCAAAGTGAGAATAGGAAACAAACTTTTGAGACAACGTATGGGAAGGGTTATGACGAACCTAAACCACATCTTTGCTTACCACCAGAGCACAAAGAAAAAAAAAATGCAAGGTGTAAATGACAATATTAGAAAAAATAAAAATGAAGTCAATAAGGATAAAGACAAACTGCCAGACCCAACCAAAGCTAAGAGCTACGTGAATAGGGCAACCCCGTTTAGGAGGCAATGCCTTTCCTTTCTCAGGAGGCTATTGAAACTAGTTGTCATCATGTGCTTTTTCTCAAGGGGAGATATGATGTTAGCAGATTACTAATATCCTCCTTAATTGTAAGGAACTTCCTTCTTGTAAATTTTTTTTTTAAGTTGATCTCCTTGGATCCTTCTGACTTTTCTTTTTTGAATAGATAGCAAGCAAATTAGGTCATGGTTAAGTTTTTCAATAGGAGTTTTAGCCTCTTCAGGTTGATATTTTTGCATAAGGATAACCTTATAGGTTTCATTTTGAGTCACAACACTAGAAAAAATCAAAGATGATTTACCAAATTTTTCATAGTGCTCATGAATAATCATAGCATGGTAATTGGTTGGTTCTTATAGTTTCATTGGCTATTCTTCAAGCCTTAATGACACCCCAAAATGTCGTTAAAGAAGTGATAAAAGAGGTTATGCCTTACCTATTCCAATCACAGTGCCTTATGTTCACCCCAAACTATATTTAAGATATGTAACAGAATTGAAAGGTAAATAGATCTATTAGGAAAAAAAAAATTTCCAAGAAGACATCTTGAATTTCTAAGTCTTCCAAGACAATGGTATCATCCACTTCCTTACTTTTTACTATGTTATTGTTAGAACAAAAAATAAATAAATTTAGTTAGAGTTACCACTAACTAGTTAGTTAAAAAAAATGAATAGCTTAACTTGTAATTGAATAAGATTATTCAAAAATTAAGATCTCAATTTCCTGACCAAGAGGTCTCAACTAATTAACCGAGAGCCTTGGTAATTTGAGTGACTTGTAAAAGGGAAAATGTGAGCCAATCAACATAATTTCCATGCAACCACATTTTGTTTTAAGATTATGAAATTATTGAAGACATAAAATGATGTGAGACTCCGTAGAAACCCGTTCTAGGAACCCCAAATTACACGGATCAGTGATCGAATTTTGGCATGCAGCACAAGAACAAATAATATGGACAATAAGCAACAAAGAACAAAGAACAAAGAAAAGGAACAAAGAACAAAGAAGAAGAAGAGATGTTGGTCAATGGAATTGAACCCTAAGAGAACCCGTCTCTTAGAACCCTAATCCGGGACGCCACAAAGGAAACCACTCCTTTGATAAGTCAAAGATTTTCTCCAGCACACAAAGGCCACAAGAGAAACCTCACAAATCAGAAATAATTCTGAAAAGATAATTCATTCAATCTGCCATTCTTGGAGTACAAGTGGGCTTTATATAGGCATTTGAAAAATAAAACCCTAAACAGAATAATTCCTATGTTACATAAAAGAAATTTAAATCTAAACAAATTCAGCAAGAATGGTGCCTAAAAATCTGAAACAGCAACAATCAAATTAAAACAAAATAAAACTAAGAGAATTTTGTGGAAAATGGCTGATTTTGTGGAAAATGGCTAGATTCCTTCAATTAGGCTCCCTTTGGGCTTGGGCTAGCATCTTGTAGAAATGAAATAATCTTTATGCCAATTTGTTCATTTTGGGCTTCATATTCAGCTAAGACTATAGGCTCCAAGTCTATTAGTTTTTGGATCACTCCATTCAAGGCCTCCTTCATAGCTTTGGCTCTTGATCTTGTGCATGGGCCTCCCATATCTTGCAATGGATCTTTAGTTGGCCATCTTTTAGAGTCACGTCCAGCCCTTTTGTTTCCAAGCTCTTGATTTTGTTCAAGCTTCTTCAAATCTCCTATCTCACCTCCATCATTCCCTCCCTCCTGAAAAGGATTCGTCCTCGAATCTGCAATATCAAAAAGAGAAAGGTCAGCCACATTGAAAGTTGAGCTTACATTTCCATAAGAACTAGGTAAATCAATTTTATATGCATTATCATTTATTCTTTCCAACACTTGGAAAGGACCATCGCCTCTTGGGTGTAATTTGGACTTCCTTTGTTCAGGAAACCTTTCTTTCCTCAAATGAACCCACACCCAATCTCCTGGTTCAAAGATAACCTTCCTTCGGCCTTTATTAGCTTGTTGAGCATATTGCTCATTCTTGCGCTCAATGTTCGCCTTAACCTTAGCATGAAGATCCTGCACAAACTTAGCTTTCTTTGCACCTTCAAGGTTAGCAAACTCATTACAAGGCAAAGGAAGTAGATCTAAGGGAGTCAAAGGATTAAAACCATATACAATCTCAAAAGGAGAAAACTCAGTGGTAGAATGCAATGCACGATTATATGCAAACTCAATGTGAGGCAAACACTTTTCCCAATTCTTTAAATTTTTTTGAATTACAACACGCAATAAGAAAGAAAGTGTTCGATTCACCACTTCGGTTTGTCCATCCGTTTGAGGATGTGCAACTGTAGAAAACACAAGCTTTGTACCCAACTTAGCTCACAAAGTTTTCCAAAAGTGACTAACAAATTTAACATCACGGTCACTCACAATAGATCGGGGCAAACCATGCAATCTAACAATCTCCTTGAAAAACAAATCAGAAATATAGACAGCATCATTTGTTTTTGAGCAAGCAATGAAATGAGCCATTTTACTAAATCGATCAACAACAACAAATATGCTATCCTTTCCACTAGATGTTCTAGGAAATCCAAGCACAAAATCCATTGAAATATCTACCCAAGGATGAGAAGGAACAGGTAAAGGAGTATACAAACCATGTGGTTGCATCTTAGATTTAGCGTGCTTGCATGCAATGCACCTTTTACATATAGCAATCACATCCCTACGCATATGAGGCCAATAAAAATGTTCCTTCAACATGGATAAAGTCTTTTCTATCCCAAAGTGTCCCATCAAACCACCCCCATGAGATTCTTTAACCAAAAGCTCACGCATAGAACAAACAGGCACACACAATTTATTTCCTTTAAACAAGAAACCATCAAATCTAAAGAAATCATGAGCACCATGTTTTTCACACAACTTCCAAGTTTCAGCAAAATCAGCATCACATTCATACATGCTTTTGAAAGATTCAAAACCAATTAACCTAGCTTGCATAGATGTAATGAGACTATACCTCCTAGACAAAGCATCAGCCACAACATTTTCTTTCCCCTTTTTATGTTTAAGTACATAAGGAAATGACTCAATGAATTCAAGCCACACAGCATGCCTCTTATTCAATTTATCTTGGGTCTTTAGGTATTGAAGACTCTTATGATCAGAATGCAAAACAAATTCCTTAGACCATAAATAATGTTGCCAATGTTCCAGAGCTCTTTTTAAAGCATACAATTCCTTGTCATAAGTTGAATAATTCAAACAAGCACCACTAAGCTTTTCACTAAAGTAAGCAATAGGCCTAGACTCTTGCATCAAAACAGCACCAATACCAATTCCAGAGGCATCACATTCAACTTCAAAAACTTTAGAGAAATTAGGAAGAATAAGTAGAGGGGCATTGGTCAATTTATCTTTCAAAGTGTTAAAAGCCGCCTCGTGTGCCTCACCCCATTTAAAGACAACATTTTTCTTTACCAGCTCATTTAAAGGTGCAGCAAGGGTTGAGAAGTCCTTTACAAAACGTCGGTAGAAACTTGCAAGTCCGTGGAAACTCCTCACCTCACTAGCATTCTTAGGTGTTGGCCACTCCCGAATTGCCTTTACCTTCTCTTCATCCACCCGGAGGCCATCAGTACCTACAACAAAACCAAGAAAAACAACAGAATCCAAGCAGAAAGAGCATTTCTCTAAATTTGCAAAGAGTTTATTTTCTCTCAAAATAATAAACACAGAATGCAAATGCTTAACATGCTCTTCTAGATTCTTAGAAAACAAAAGAATGTCATCAAAATACACAACAACAAACTTTCCTATGTAAGGGCGAAACACATGATTCATTAAGCTCATGAATGTACTAGGAGCATTAGTTAAGCCAAAGGGCATAACAAGCTATTCATACAAACCAAACTTAGTCTTAAATGTAGTCTTCCACTCATCACCCTCTTGCATCCTAATTTGATGATAACCACTCCTAAGATTTATTTTTGAAAACAAGCAAGCACCATGCAACTCATCAAGCATGTCATCAAGTCTAGGAATGGGATATCTATACTTAACTGTGATTTTGTTAATGGCTCGGCAGTCCACACACATTCTCCATTTGCCATCCTTCTTGGGCACAAGTATTACCGGAACAGCATATGGACTAAGGCTCTCTCTCACAAACTCATTTTTCATGAGTTCTTCCACTTGTCTCTGAATTTCCTTAGTCTCTTCTGGATTTGCCTTATAAGCAGGTCGGTTAGGAAGAGATGCTCCAGGAATAAAATTAATCATGTGTTCAATGCCTCTTATGGGAGGCAATCCATCTGGTACCTCTTATGGAAACAAGTCTTTATATTCCTGCAACAAACTCAAAACACTAGAAGGAAGAGATTCATCAAGGTCACTAAGGGTTAGATAAACATCCTTATACAAAAGTACAAAAGTTGTCTCACTACATAAAGCCCTCTTAATCTCTCCTCTACTAGAAAATAATGTTACTTTCTTTTCTTCACTCTCTTGACTTTTCTTTTCAGTAGCTCTCTTTCCTTTTCTCTCCATTTCACTTTCTTTTCTTTCTTTCTCATGCACTTTCTTTTCTTTCTCTCTTAGCTTGCATTCTTGAGTAATTCGCTTTTGATCCTTATATGCCTGCAAGGGTCTGAGAGGGGTTAGCATAATGGTTTTCTTATTAAACTCAAGAGAATACCTGTTAGTATAACCATCATACTTAACTTTCCTATCAAATTGTCAAGGTCTACCCAATAATAAGTGTCCAGCATACATAGGAGCTATATCACACAAAACCTCATCATGGTAACTTCCTATGGAAAATGCTACAACAACCTGTTTAGTAACTTTAACATCCCCATTATCATTGAACCACAACAAATTATAAGGAGTAGGGTGTTTTCTAGTTGGCAAACCTAGTTTTTCAACTAACAAGGTACTAGCAACATTAGTGCAGCTCCCATTATCAATGATAAGACTACATGCCTTGTTGTTAACAAAACACCTAGTGTGAAATATATGCTCTCGTTGTTCTTTTTCAAGCTCTTCTTTAGGTTGAATGCTAAGAGCACGCCTTGACACTAGAACCTCACCAAATACAGCTTCAGCTACCTCCACATCAGATTCATCACCTCCATTGGAGCTCAACTCAACTTCCACTTCTTCATCACCACTACTTTCACTAGTAACAACACCATTCTCAAGCAAAATCATAGTCCTTTTATTTAGACATTGTGAAGCAATGTGACCAAAACCTTGATATTTAAAGCATTTAATTTTAGAAGAACTAGAAGAAGATTTAGGTTCAGATTTACCTTTAGAAGTAGGTGGTTGCATCTTCAACTTATTCTCCTCTTTAGGCATCTCTCCCTTAAACTTGAAGGAGGACTTGAAGTCTTTGTTGGAACTAGCATGTGATTTCAATTTCTGCTTTGCTTTAAAATGCTTCTCCACCTTAATGGCTTTATGCAACAACTCTTCCATATCAAGGTAGTTTTGCAATTCAACTTCTGTAGCAATTTCAGGGTCTAAGCCACCAAGAAATCTTGCCATTGTAACTTCTGAATCTTCCTCAATGTCAGCTTTGATCATGGCAATTTGCATTTGCTGAAAATATTCTTCCACACTCATAGATCCTTGTTTGATTTTGTGGAGCCTTTTGTGCACATCCCTATAGTAATGGGTAGGGACAAATCTCTTCCTCATGAGAGCCTTCATTTCTAGCCAAGACCGAATTGGACCCTCTCCAGAACGCCTCCTACTAGTGGTTAATTGATCCCACCATAGGCTTGCATAATCTGTAAACTCTAAAGCAGCTAATTTCACTTTACTTTCCTCTGAAAAAGATTGGCAGTCAAATATAAACTCAACTTTTCTTTCCCATTCAAGGTATACATCAAGATCAGCTTTCCCTTGAAAGGAAGGGATCTTCATCTTGATATTACTAAATGCATCTTTCTTTTGAGGTGGAGCTCTCCTAACTCTTTCATGTTGGCTTTCCTCCTCAAAATCAGATTCATCTCCTCCTAGAACGTTTTTACCACGTCTTGCCTTGCTATTGGAAGAAGAAGAATCTATTTGATCCAACCTAGTATTTAGCCCAAATTACACGGATCAGTGATCGAATTTTGGCATGCAGCACAAGAACAAATAATATGGACAATAAGCAACAAAGAACAAAGAACAAAGAAAAAGAACAAAGAACAAAGAAGAAGAAGAGATGTTGGTCAATGGAATTGAACCCTAAGAGAACCCGTCTCTTAGAACCCTAATCCGGGACGCCACAAAGGAAACCACTCCTTTGATAAGTCAAAGATTTTCTCCAGCACACAAAGGCCACAAGAGAAACCTCACAAATTAGAAAAAATTCTGAAAAGATAATTCATTCAATCTGCCATTCTTGGAGTACAAGTGGGCTTTATATAGGCATTTGAAAAATAAAACCTTAAACAGAATAATTCCTATGTTACATAAAAGAAATTTAAATCTAAACAAATTCAGCAAGAATGGTGCCTAAAAATTTGAAACAGCAACAATCAAATTAAAACAAAATAAAACTAAGAGAATTTTGTGGAAAATGACTGATTTTGTGGAAAATGGCTAGACTCCTTCAATTAGGCTCCCTTTGGGCTTGGGCTAGCATCTTGTAGAAATGAAATAATCTTTATGCCAATTTGTTCATTTTGGGCTTCATATTTAGCTAAGACTATAGGCTCCAAGTCTATTAGTTTTTGGATCACTCCATTCAAGGCCTCCTTCATAGCTTTGGCTCTTGATCTTGTGCATGGGCCTCCCATACCTTGCAATGGATCTTTAGTTGGCCATCTTTTAGAGTCACGTCCAACCCTTTTATTTCCAAGCTCTTGATTTTGTTCAAGCTTCTTCAAATTTCCTATCTCACCTCCATCATAAAATGTGAAAGATGGCCCATCATATAGAATAGTTTCTAGTCAAGGAAGACATTATAAAAAGAAGAAGGACTAGTACAATAAAATGCATAGCAAAGTCATAAAAAAAATTATCTAACAACTTACTTTTATTTTACTTTATATATCTTTATGCCTTTTTTAATCTATCAGCTCTGTTTATTCATTTATGCCTTTATATATAATTTATTTTAACATTTTGTCATTGTTTTCAACCCATTAAATATCATTTTAAATCACATATTATTTTTTATTTTTTTTCCCATTTTTATTTACATAAAAATTATAAGTACTATGTTTTTAATACAACTTTTTATATTTTTATTATTAAATTTTATAATAAAAATAAGATATATGCAAACAATTCTTTAAAAAACTTAATTATATGATATTAAATTTTGAAATTAATTTTTTGTATGTAAAATTTATATATTTGTTATATTTTGATTAAAAAGTTTATATTATAATTAATTCTTTTCATGAAAAGAAAAGAAAAGTAAAATTTTAAAGCTTAGACCACCACCAACCAGCAGTCTACTCCTCGCTCTCCGCAGCTCCCAACTAACCAGAACTGTACGGTGGCCGCTGCTTCATCCATTGTCAACGCACTGTTTCGCGCCATGGATATCCTCCCTTCAGCTTCTCACATCTCCGCTGTCCGATTTTCTCACCGTCACCGTTTCGACAGCGTGCGTTGCCTCCGGCGCCTTAACGTAAGGTCTCTTTCCTCGATTCTTCGATTCTGCTTGAAATCGATTTTTGTTTTTCAAAACCTGAAATTTCGTTCATTGCGTTAGGTCAAGCCTGCCATTTCCGGAGCAGAAAGCAAAGTATCACAAAGAGCTTGAAGCTGCTGTGGATGTAGTGGAGAGGGCTTGCCGTCTTTGTGTCGATGTAATCGTTTTGTTACCTTTTCGAACTTATTTGTTTGTTAATTTGTTTCTTTCATTACGGGACGCGAAATTTTGCATTCTAAATTTCCAATTATTCTAATGAAGGGAGTTTATTAAAATGCGATTTGGTCTCCATTCTTCTTCCCTTTTTATGTGTTAAAAGCTTTGAAAACGGTGTGAGATTTATATGGATTGTCTTCACTCTACAGGTTAAAGCATCATTATTCTCAAGTGATTCGAGGGTTCTTGAGAAAAATGACCAGACTCCAGTCACAGTGGCAGATTTCGGTGTTCAGGCTCTGATAAGTTTGGGTAACATAGAATGTCCGATTTCAAATTAACTAATATGTCTATGAATTCTTATGTCTTTATGTACATAGTCAGTATAACCATTCTGATCAATGTTGTTTTTTAAAGAAAGACACAATGACACAGAAAACTTGCTTCTGACTAATGCTCATGGCCCTTGGCCTATATGATCCATTACAACCATAAATTCTAGTGCCCTGCAGCAAGGTTTCCTCCTCCGTTTACAGTTATGTAACTGACCAAATTTGCTGAATGGTATTTAACCTTGAAATTTTTTTATCCTGTTTTTTAGATGATCCCTCTAGAATCTAGAAGAGGAGGATTCTAACAATCTTTTTTTTTCAGTTCATTCTCTATTTCTATTTAAGAGAATCCTTAGGAAGAGCATTTTATTTCCTTCAAGCTAAAATAAATAGGTCTATGTCTCTAGTAAACTAAAGTAATCGATTAATAACTATTCTACTTCAATCTCTCTTATACAAATAAAAAAAAAGGATTTATTTACAATTAAAAATAAACTTTATATATCTTTCTCCATGTTCTTTAGAAATTGATTTGCTTTTTACCAGGAATGAAATTTTTGTTTATATATTATGTGTGATTCAATTGTGATTACAGAGTTAGGTAAGCTGTTCCCTTCTATCCCACTGGTGGCTGAGGAAGACTCTGCTTTTCTGCATTCAAGAAACTTAGCAGATACTGTAGTAAATGCAGTAACTGCTAAATCTAGCCCCAATAATAAACCATGGACACAACCTGAAGTACTTGAAGCAATTGATAGAGGGGTAAAGGATGCTTTTGAATTCGGATCAAAGCCGGCCACATATTGGGTGGGTGCGTCAAAGCAATTGAACTAAATATTATAACCTGATGCAGTATGTCATTTCAGGATTTGATTCGATGTTTCATTATTTCTATGCTATATGAGATGGTCATTCACATTACATCCATATCCTTGCTAATACGTACTTAGAGATGGGTAAATGATTATATTCTGTGTTTTTTGTGATAAGCATATCATTTACAATTTTTCTATTAGGCCTTAAGATCATTATCTATTTTCTTGTTCACATTGGGAATAAGTATTTTTTTCCCCCTCATTGTATCATTTACTTTAGAACTTATCAAGTCCAATGAATAAATACAGGTGCTTGATCCAATTGATGGCACACGTGGATTTTTAAAATCTAGCAAAGCCTTATATGTGGTAAGTCTTAATGGAGGTTGATTCAGGTTTCTAGAAATATCTTTTGAAATTATATTCATCTGATAGTGTACAACTTAGATTAGTGTTTGTCCTAAAGGTGCATTCATTAGAGCTTCTTGTGGTAGAGTAATTCTTTGTCTATGGCAGTGCTTATACTTTTTTCTCTTTAGAAATAGCAAATAAGGCAAGCCTAGCTTTAATATCTTAAGATAAAGAATGGTTGCTTACTGTTAATATAATAGTCTCTGTAGTTCTTCATATGTTATTGGACTGCATCATTATTCTTTTCATCTTTCTGTCTAAGGGATTCCCAAAACTTCCAGGTTGGCTTGGCACTTGTGGTTGAAGGAGAGATTGTACTCGGTGTTATGGGCTGCCCTAACTGGCAGGATGATTTATCCAAGAGATCCACTGCTGATTTTGACGAATGCTATAATGTTCTGTCTGGATCAGGGGCTATAATGATTTCTCATATAGGATGTGGAACATGGACAAAAAGGTTCTTGCTTGTGCTGAATAGCACATCCAAATTTCCTGTTGCTTGGACCAGATGTTTTGTTGATGGTTCTGACATAGTACAAAAAGCACGCTTCTGCATTCCAGATAGTCAAACATGGGAGTCACTGCCACTGTCTACTATATTTAATGCAACAATTGATGCTGATAGTGTAGGGAACAACCAAATTCTTCTTTTGCAAGCATGTTGTGGAAGGTCTGATGCAGTAGCATATATATCCAACATTCATGCTTCCAATCAAATGTTTGCTAATATGCTAGAGATGGGGTGGTGAACTAGCTGTCTGGTTATTTGTGTTTGACTTTGCAATGTTACTTTACCTTTCTGGGGGTTTTCCTTGTTTTCTGTTGGCGTTTCTTTTCAATGTCAATTTATAATGCACTCTTTGAATTGTTTTTACTTCTTTCAGAGCCGTTATTCGTACATGGGAGCTTATTCATATGCTAGCAGTCCTCTTACATATAATCATTTAAGAGCATGCTCTGATGTTATAATGAGATTTTCTTGAAGTTTATGTAATCTTTATTACACCATCTTTGCAAACATGTCAATTGTATGTCCAGCTATAGTGATTGCTAATCTTTTAAATTTGACCACTGAAACTGTTGCACTGATTACTAAGATGTGAAAAATTGGCTATACATGTGAGTTCTGTTTTGCAATACATTGTTATGTTTCATAACATAGTTTGCCATAACAGCATAAGCCCTTCCTTTTGTGTGTTTGGGTAGGAGCACATGCTTTCCTTATAAAAAAAAAAATCTATATTTCTTTTATTTCAATCATGTGATAGTGTCAAAGCATCAGTCATTTTTTATAAACTTTAGGGACCAAGTGTTGGTTCCCTAATGTGCTGCCCCTCTCCTTGTTAATACATAAGCGTAGTTCCTGTTTTTGCATCTTTATTTCTACTAACTCTTTTGCTGCACTAAGCATGCTAGTTTCCTAAAAATTTGGGTTATTTGAAAACTGAGAATCCAATGTATCACATTTAAAGCGAAGTTATAGCAAAATAATGTTGAAAATTGGAATAACTAGTTTATAAGCTAAAACTGAAGGGAGATATAGAAGCCATCAGATAACTATATTGGACCTGCTAGTGTTGCTAATTTTCCCTTATACTTGAGCAGTTTCACTTTTATCTTTTGAAAGCTTCTTTAGGGTTTTGTCCTTCATTAATGCTTAATGGGCAGTAAATGTATAGGCTGTTGGCTTTTTCTTGGGGAATGTGATAATAATTATATCCATTGTATCCATTGGTGACCTTTCTTCAATTAACTCCTAAACCAACAGAATATGAGCTATCAGAAGAGACATTGAGAAAATGGCTTGAATAGGATACTGCTTAGATGGTCCATTCATTAACTCCATAGAATCACCCAAATGGGCTACTGCTGTTTCATTAAAAAATCTTTGGAAATTTGAGTTGTTTGTGCAGCTTGTTTCTTTCCAAGATAACTTTTTAGCTCCAACACCTAGTTCAATAATTTAAAATCCTATTTCTTTTCCTTTCCCTTTCATTTGCTCATTTCTTGTGAATCAATGCAGTTTATGCAAGTATTTGATGGTGGCCTCGGGTAGGGCATCAGTTTTCATTCTCCGTGCAAAAGAGAAGACTGTTATAAAAGTACACCATTTATTTTCTTAGTTTATTCCTGGGTAGATAATTCTCTGCATCATGATTTGATTTTGGTTGGTCTTGTGTAGGCTTGGGACCATGCTGTCGGCATGATATGTGTTCATGAAGCAGGCGGAAAGGTATGTTTTTATCCATTTTTGAAGTCTGCATATCTTGTGGACATCAAATTATTGTTTTCAGATTTGTCTGTGGTCTGATGTGTGGTATGTTCATTGGCTTAATCCGATGGAACATGCCATAATATAGGACCATGCTGCTAAGCTTATCATTAAGGACAGAATTATGGTAAACTGGTATACACAATGGTGAAGAGTAAACTTGAGTGACCAGGTATTTATTTTCATAATAGGGTATCTAAATTTGGTAGCAATTTGCATCTTTGCTCAACGCACGCCTATAGTAGCAATGACTAACATCCTATAAATGTCATATACAATTTGCAACAAAATGATATTAACACACTTTGATAGAAATAACAGTTAGTATAAACAAGTAATAAACATGCTATTATGAAACATGTTGACAAGGGCCTTAATCATATTAACTTGTTTGATCTCAGAAGACAGCTGCTCCTTTTGCATATTTCTCTATTTTGGGTCCAAATAACCTTTTCAATCAATGCATTTTATTTATTAGAAAATAAGTTACCACAAAAGAGTAAGACTTGGGGAATCTGATTGTGCATTGTCTTTGTTTATTAACCATGTAGTGAATGGTATGTCAATCAACACTAGCGTCATGAGTAGTCTCATCTCATCTGAATATTTCTGCAGGAACTATGGTATAGAGAAAATGAAAACATAATTCTATTCAATTCATTCACACTCGTTTACTTCTGTCTATCCCTTAGTTATATTGATAGGGTAATGGAGCTCAACTTCTGGTATTATTTATATAGAAGAATTACAGCTCTAACTCCCCAAACAGAGGAAGGAATAGGCTGAATTCAATAGATACAGAGCTCAGGCAAACCACAAGAAAATAAGGAAAACAAAGAAATGCACTCCTGACTTTTGAGAGGTCAGGTCTTCTCCCAGCTATTCAGAGTTTCCTTGATAAAGATTACTAAACCACCCCCCAAACCAGATATCATCATCCCTAGCATTCTCTCTCTCATCCCACCCATAACATGACAAAGTTGCCTAGTTACTTCTATTATGAGTTTCCCCATTTACCCTCTCAACCCCGCCAGCTCACCTCAATCTTGTTATGGGCCTCACTTTTTTTTTTCTCACATACACATTACCCCATTTATTATTCTGCACCTGTTGAGTCTTGGACCTCCTCTCATACACCTTGTAAGTCTTGGGTTCATCATAGGGATACAACTGTTATTGTTTAACAAGGCTAACAGACAGATTTCTAACTGTTACTTCCTCACAACTTCTAACTAATTACTAATCTCATGTAGCAATACTCTCCCCCTGAAAAATAATCCCTGTCCTCAAAGATTGGTACTATTCAAAATTTTAAAAAAGTAGGTATTATTCTTCAATAGCTGATAGGGGTCCCCAAGCTGCAAGATCTTGGCCAATTGCCCAGTTCATCCATGGCCAATTGAAATAATACGCATAACAGAGGTAGCATGTGGTAAATAGTTGACTGACTATGCACTTTGCACTTGCAGCATCTGGCAATTCCAAACTCTCTGTTGCTTTGAGACTGGATGGATCCAATGCAAGGCCACCTAATTGATTTGTAGAAAGAAAAGCATATCCTTTTGTGGGCCTAACTGGTGAGTTCCTCTGGTCAATCTTAAATGTATATTTCGAAGATGACCATACCCAAGCTGCCTCCTTTTATAGACCTAGATGACATTTGTGGTGGATCTGTTATGGCATGCCATCCAAGATTGTATGCTAAGTCATGGTGCTTTGTTGGACATGCTGCCCAATTGCTCTTTGGACAAAGAAAACTCTTGCCACTCTAGGGAATGCATGAATGCTCATGGCACAACGAGGGGCTAGTAATCCTTTCAATCAAGGCACAAGCACCCTAACATTCACCGTTGATGTTTGATTGGGACCATATGCTAGAGACCCATTTCGTAGATGATCATAAGCCAACAAGTTATTGAACTTTACAGCGCCTTCAAGAGTCCAAGAGCTAATTGATGTTTTTGATTAAATGGCGGATTCACCAAAAGATTTGCCATCAGTCCCGGTCTTTGAGAGCTCAGTGATGATCTTGGTAGTAACAACCAACTTTGGCGGTCCTGGTTCAAGGCTTATATTAACTGAATCGCAAATTGGAAGGCTACAAAACTTCAAATTGGTAATTTTGGCCATTTCAACCAGCTCTTGAATAATTGTGGTTTTCTTCATCCCCTTCACCTTTGCCTCAATCCCCCAACCCTTGGGTTTTGTATCCCCCTTGATTAGCACATCTAGACTTAAGTAGGAAGTTCCTATTCATTGTCATCTTCATCCTCCTCAACTTCCTCGTAGTCATTTTCTTCATCGTTGCCATTGGAAGACACCTACATGTCTTGGTCGTCTTCATCATCCTCAACTCCCTCGTAGCCGTCTTCTTCTTCATCATTGACATTGGAAGACTCCTGAATCTCTTGGTTGTCTTCAAGGTTCTGAGGGACGCGAACTTGATCTTTTTCTTCTGATTTTTGCCATAGACAGAATCTTTCTCGAGCTGCCATAGACAAAGAATGTTGAAATATAGCCCTTGTTTGATTCTTGGATTTCACTGCTACTCAGAAAACGTTTGCTGCAACCTTCACCAGTAAATTCTCCATCTCCGACATACAATTCCACAAATTGATGACATCTGATGAAAACAGACTCATCTCTTGTTTCAGCCTCCTGAAGCCATCATGCACTCCTGCCATGGCACCTGGAGCGTTGCTATACCAATTGGTACAGATAAAATGAAAACATAATTCTATTCAATTCATTCATATTCATTTCCATCTATCTATCCCTTATTTATACTTGATAGAGATACAACTATTATTGCTTAACAGAGCTATGAGACAGATCTCTAACCGTTACTTCCTAACACCTTTAACTAACTACTAATCTCAACTAATCCCATGTAACAATGCTCCTCCCTTAAAAATCCTTGTCTTCAAGGGTTGGTACAATTCAAAAATTAGAAAAAGTAGGTATTATTCTTCAATAGGTGATAGAACAAAATTAAAGTTTCGTGTTATTATGAGGATTTTTAATAAAAATACGTGTGGATAAATTTTTTTGAAAAATCCAATAATGTAATACTGAGTTGTAAAAAAATTCACTTATTTTTATTAAAGAACCAACCAGCAAACTCTTAAGAATGGTATTGAAGTTTTGTTCCTTTTTTTTTTTTAATTTATAATCTTTATTTATTATCTGTTATTACTTGCATATGGCTCCTATTATTATCTCGAGTTAACCCTTTCTTCTCCTCCCCCCCCCCCCCCTTTCTTTTTCAACCTTTTTCATAACTTTTTTCTAGTTTTGTTCTTTATGAGATGGTTTCCAATTTGATTAGGTAACTGACTGGGAAGGTAGTGAAATAGATCTTGCCGCAGATCAAGTTGGCCGGCGGATTATATTCCCCTCAGGCGGTGTCCTTGTTACCAACAGCAACTTACATCACCAGATTCTGCAGATGATCTCTCAAAAATCAATAATTTGATGCATGGTGGGCAGTCCTATCTTTGCATTACCAAATTTATCTGGAAAAAAGTGGTTGGCTATTTGCAATCTTTATCATCTCTAGCATTCATTTTAAGAATAATATTAAGAAAAAATTAATCATTTGGTCTTTATAATTTTTTGCCCCCTTCAAAATCGTTCTTATAACTTCCAATCATTTCAATGTTAGTCCTTACACTTTACAAGTGTTAAAATTCTACTCTACCATCTCTACGTATCATAATGGCATCAACTTTCGACTGAGATGGCAAACGGTTTGTGCTCGTGGCTGCCACATTTTGAGAAGCTTTTGACTTGACTTAAATGAAAATGATGCTCTGTTCTGGAATGAAAAAATAGAGGGAGGAATGAATGCTGAGACAAGGAAGGAGATCTTACGAATGTTTTGTGATTAACGCAGAAGTCCATAGGAGGTACACACCCTACTGCCATTATCTCAAGAAAGAGAATCTGTAGAGGAAGAAAAGTGAGTAGGTTGTGAATTATAAAGGAGCTAGAGATGTTATAGTCACAAACAAACACACACTTGGGCATGAAGAAAATTAAGCTAGACGACCGCCTTGTGCATTTGCTTTTACACCTCAACGCAAATTGTAGCAAGCAAAAAATGCCTGGCTGTCTCCCCTCCCTCTACGCAAAATATAGTAGGAAGCACTTTTACACTCAAAAAAACATTCACACTGGTGAGCACAAAGAAGAGCAAAATTGTATAAACTTCGATAAGGTGATCAATTGAAAAAAAAAAAAAACTTTTTATATATCCATGTTGTGATTGACACTAACATGCGCATCTGTGAAAAAAAATTCCTTATTCAACTTTTCAAGTAACATTTAATATTACATCAATTTGACAGATGAAGATAGGTGTGTGCATATATATACCTGTGTAGGATTGAAACCTTTTTTATCCCTTGTTTTTCTTTGTTAATAATAAGGAGGATGTCCCACATTCAAGTGTAGGCATAGGTAGAGGGAGATCACGTGTGTGGGAATCTAGTCGTATTTCGCTTCCATCTCTATAAATAACCTCTTTGTTGAACATATCATCCCTCACAATAAGATCGTTGGAACCTTTACAATTCACAACCTACTCACTCTTCTTTCTCTACAGATTCTCTTTCTTGAGATAATGGCAGCAGAGCATGCGTTTTCTATGGACCTCTGCATTAATCAGAAGGCATTCGTGAGGTCTCCTACTCTGTTTCAGCATTCGTCCCATCCTCTGTTTCTTTGTTTCAAAACTGAGCATCATTTTTGTTTAAGCTAGGTCAGAAGCTTCTCAATACATAGTAGCCACATGTACAAACCGTGTCTCCTCAGCTGAAAATTGAGGCCATTTTGGCAAGGCAGAGAGTAGAATTTTGACGTTCTTGAAAGTATAGAGATTAGTATTGGAAATTATAGGGATAATTTTTTTAAAAAATAAATTATATGGACAAAATGATTATTTTTTTCTAATATTGAAGATGATATATCATTAAAAAGGAATGAGAAGAAAGAAATGCCCCCCTTATATTTTATACGTTGTTGTAGGGGATAGAGGGTTCGATCCCAAACTCGTTTATTTATCAAAATCTATAATAATGCAAATCTTTTAAATGTTTAAACTTATTCACTCAACATTTGTTAGAGTAAATTATATATATATATATATATATAGATATATGTATATATTTTTAATTTTGTTAAAATTATACAAGTCTTTTTTCTATCTGCAAAAAATATACAAATTTTTATTAAAATAAAAAATTATTCTATATTTTAATATGGTTTTTAAATTTTTTAACTAAAATATTCTCTATTAATTTAAATATATTTATTTTAACACTAAAAATTATTTTGGTCAAATTTTAAAATCAGAATAAAATTGAGGATAATTTTTTATTTCACAGAAAATTTGTATAATTACAGCGAAACTTATAAAAAATTTGTATAATTTATTCAACTTTGTTTTATATAAGATAAAAATTGGAGGGGGAAAAAACTTCAAATTACTGTCAAAATATGTAGTAAATATGATTTCAAACTTCCAAACATTATACTCGAACAAAACTGAATCGTTAAACTATAAAAAAGTCCTTAAATAGTTCTTTCAATCAACAACCATAAAAATTATATAGGAATGCTTAGATTTAAGTTATCTTTAAAGAATTTCGAATTTCGAGGTGGGTCAAACCAACTCGCCAAGCAAGATAAAAGCGAAATGGTTTAATTAATCTTTAGATCTTGGTCTTGATCGTGGATCTGGGTTAATCTTATAACCACTCAAGAAAAAGAAAAGTTGTTTGTCTTCTCGAATAATTATGAACTTCTTGTATCCAACTCCATTATATTTATTGAATTGGAAACTTATCTTAAGGAGTTGGCTTAACTGCTATGATTGCATTGTGTTGACGCAAGTTTTTTTTTTTTTGGTTGATAATTCTTATTAGACATTCATCTATAGCGATGCATGGTGTACTACGTTTTAAAGTTGGAATAACTTACGGATCTTCAAAAGATTTTAGACTAAAATATACATTTGGTCTCTCTAGTGTCGTAAAATTTTTAATTTGGTTCATCTAATGCAAAAGTAAGCAATGTTGCTTCTTATTCTCTCAAAGAATCTAAGTTTGCTCATTTGTCACATTTTTATTTAAAATTTAACGTCAAAATTAACAGTTTGTTAACTAAAATGTCAAACTAAATGTGAGCTGATAGTATTAACTAAATAAATAACATCAAAATCAACAAAGTGTAATGTTTGGTGTTTTTTTTTTTGGGGATTGTGACTTAAAAATACAGGGCCAATATATTGTCTAGGTTTGAACTAGGGATCAAATTGAAAATTTATATGAAACTTAAAGGATCAAGATACATTTATTAAAAGGAAATTAATATAAAACTCTAGTCCATGGAAAGTTCTCGAGGTCTTTAAAGGGCCAGGTGTTTATTTATAAATTAGCAAGCAGCAAATCATCTTTTCAGCTTTGGGCATCTTTCTTCTATATTTTATCAAATCATTAATATAATACTTACCAATTGAAGTAATAGACGACGGCAATGATAATTAAAAAGTGCATATATAGTTTCCTTCAAGTACTGATACATTTGCACAAGTTTTGAATCTCATATCTGGAAATAATGCTAAACAATGTTAAAGGATGTCCTTAGAAGGAATAAACTAACCTTACTTAGAATCAAAGTTGGTTAAGCTATAGGTTATCGGAAAATTAAAAAATTTACAACTTTTTATGGATAATTTACCAAATTTATGTATAAGAATGCGTGTGGATTACACGTGGGTTTGTTGGTGTAGATAATTTTATGCCAAAAAATACTAGATTTGGTACTAATAATCTCCGCGTTGGGAACGGAGGGAAAAACAAACTCTGGTTTAAATAAAACTTAATTTAAACAACAGTCTGCGCGACAAGCAATATGATACTTACACGGCATGACAGTGTCTCCAAGATATTCAGCACGGGACAAAAGTCAAATATCATTATTATAATTCTTAATTATAAAGTATTGAATTTTAATTAAAAATTGCATGATTAGCTAAAAACTACCTATCGAATTCTTAATCAATGGTTTGATAAATTGATTATGATTGTTGACCTAAAGCCAAGAAAAATTAGTGAGAGTAGCCTTAGGTAAAAGAACAATTTTATTTTATTTTTAAGTCATGGCTATGTAAGTGCTAGGGTGATAGGGTAAATATTAAAAAAGTTAAAAGCGGAAACAAATCCAAGATTAAATTAATGTTTGAATTTAAACCATTTGTACACTAGACAAAGTTGTATGATCAACCTATGAAGATTATGTTTCCACATTAACCAACAGCAATTTCACATGTTTACAAAGAGGAAGCAAAATCAAAGATGAGAGTAATTTTTATATGGATTTGCTCTCTGATAAAAACAAACTATTACTATCTCCATGGATTGAAAAATATGAAAGAAACAAAACATCAACATCAAAATGGAGGGCACTTGACCATTATAGTAATTACCAATTAAGGAACATTAACAAATAAAAAATCTTGTTTTAACATCTCTCTCATAAAAAATTAAAAAAAATAAAGAGTATATTGTACTAATTTCTTGACATTTGGTTAATTAATTATATTTAATACTCTTTTTGTTTTAAAAATTACATTAATTGGCTCTTCTATAATTTATTTTCTATTATTAACTTTTTATACAATATATGTTTGTTCCAAAAATAATATTATTTAACTATCTTTATGGTTATATTAAAAATAAAATCACATTCTCATATTGTATGATAGTTAATTTTGATAGATATGAATTAGAGAGAAAATTTCTATAATATAAAGTTAAATGTTAAAAAGCCAAATATAAATTTTGAAATAAAGAAGATCAATTATAATTTAATGAAATTTTAGAAAAAGATAACAAACTTACTTTTACCTAAAAAAAAGTGGTTCTTTTTTGGGAAATGATAATTTAAAACTCTAAATTAAAAATATTTATATTAAAGAATCTTAAAATTTGAAATTATTCTAAAAGACACTAAGACCAAAAATTTAAATTGCAGAAAAAAAAATTAGTTTCAAACCCTAAGTCAATCCTAGAATCTTTTAAAATAATTTTAAAACTTAAAAATTTTAATATTAGTATCTTCGTCTTTCTAAACCATGCCAGCTTATCAAGACAACGTTGAAATGGACATGAGCAGTTACCAATAATTTGCGAATGAAATATAAAAATTAGACTCCCAAGGCAATGTTTGGTATGGTGTGGAAAAGGAGAGGTAGGGAGAGCTTTTGCAATGTCTATTATACTATTGTTATTGTTATTATTATACAATAATATTTATTCTTTTTTATTATATTTTTTAAGTAAAGATATGAGTGTCATTTTCTATTTATTTCATTGGTCTTTCTTAATTTCATTTTCCCTTTTATACTTAATATTTATGAATACCAAATGGCCACTCACAACTAAAAAAAAAAAAAAAGACTTTTAGGAGTTAGATTTTGTCACGTGGCACTCTATGAATTGGAACATGCTTTGAATTTGTTAACTTAAGGAAAAAAATTCAAGTTAGGTACCTTAAGTTTGAAAAAATTATTTTTAAAAGGACTTGGTTGTAACATTGAGAAGATTTGGTTGTAATTTTAGAAAGGTCAAGTTGTAAAAAGTTATAAAAAAAGATTATTAACTATCAATTTTACTAACTTAAGGTCTTTAACTAAAATTTTCTCTTAACCTAACGATGTTGTCCCTATTTTTAGAGAATAGAGCTTGTTATATTTTATATGGACACGTTTCAGTTATTTAAGTTTTTTTTATTAGATAAAATTTAAATAATTTTTTAATATTTATTATCAAAATCTTAACCATGTACCTCTTTTATGATTTTATGATTTATTATAACAACTCATCTAAGTCATCACCATATATCAAGTATTGAAGTGAATTTTCCTCTCATAATTTTTACTCTTTTATTAGTATAAATAATATATATTCACTATTAGGATATTACATGATCACCATGTCAACTAAATTTAATGTATACTAACAAAAATTTAATGATTAAAATTAAACTACCATTTTTTAAATATCTTAACTCGTATTCATTTACACATATGACCTTTGTTGAAATTGGAAAAAGGGAACATATTGCTATCCATTAGAAAATAAAATCTTCCCTTATATGGTGATTGTGATGGATGGAAAAGAAAAAAAAAAGAAAAAAAAAGAAGAAGTTAAATCATCAATGGCGTCGTACTGCTATAGATGTTATTAATATTTGGGATTGTCATTTCGTTTCCAAACATTGGCAAGAAATGTTTTGAGCGCAAAGAGAAATACTCAATAGATGAAGCATTGTGTGCTCATTTCGTATAGTTTGGTCACACGGTATCTTGAAAGTGGGTTCGGATTGATTCATCTCGTCAAATGAAACAAACTATTCTTTTTTAGACTATTTGTCATGCATTATGTTTTATTTGCAAATAGAAACTTGTTATCAATCCTTATAGTTGCCCAATATATATTTTGTTGTTCAAAAAATCTCAATCTCAGCTTTTGCAAACCCAACATATTCTTCCAGTAAATCTGCAGGTTATCCAACAAGATTTATAGGGTTTGCTTTGCCACTTTTTGTTGGCTAGATTTTCCTTTACTCCAGATGCCTCAGGTTCTAGAATTCAGGTTCAATTTCGGAATGATGTATTATATATTATGTAAGTTTGAATGATAATGTTTCTCTGTTATTAAAAAAGAAAAAAAGAAAAAAATAAATATTCCAATGTAAGATTTATTAGTATAAAGCGAAAATAAATAATACAATGATGAGGGACACATTAAATAAATATTTCAAAATGTTGCTTATTTACCATTAATTTTTGCTTTTATAGCATCTACAAGGGGGCGGGAAGAACTTTTTCTTTCATTTTCTGGCTGTCTTTTCTACCTCTTCAGTTGGACATTATGGATTCATAATTTCTTTGGCTTTCTTTTCTCTGTACATTACATTTTCAATCGACAAAAGAAAGTTAGAGTATGCATTAATTACATCTTTGACTTGTAATTTGTTTGTATAGCTAAATATACATTAAGTCTTTCTGAGATGATGGTTTACATATCACCTATCTATGGTTGCATTAATTATTAACCAAATTAGCTATCAGTAAGTGCTAAAAGGCTATCATTAAACAGTATTTTGACTGGACATCTGCGTGTAGAGCCTTATGAGCATCCAAGGAGAGCATGTAATTCATATATATTTTTTAAATATTTAGCAAGTAAATGTATAGTATACAGTTAGAGGGAGATGGATTGATGGTAGTGAGGCCAAGTAGTTTCCAATATTAGACGTTCTTCAATTTTTTCTCTCCAACTACACCCTATATAATAATACAACAGATGATCCATTTTAAAGCTTAGTGAATATTCTAAAAATTTATATGATTTTCTTATAATAACAAATAAATATATAATTTATATATAACTATTTATGTCTTTATCATTATAATAACAAATAAATATTTATGTCTTGTTTACAATAGTTTATAAGTATTAAGAGAAGGAAAAAATTTATATATAACTATTTATGTCTTTATCATTAAGTTTTTCAATCAAAATATGATAAATATGATTTTCTTATAATAACAAATAAATATATAATTTTTTTACAAATAATTGTATAATTTTTCAATTAAATTATACACTTATAATATTATTATTGATAAATTATACACTTGTCATTTTTTAATTAAAATATCTAATAATAAAAATGTAAAAACAGTACATCTAAATCTAATCCTTATTACGAGAATAAAACTAGAGCCTGTGGCTAATCACAAGAGAACATTCAAGGACAAAATGGTATTTTCCTCATTAAGGTCGATTGGTTACTGGCGTGGAACACATGGTGTTATTTAGTTGGACTTGAGCTACGTGAAAATGAGCACATATCTTAGTAGTTGAGATCTCGGGGTAATGGCTATTGGAGTAGGAGTTCCCTTTTCTTTTGTTCAAAAACTTTTTATGTAAGAGAAAGAATGATACAGTAGATGTAGAATTTATATAAAAGGGTTTCATTAGGCGCTATCCACTATGTTATTTTCTCTTTCATATAAAGGACTTTGGACATGAGAGGAACTCTTCACTTCAATTGCCAAGACAAGAATGATCCAGTGAGATTGAAGTCGGCTCAGATTAATGGAATTGACTTAGGCTAAAATCTCTGTGATCAGTTATATACTTTAACTCAATGTTAATTCAGAAAAGGTCAGGCTTGTACAACATTTTGATATATATATTTTTCAATTTTCAAACTTACACACTATGTCGGCTGTTTGGTTCATACGTGGTAGTCAAATTAATGAAAAACTACTGTAACTTATACAGTCAAAGATGAGTACGTACCTTCTCAAAAGTAAGCTAATTTTGTTCTTGGTACCCAACTACATCATGAATAATTAGGAAACGTTTTTTTACACTGTCATATTTGCCAAGCATATAATATGACTATAGTTAGGTATTCAAAATGCCTAGACGCAAAAGAAGTTCCATTTTTGTTGGTATCTCTCACTAATTTAAAAAAAAAAAAAAGCTACACTTACTTATGTTAATCATTATTTTTTATTGTAATTGCTTCCCAATCTCAAAAATATCACAAATAAACCCCTAATATTTTAGCCCCATTTAACTTTCATACTATCAAAATCACATGTTAAATCTAACTGACTTGAACATATTCGCCTTAATGTGCCTTTTTCTCTACCAAATCATTCGAAAAATCTCTTGAAGTTGATTAGGTGTCCATTGTGTTGCTTAGTTTATATGAGAGTAGAGAAAGAAAATGGAAACAGAAATGAAAATGAATAAACATGAGAAGCGAAATCAATGTTCTGCTAAATGGAGAGACATGTACAATACAAGTGTTCAACTCAATTAGATTTAACATATGATTTATGCGGTATGAAATTATTTCAATGAGGCTAATAGATTAGAGAATCAATTATGATTTTCTATAAATTAAAAAGATATTTGCAATTGGAGATAAAGATACGGTGAATAATTACAATTTTTTTTCTAAAATAAAAAGCATATGATCATGATCATATTGTCAAATTTTTAGTTCTGTCAATTCATATAGAATACCAATTACATTTTTTCTCGATAAGTACCTTTAAATTGACCTGCCAAACATGAGTTTTAACTATGGTATGGACTGGACAAAGTTTACAAGTAGTTTTCTAAAAAAAAAAAATGTCATTAAGTTCTTTATTTCTAAAAAAATTATTGCAAGAAAATTTAGTCCTTAATTATGATATCTTATATCAGGATATAGGATATAAAGGAAGTACCTATTAATGTGTTAAATCTAGTGACTTAAGAAGTAAACAAACTTGTCCTAATTAGACCAGAGCATCAATTTTGCTATTTAGGTGTATGGTTATGAATCAGCCTTCTCTCTGTTATGGTCTAAGGCAGGTTATGAAATGGGCGGTGATTGACAAGACAATTGCATTCGTTTATGGTTGACTAGGAGTGATTCTCCTAACAAATTCATCTGACATTGAATCTAATCATTAGTATTAGCTTAAACTATTCTTAGTCTAACAAGAAATTGAAAAAAAAAAATATTGGTTATATTAGGCACACATTATTCTGCACAAGGTCAATCAACTTGAGTTCACCGCTTCATATCTTCAGTCAATTAGTTAAAAAGACAGAAAAAAAAAAGAGTAATTATGTGTTTTTCTTCCCTATAATTATGTCTTTAGAATTCTGTTTTTCAAGGCTTGAAAAATTGATAGCCAAAAAGATGGGCTCAGCGGTTAAGAAAATTTATTCGTTATGTTGACTATTTCGTTTCAAATTTTGAAGTCTAACTTTTATTAAAATTTATTCTTTTGAATAAATTAAGTTGAAGTTGGAAGTATATTTTTGAAATTGTTCAATAAAAATTTCAATTTCACTAGATACATAAATTAACATAAAAATATTTTTCCCATATAATACAAAAATTTGATAATATTATCATTTTTAAAAAAATAAATAAAGGACCGAGGGTCGAAACTCTAATATTAAGATTGAAAGAGACACTACTTGACTAATAAATCATTCACCAAACCTCTCATTGATAAACCTTTTTTGTTTTGTTAAACAACAAGGTGGAAGCCCAACCGAAAAAAAAAAAGGAAACTACAAAGAAGTCAAACAAGGGGAAATAGCCCGTACAGTGTCTCTAAAGAGAAAATCACTTAAACCCCTAAGATCATGAAAAAATGAAGACCATAATCTTGGCTTAAATTGTGGTTCACTAGCCAATCAACATAAGAATTACCTTCCCTATAGGCATGATTGAAAAGAAACTCCCAATCTTGATCCAATACCCTTCTTATACATTGCAAGATGTGTCTCCACACATCTCGTCTTGAAGCAAGACTCTTCACCATGGAAATAATAGCTTAAGAATCCCTTCCAATCATAATCATTTTAAAACCCAACTCTTTTACTAAGAGCAAACTTGAAAGAACTCTCCATAGGTTTTCCTCAATAGATGTGCAGGTGATCAAATTATTGATGAACCCATCTAATCACTTGTCATCATCATCTTAGAGGAAGACACCTGACATCATGTAGGGCCAAGTTGCCTTTTTGCAGCACCATCGACATTCAATTTTACCCATCCTAAAAGGTGGGAAGCACTAGCTCATTTCAACAGATGTTAAGGAGTGATGAATAGCCTCTCCTTACTTTATAATCTCTAAGACATCCTTAAAATAACTCATAATAAGTTATTCAAAGTACCTTGTCTTTTGAAAAATAACACTAAACAACACCCTATTTCTCTATTTCTAATGAAACCAACAAGTTCTCCCAAAAATCAAGAACTATCTATTTGTAAGGGCATTAGCATGTGAGTGATAGAGATTCTTAAAAAAAAAACAATATCAATGAGGTAATGTATAAAACATTATAGCATCACTGAAGTTACTTACTAAAACAACAAACAGGTAGTCCCATAAGGTATGCAAGGTGTCTTTCTCTAGTTGTTGGCAAACCAAGTAAACCCTTGAATCACCTGACCACTTGCATCTTCTTGTCACTGTCAATAATCTTCCATTTGTAGTAAGCTGTAAGAAAACTTGCACTCGTCTAGGACCCTTCCAATGCCAGATGTAAACCTCATCTTTCCTATTTTGATCGAAGTTGCAAGGGCTTCCATACATTAACACAACAGGGAAATTCCCATCAAGTTCATGCTTCCATCTAAGGAGATCTTTGCCATCATATGGAGTTGCTAGTAAAGTTGCTTTAAACATTAACACATCAGAATAGGACAACAAAACATTAAGCCTTTCAAAATCCCAAACACCCTATGACTTAACCCAGTCTTTATGATAAACACACTTAGAAGAGATGAATAAGTGTGTAGTATAGAAAGTGAAAATAATCAAAAAATAATTGCAACTTACATTAAGGTAAAGTTAGAGGAGACAACAAATCAAGTTTACTGAAATTTTCATAAATGTTCCTCGCTTAGATGCAAGAGTAATACAGTTAAGTGAAGAATAGTACAAGAAATATAAATTGAGAGTACATTACAAGTCACGTTAGTTTGAAAGAAAACACAATTAAGAGTTAAGAAAAGAGATAACATGTGTCAACTTATCCTAATCTAGCCTCTCTAACCTATGTCCAATCCCTTTAAATATTAAGGGATTTTCTACACTCAAATTAACAAGTTACAATATAGGCTGACATTGAACTCAACTTGTTTAAGGGTTTTCACAAACTCACCCTCAACTTACTTATTCAGGATTTTACTCAAATTTACCTTCAACTTACTCTCACGTAAGATTTTGCATAAGCTTACCCTTAATTTACTCTCACACCTAAAGAATTACAATAAAAATTTAGGAGAGAAAATATTACACACCAATACGAGATTACAAAATCACTAAATAAATACTTATTTGAAAGCTGATGGATCAAAGACTCAGAATATTTTTAAAGAAATAAATGCTATTAAATATTCAAATGATTTCTAATAATTTTTCTTTATGGTTTGCTCTTTAACCTTTAGCACATTTATACTTCTTCACCAACTTATAGTCATTACTAATAGTGTATCTTTTTTTGCAAGGTGAAATGTTAAGTGTAAGAACTTTTTAGTGAGAATAAAGGATGTATGTCTTCAACGTTTATCTTTTCTTTCTCAACGACACTATGTTGTGCGGAATGTTTGTCTCATCTTCATTAATGTTTAATGCTTTATAAAAAAAATGTTAGTTGTAAAATAGGGATAATAAAGCTGGCATAAATATAGCTTGTTTTATTTGTATTGCCTAAAAAGAAAAGGTAGTTGAAATTTGTCAATTTGCTTATTAATGAAATTCATATGAATTAAGAGACAAAATTTTAAGGGGCCAAGTTTTAATTGGGTTTTTTCATATATAAAAAAATTTGTTTTGTTATCATCAAAGTCATAGGCCAAATGGAATTATTAGGTATAACAAACCTTAGATTAACAATCTCCCCCTTTTAATAATGACAAAATCCATAAGTAAAATTAGATATAAAAAACTATTAATAAATTATAATAAACTCCCCTTGAATGTTAACTTCCATAGCATATCCAGTTATTATATATAACTAAGTTAAGCACAGATATATTCAAAAGTTAAGCACAAGTAGGATTTAAGGTTAAGTTACGTTTAGTGTTAAGTGTAACCAATATGCAAAGCTAAGTTAAGCACAATTATCAACAAATAGATATTTTCCCTTTTTAATAGGGTCAAGTTAAGTTCAACCAGTAGACATAATTCAAAGTTAAGTGCAACTATCAACCAACAGGCAGTTTTCAAAGTTAAGTGTAGACAAGATAATTTTCCACAGATAATCTCACCCTTTTTGTTAGCATAAAAAGGGCAAATATATTGAAAATGTAAGCAAAAACTATTAGTAATAAGTAAATAGTAAAAAAAATCAGCCAGAATTTAAGCACACATAAAGAAAATGTTTAAAAAGTTTGACCATCACAAGTAGTTTAGAAATCCAAAGGACTATAAGATTAAAGATTATCAATTTGCTCCTGGATTTCTTGAAGCTGATTCACCAATACTTTAAAGGCTTGATTCACAACTTGAGTCTATTGATTGAATGAAACTTTAAAAGTTTGCAAACTCTATAGCAGGCTTTCCTTTTTCACCTAAAATGCTTCCTTAGTGCCCTTTAGTTCATTAAAGAGATGATTGTACCTATGCTCAAGCTTTTGCACAAAATGTGTTAAGAAGCCAATTTGTTGTTGGATTACCTCAATAATGGATAGTTTACTAAAAGGGAAGCAGAGTTAACTAGTGGTGTAGGACTTAAGGGTAAAACTAATTGACTCTTAAAAGGAGGTTAAGGTAGGTTATCTAAGGCAGGTGGAGATGGAGCCAAGGGAAGGAGAGGTTCATGAGATGAAGAGGACCCAATTTCTTAGATAAATAACATTTCATTCTCTAAGTAATTATGCTCAGGAAATGAATAAGCTAAAGTCCTAATGATAATAGCTTTTATCAAGGGAGTTGTTTCTAGCTCAATTGGCTTAATTTTGTCATCCATCTCTTGAACTGCATCGTTTAGCTCTAGAACCTTAACTTCTTCAACATGTCCTTCCTCTATTTTTGTAGCAATTTCTTCCTTAATTTCTTCAATCCTAGTCACTATAACGTGTGCATCCTTAACTTCTATAGCATTTTCTTTCACAACATTAGGAGGCTGAGTGAAGGCACCTTTATTTGCAACTGCTTCAATAGGTTTGGGTGGAGGGATAATGTCAATGGATTGATCTAGAGGTTCCTCCAAAACATAAGCATTTGCGACCTCAAAACAACCTAAGTAAGATTCATTAATCTCAAAAGTTGAAGTTGCCTCCTCTTATATGTCTACCTTAAGGATGATTATCAACACTCTAGTAGAAGTTGGTGTAAGTGGCATTGCTCCTTGAATTCTTTTTGAAGATGAGTGAAGGATAGGCTTATTTACTTGCTTAGCTACTTCTACTTCATCATCTTTTGCTTTAGAGTATAATTTTTCTTTAGGAAAATAGGCATTCCTAGTAATGTGCTCTAAAGAAGATTCAAGTCTAGGTAAAGGCCATTTAGAGGACCTAACTTCTCCTTAAGGTCTAGGAGAAAACGAAACCCAAGGATGTAATGCCTTAATCCTAAATGTTATAGGATCTATCATATATTCCACCATATTGCACTAAAGAATCTAATCTCCATCAATGTACATATAGTTCATGCACTTGATGGACGTAGCATTGTAGGTGGACTTTATAGATTTTAAAGCAAAACCATTAATATTTACTCCTTGTTTTTTAAGGATCCTTGTCATTAACATCTTATAGGGTAGACTAGTTGTCTAAAGTCTAACCTTGGATGCTTCTTACATAAACTTGATCATTAGAAAAAGATATAAACTTTTGTCCTCTTCTTGAAGTAGTTTGTTTCTTAGGAATAGGATACTTGATATTTTGCATAGAACATCTGTACAAGATATTCATAAATTGGCTCATTAACATAGACAAGGTGGAAACTAGTTTTTGAGTTTTGAATGCCCATTTAATGTTGCAATGGAGTTCAGATAGGATCTCAAAGTCCTTTCTTTTGCTTAGGGCTATTAGTTGAAGGGAAAATTTTAAGAGGTACCTATCAAGAGCCTCACTTGACCATAATAATGGCAATAGTTCTTCTCATGGTCAAAGCTGAGGTAGCGATTTAGTACCTTTGACATTTTGTTTCCTCTTTCCTAATGGTACTGCCTTCTTGGCTAACAGGCGTTTTACTACTTCAAAAATCTTAGCCCTAACTGACAATCGTGGCTCCTTTTTGGAAGATTATTCACAACTTTCTTTGAAATTACTTTTTCTTTTCAGGTTTTAAACCTTTGAGGTTTTCTTCGAGGTCTGTTGTTGATCCTTTACTATTTTCTTTAGATGATCATTCTCATGAGCTACTTCTTTCTTTTTATCTTCTTTGTCAATGTCGCTAATGTTGGCACTGTAATGAACTTCCTTTGCTTGTATAAATGTCTTTTATAAAATGTGAACCAAGTAAATGCTTTGCCCATATACTATTTAGGGTTTTGAGCTCTTTTTCGTGCTTCAAGAGAGAGAGAGAAACTAAATAAGATGTCGCTTCATTTCTACAAAACTTAAATGTCGTGCCTAACATGATTGTAACTACATTCACTCAATTTTGATAAAATGTGTTGTTCAAATGGTCCGTTTAGATTTTGAACTAAGCCTATGCAATTTTATTAATTAATTTTAAAGAATTCATTTACAGTTGTAACTACATTCACTCACATTTGATAAAATGTGTTGTTCAAATGGTCCGTTTAGATTTTGAACAAAGCCTATGCAATTTTATGAATTAATTTTAAAGAATTCATTTATAGATAATGTTTATGCACATAACACATATAGTTAACTCAACTATCACACACGTGAACATGATTGAATGAATAAAAGTTAAGCAAACATAAATAACAAACAAAAGTTAAGTGAACACAAATAACAAGCAAAGTGCATGAAAATGCTAAGTGAACGTAGACATAGAAAAGTTAAGTGTAAAATAAAGGTTAAGTACATATTGAGCATAGCAAGAAGTGAAGACAAACACTTTCAATGTGAGAAGCACAAGGGAATCATTAGATATTATCAATTATTCCTAGTTCCTTTATAAGGGATACAAATTTATTTTCAAGTAGAGGTTTTTTGAAATTATTAATAAGTTGGTGCTCAGTTAGGATATACGATACCTTTATGTCACTTCTTTAAATGTGATCCTTTATTAAGGATGCTTTATTTCTATGTGCTTCATTTGCAAGTGATAAATATGATTTTTGGAAAGGTAAATCACACTTAAATTGTCACAGAATAGGGGAATGTGGTTGTAGGATAGTAAGTACTACTCTAGTTGCTTTTTTGTTTATTAAAGTTAAGTGCAGTAGCTTCCTACAACCATATGCTTTGCTTTGGCTGTTTAGAGGGCTACTGAATTTTTCTTCTTACTGAACTAGGACACTAGTTCATTTCTAAGAAACTGGCAATGGCTACTAGTATTTTTTCTATCTAATTTGCCACCTACAAAGTCTACATTTACATATCCTACTAGAGCAAAAGAATTACTCCGAGAATAATATAACACATAATTCTACATACTTACAAGATATCCAAAGATTCTTTTAATTGCTATAAAATGTAGCTCTTTTGGATTAGCTTGAAATATGGCATATTTATAGGCAATAAACATTATATCAAGTCTATTTGTAGTTAAGTACAACAATAAGCTAATCATACCTCTATACTTTTTCTTATCAAGATCCTTACTTTGTTCATCCTTGTCTAAACTTAAGGAAGGACATATAAAGGTACCCATTAGTTTAAAACTTTCAAACTTATAATTTTTAATCAATTCTTTTTTGTATTTAACTTGATTGATAAAATTTCCTTTTTTAGCCTATTTGATTTGAAGTCCAAGAAAGAAATTCATCTCACCCATCATATTCATTTCAAATTCTCCTTTCATTAGCTCAAAAAAATCCTTACACAAAGATTTATTAGTGCTACCAAACATAATATCATCTATATATATTAACTTTACGAGGGTACCTTTCCATTTTTCTCAAAATTCAAAGCTCGATTTTTAGCTTATTGAATGGCGTTTGCCTTTTTAGCTCTTTAGTTTAGACTAGTTAAAAGCTCTTAGGCTCACGTAGGAGTTTGATTGCTGCGTCGTTAGCGCTTTACTAATAACATAGAAAGGGGCAAGCCAAAACCTACTCTTAATAAGTTGCTGAGTTCGGCTTTAGGGTTGTACAAGTAAAAAAATTCAATTTAATTCTTTTTATTAAGAGAGTAGTGTCAACTTTTACTCTTGAAAATCCATCTTTTAGGGGGGGAAAAATCCTCAACCTTTCATACCAAGCTTTAGGAGCTTGTTTCAAGATATAAAGAGCCTTAAAGAGTTTGCAAACATGGTTGGGCAAGTTATCATCTTCAAATCCAATGGGTTGCTTGATATACGTTTCCTTATTTAGAAACCTATAAAGAAAAGCATTTTTGACATTCATTTGATACAATTTAAATTTCATATACAAAACATAAACAAGCAACATCTTAACATATTCAAGTTTAGTAATAAAGGCATAGATTTCATCAAAGTCTATTCTCTTTTGTTAAGTGAAACCCTGGGCCACAAGTTCAGCCTTGTTTCTGACTATGTTACCTTACTCATCTAGCATATTATTTCATGCCAATGATTAAAGCTCTTTTAGATGGCTTTACTAACTCCCATACTTGATTTCTTTTAAATTAGTTTAATTCTTCTTACATTGCCACAATCCATCCTTCATTGCTAAAAGCTTCTTCAACTATTTTAGGCTCTATTGTAAGAATAAAGTGAGGTTGTTGCAAGTATACTTGAATGAAGATCTTATACATTGTCCCTCACTTAGGTCTCCAAGGATATATTGCATTAGGTAGGATATAAAGTACTTCCACTCTTGGTATCTTGACATCTCTTCTTGAAGCATCTTGATCCACATCTTGAGTTGAGGATGAGGGCTCAACACCTTGATCAGTTGAAGGACTTTGCACTTCACCATTACTTCCTTCAAAAATTTGCAATTGGCTAATTCCTTGAGTTGCTTGTATGCTCTAATCTCTGTTGACAATTTGAAGGTTGTTTTATTAAGCGTTGAGTTCACTCTTAGTTGAGTTAAGTTTACTTTTAATTGAGTTGAGTTTACTTTATCTTTTGTTTATAATTTTCAACAAACTTACAGGGGGTCATTCCTTCTTTCTTAAACTCCAATAGTAGTTTGCCTTTGATTATTTGCTCCTATAAATTCTTCATCCTTATTTGACCTTGTACATTTTCTCAATGAAGGATTGAATTCATACAAAACAATATGTATAGATTCTTCTATTGCCATAGTTCATTTGTTATAGACTCTATATGTTTTGCTAGTGGTGAAGTAGCTTAAGAAAATGCCTTCATCATTATGTGCATCAAATTTTCCCAAGTTATCTTTACTGTTATTATGAATAAAATACTTACAACCAAAAGAATGAAAATAACTAATGTTGGTTTTCCTTCCTTTCCATAATTCATATAAAGTTTTCTTAAGAATGGGCCTGATGAAACATCAAGCATTTACAGCTTCAACCCAAAATTATTTACGGTGATCATTGTTGATGAGCATGTTTTTAGCCATATCTTGAAGAGTGTGGTTCATCCTTTTAACTACTGCATTTTGTTGAGGAGTCTTAGGTGTTAAAATATTATGGGTAAAACCTTACTCATTAGAGAAATTTTTGAACAATTTATTCTCAAATTCCTTGCCATAATCACTTTAAATACTTGATATTAAAGACATTTTTTCTCTTTGAACCTTTTTATAAAACGCCTCAAAATTTTTAAAACTTCATCATTATAGGCAAGAAAGAGAACCTAAGTGATTTAACAATAAACATTTTCTTTGTAGTAAATTCTTATTTTATCAAATATACGTTTTGTTTTCCTAGCAACATATTTATATTTTCTTCTCCTTTCAAAAGGTTAGCTAAATCTTTAGTTAAGATTTCAACTTCTTGTTCTAAGGGTTTGTTTTCTTCAAGAGCTAACACTAACTTGTATTAAAAAATTTAAACATTCTCTTTAAGTTTGAGTTCACTTTAAGTTGATCGTCATACTTGGAGAACAATTTTTTTTTTAAATTAGCAAGAAGGTCATTAAAGGTTTCATTAAGTTTATCATAAGATAAAGAGGGTTCAGCTTTTACCTTATTATTTTCAAAAGAAATAAAGCACATATTTGCCATATCTTGTTCTAGCTATTTATCTTCATCATCATCATCATTGCTCCATATTGTTATAGCTTTCTTCTTCCCATAGGATTTGGCTAGCTTTTTCTTTAGGTGAAGGCATTTAGATTCGATGTGCCCATTCTTCCCGTATTTATAGTATGTTATTGTTCCTTTGCTTAGATCTTATTTCTTGAGGATACTTTTTTTTTATGTGTTTCCTTAATTCTTTTAGTGTAACTTCTTTTTCTTAGCATACTTCTTTAATTTCTTTATGAAAAATGCTAAGTCTTCATCGTTTATATCACCATTATATTTATTAGTTAATTGTTGTTTAGTAGTTAAAGCCTTTAATGCAACTATTGTCTACCTTCTTTACTCATGCCTCTTCATATGGTTCTTTTCATAGGCAATGAGGATGCCTAGCATCTCATCATAGGTCAGTGTTGAGATGTCCACTATTTTCAATAGAGTTTACTTTGGATTGCTACCTCTCAAGAAGAATCTTGAGAATTTTGTGCTTCAACTCACCATCAATGTACGTTCTACTAAGAGATTTTAGATCTCTTACTAATTTGGTAAATCTTGTATATATTTCTTCTATACCCTTATTGTCCCTCATATAGAACATCTTACACTTATATGAGAAGGTGTTAAGATCGCTCTCCTTTATGTTTGAGGTTCCTTCATGAGTGATTTCAGGTTTCTTTCACATTTGTTGCACTATTTCATAGTTGGATATCTTATCATACTTTTCATTGTTGATAGCATAAAAGAGAATATTGATGGCACGTTCATTACACTAAACTAACTTGATGTCCTCTTCTATCCATTCTTCTCTGGGTTTGTCCATGACCTCTCCCATTATGAGATTTATGGTTTTACGCATCTTAAGGCCATTCTCTATTATTTCCCAAACTAGTTAGTTAGTTGAGCAAATATATATTTTCATTCTTTCTTTCAAATGAGAATAATATTTGTTGTGGAAATATGGTAGCCTAGTTGTGGAGAATTCTTCTTAGAAGTAAGCTCTCTGAAGTAGATGTGAAGTCATTTTTCAATGAAATGGGACTTCTTCTCTAGCCTTTAAGCACTAAATTAGTGAGACCTGCTCTAATGCCAATTAATAAACACACCTAAAGGGGCTAAATAAGTATGTAGTGCAAAAATGCAAAATAATCAAAAAATAATAGCAAACTTAAGTTAAGGTAAAGTTAAGGAGACAACAAACTAAGTTGAGCAAACCTTTTGTAAATGTCCCTCACTTAAATGTAAGAGCAATATGGTCAAGTGAAGAATAGCATAGGAAATATAAGTTGAACATATGTTGTAAGTTAAGTTAGTTTGAAAGAAAACACAATTAAATGTTAAGAAGAGAGATAACATACGTAAACTCATTTTGGTTCTAATAGAGATCAAAATGATAGTTGAAGGGTTCAAGATGAGGTATCCAAATATTCCCAAGATACATTGCAAGGAATTAGAGGTCTAATGACTAAAGTAAGGACAAAATGCATGAAAGAAGTTTTGCAAGGGCTAGTCATAGAGATGCAAGAGAAGGAGGCTATCCTTAATGGTGTAAGACATTACCATGGCTAATCACTTATCTTTATGTACAAGATGATAGGCAAGACTTAATACATGAAGATCAAGGCTTAGCATGAAGAAAACCCAATTTGCATGCTTTGCAATGGGCTAGTTATGCTTATTTTAATAAAGTCCAATTTGTCCTTTTTTAAGTTCTTGTTTTGCATAAGACCTACTTTGTTTCTTGGGCCCAAAGCCTTAAGGATTTGATCTTCATTTAGTTGTCTTTAGTTTTTAGTTTATTTTAGAAGGATTTCAAGTCAAAAACTGATTTCTTGTCCTTAATGGAAAGAACTCCACATAGTTAGGTTTTTTCCTTATATGGTTCCATCTGTTAATGCCTATTTAAAGAACTTCTCTATGTAATTCAAAATAATGAATAAGAATTGAGTATTTTTTAGTAAGCTTTGCTTGTCCTTTTTGTGTTCTTGGTGCAATGCGAGTTCTTGACTTATCAAAGGAGTTATCAACCTTTGTAGCGTGTTAAGGTTCGGGTTTTAAGAGCTTAGTTTCTTTAAGATTCTAATCTAATCATCTTTGCTTGTTTTCTAGTCTTCTTAGTGCATAACAAATTGATTCAAGGGTTCCTAAGGTAGGTCATCTAGTGGTTCCATATCAAATTCACCCCTTCTAGCTTATGTCCAGTCCCCTCAAATATTATGGGATTTTCTTCATTAAAATTAACAAGTTACAATATAGGTTGACCTTAAACTTAACTTTCATAAGGGTTTTTACAAACTCACCTTCAACTTACTTAGGGTTTTGCATAAGTTTACCCTTAATTTACTTTTACACAAAGTTTTGTATAAGTTTACTTTTAACTTACTTTCACACCCAGAGAGTTATAATAAAAGTTAAAGAAATAAAAATTTACACATTAACACAAGATTACAAAATCACTTAATAAATGCTTCTTTAAAAGTTGATGAATTGGAGACTCAATATATTCTCAAAGAAGTAAATGCTATTGAATACTCAAATGATTTTTGATTATTTTTATTCATGTTTTGCTCTTCAATCTTCAACACATTTATATTTCTTTACCAACTTATAATCATTACCAATACTCTCTTTTCTACATGGTGGAATGTTAAGCATAAGAACTTTTTTATTAGAATAGAGAATGTATGTCTTCAACATTCATCTCTTCTTTCTTAATGGCCCCATGTCATGTAAAGTATTTGTCTCATTTTCATTAATGTTTTTTAATGTTCCATACATTAGACAAACTATATATTCTTTTCTTACATAAAAAATGTTATTTGTGGAAGAGAGATAATAAAGTAGGCACAGGTATACCCTATTCCATTTGTATTATTTGAAAAGCAAAAGTAACTAAAATTTGTTAATTAGCTCATTAATAAAATTTAGACGAATTAAAAGACAAAAATTTAATGCGCTAAGTTTTAATTGGGCTTTTTCATATATCATAAATTTTGGTTTCTTATCATCAAAGTCATGGAACAAATAAAATTATTGGGCCTTGGGCCAACATTTTAACCATTGTAGCCTTCTTGGTCTTCATGAAAACTCATGGTTTCTTTCATGTAAGCTACTCCCCTCATCCATCCACAAGTTAGACTAAAAGTAGACATCAACAACGCACCTCATATCCTAAGCACTCAAAGTAGACATCAACACCACACCTCATATCCTAAGCCACTTTCTCAAGGATTCTCGACCAAAGAGTTGCCAAAATTTTCCACATCAAAGAGTCATTGGGTTTTGCAAAACATTCCCATGAAAGATGTGCACCCTTCATGTATTTTCCTGTATGCATTTAAGAACAAAGCTTATCAAGATTTGAAATTATTTCCTACTTAACTTTGTAAAGAAGAGCTTTATGGATTTCAAAGATTTAAGCCCATTATTCACTAAGATCTTTTAAAAGGCATAGAGTTTTCCACTCAACAACATGGTGCTTTTGGTGGCTCTCAGAGGATCCCCAAATGAAATCTTTGGAGAGTTTCCAAACTGTCACAAATAGAAATTGGGAATTTACTATGCTACACATAAAAAAAGGTGTTAAGGAGATAACTGATTAAACCAAAGTCAACCTTCTTGCTAAAGAGAGACATTAATTTTTCCATCCACTAGGCTTCCTTTGAATCTTATCCACTAAGAATGGAAAATTATTCCTCCAGCTCCTTCCTTGATGAATACATGAGCACGTAGATTTGTAGACTTAGAGAAACCAATTTTTTCAATAATATCTTTCTGGGTTTGCACACTCTTATTTTCGGGAAAGTAAATGCAAGTCTTCTAGGCACTAATTTTCTAGCCAAAAATGCTGCAAAATAAATTCAAGCATTGTAATAAGGTGTCTACTTAAGTGACATTAACTTCACAAAAAAGAAAGAGGTCATCTACAAACATCAAGTAAGAAATAGGGCTTCCCTAATGCCCTATTCTCAATAGAGGCCCAACCTTAGCATTCGTGACATCCACTATAATATAAGAAAGTTTGTCCATGCAAAGAACCAAGAGATAGGGGGAGAGAGGGTCACCATGGCTTAAACCCTTTAAAGGAGAGAATGGGTTTGTCTTAGCACCATTCCAGATGATGGAAGATGCAGGAGTGGAGATACACTTCATGATAATATTAATAAGATGGGAATCAACCTCAATTTCCTCCAAAACATTTGTCATAAGGTTCTAATTCACTCTGTCATAGGCTTTTGCCAAGTTTATTTTAATAGCCATAAAGCCATTTTTTCTCATCATTCTTCTTATAGAGTGAGCCATTTCTTTGGCAATAATGATATTATCCTAAATGTTATGCACAAGAACAAAACAAAATTGGAAAGGAAAAACAATTTTAGACATCAAAGGCTTAAGATGATTAACAATCACTTTGGTGACCCCTTTGTAAAAACCATTGCATAAGGAGATCAATATAAATTGAGAAACAAAGTCCAACTTGTCAACTTTAAGTATTAATATACTAGAAGAGTATTATTTATCTATGAAATATTCTTAGGATTACTCCAAATAATCTTAAGAAATTTACATGCATCAGGCATGTCGATTCTCTGCACTTCCTTTTAGGAAGTGGACACCATGATCTAAACCATTCAAATCATTTTTTTAATTTTAATTTTTTAAAGTAGTAAACATAGGATAAAAATAATCTTTCAACAATAACTTTTAAAAAAACAATTTAAATTAAAAATAAAAATTTAAAATTTAGATCATTCAAATCAAACCTGAATAATCAGACCTCATCTTAAATATTTGCCCACCATGCCCATCCTAAAAAAGTACAAAGAATTGGGACCCCATGTATTAGGGGCCAAAAGACCCCAGATATATTGGTAGGAAAGAGCTAAAAAACCGTTATCTCGTGAATGGGATAACATGTAATGAAATAACATAGAATAAATAAATAAATAAAACTACATTAATTCAAATTTCAAATGAATAAAGCTTATCCTCATGCATAATAATTGTTCCCATATAAATCTAAGCTAACACAATACTTAATCATTGTCCTGGTGCATTAAATTCTCATCCTCATTCTTCTTTGCATTTATATTATTATGCGGACATTTTCAAGGTTGTGATTATACTTCCTTATATGCTCAAATGCTCTGACACATTACGCTTGATGTTTAAATTCGTACCAAAAAAAATTTTGATTGATCCCCGAATTCAAACTAGTACAGATGATAAATCTTATATTTTTCTCTCTGTTCACACTCAGGTGTATTAATTTCTTATATCAATTTATTTATTCAAAATGAAAGCTTTTCTACGTACATGCTGTTTTTTCACTCAATAAAAAGCGTACACAAAGGCGGAGCCTTCTCTCTCTCTCTCTCTCTATATATATATATATACATATATGTATATATATATAAAATAAGCTTTAGCCATAAAGAAACGAAAAAGCCACGGCCATGCATATATAAAAGAAATAAGCAGACGCCGTGGAGCCCCTGTAACATGATTTTCATTAGACTGCATCAGCGTTAAGGGGTTGCGTGGTGTTTTGACGTAAATTACAGCTCATTTGAATCCAGAAAAGCAAGCAGCTGTCACATTCACACTCCTCGCAGAAAATGATAGCTTCACCACTCCCTTGATAATATTTAATATGTCGAGACTTTAAAGAAATGTATATCAACTTGAAATTAAATATATTTCTAATTTCAATCATCATCACAGAGATTTAAAAGAAAGAAAAATGTATTTCTTTTCTTTAAATTAAGATTTAATTATAAATTAACGCATAAATTTTAAAATTAAATAAAATATTTTTTAAATTTTAGATTAAAAAGAAAATTTGAAATTTACTCAGTTTCTTTGGAATTAGAAGGAAACTATATAGAGCTAAAAATAAATTTTTTACAAGTCTAGCATTCAGGTCATCACAATAATTCAAAAATTACATGGCTTAGATATTGACATCTGTTTATGGAATTTAAAGTTTAAAAAAAATATTTGGTTTTAAAATATGTACATAGCAGTTTTATAATTTTACCTTAGGCGAAAAGAAAC
Source organism: Erythrophleum ivorense (assembly GCA_026724425.1). Classification (NCBI taxonomy): domain Eukaryota; kingdom Viridiplantae; phylum Streptophyta; class Magnoliopsida; order Fabales; family Fabaceae; genus Erythrophleum; species Erythrophleum ivorense. The sequence goes on along the minus strand of JAIUCV010000037.1, from coordinate 511,600 downwards.
AAAGACTATTGTTTCTTTAATATTTTTATGATAATTAACTTGGTTTATATATGTTTGAGAGAGAGAGAGAGGGGCATGCATGTATACAAAGAGAAAATTTCCGAGACGAGAGGGTACACGGAGCCATAGAGACTACAGAGGACGGCACCGAATCCATTTGACTTCCCTGTGTTCTCACCCTTCTTCTTCCTATTTATACAAGAAGTACGTCCAATTAAGGACCCTACAATTCTCTCACTTTCTCTTTCTCTATTCTTTCACGTCTCCGAAATTTCTCCCCCTCTATATCCCATCATCACCATCAGCTTCAAGCAAGCGCAATTAATGTTAAGCATTTAGTTCAACAAGTTTTCAATATATATCTCTATATCTAAGCTAATCAGAGAAAGAGCTAGCTATAGCACTGCCTTCCAAGTCCTTGTCTTGAAGAACACCATGGGTAGAGTACCGTGTTGTGACAAGAATGACCTCAAGAAAGGGCCATGGACACCAGAGGAAGACCACAAACTCATTGATTACATTCAGAAACATGGCTACGGCAACTGGAGGACACTTCCAAAGAATGCTGGTATCTATCTATCTTTCACATACGTACCAATATCTTCTTCACCTCTGTACCTATAAACTTCAACATAACACATAAAAATGGCTTTCTCAAATTATTACCAAGTTTAAGCAAAATTTTTCAAGTGTTTGCTGTCAAATTCTTTAATAATAAGCACGGAACATGAGGAGAAAATTGTTCAAAACACCCAATCATGCTGTGTTTATTTACTTAATCATATTTTTATTAGGGAATATGAAAATATATGCCTAAAACTTCTCCTTTAAATTGTACCTATATTGATTTTATGATGTTGCAGAGTGGTTGTTTTTCATGCGTGTTAGTGTCTATTTCTTGTTAGATTTATACTGATTAATGGGGTTTTGCTATTTTTCTTTGATTGAACAATAGGGCTGAAAAGGTGTGGAAAGAGTTGTCGTCTCCGATGGATAAACTATCTCCGGCCAGATATAAAGCGAGGTCGGTTCTCTTTTGAAGAGGAGGAGACAATAATTCAGCTACATAGCATTCTAGGAAACAAGTAAGCCTCTTAATTATTTGTATAGTTTAATTAATTACAGGACACGTACATACATAGTTTGCGTCAAATGATAAATCCTCATTAATGAAGATTTTAATTTGTGTTAAGGTGGTCTACCATTGCTTCTCGTTTACCTGGAAGGACAGACAACGAGATCAAGAACTACTGGAACACCCACATCAGAAAGAGGCTACTTCGCATGGGAATTGATCCTGTGACACACACCCCACGACTGGATCTCCTGGACCTCTCTTCCATTCTAACGTCTTCTCTTTATGCCTCATCCTCCTCCCAAACCAACAACATTAACATCCAAGGGCTTCTCAATGGAATTCACCCTCCACAGCTAAACCCCCAGCTTCTAAAATTGGCTTCTTCACTCATCCCAACACCTCCCCAACAACATCAAAACCTCAGCTTTTATCCTCAAAATGGTCAAGACAACCAAATCTCTTATCATGATGATCACTTTTTCCAAGCTGAACAAGTGCCTTCAGAATCCATTTATGTTGATCCAAACCCTTCAAACTTCACCAACTATGTCCCCGATCAGTTACCAAGCTATGGTTATAATTATAGTTCTGATTATATTGTTCGCCAAAGTAGTCTCATGGACCCTCCATTAATGTCTGAGACCTCAGCTTTCCAATATTCAAATAACAGCAATGGAAAGAACTTTGGGTTTGCGTCAGTTCTATCGACGCCTTCTTCGAGTCCCACACCGCTGAATTCTAATTCAACGTGTACGGAGGATGAGAGAGATAGCTATGGCGGCGGCTGCAGCAACGTGGTGCAATTTGAAATATCGGATGTTTTAGATGTTAATGAGTTCATGTAATTAACTACTGTGAGATTAATTGTCGATCAAAACATTTTCTCAAAGTACAAATTAATCTCATCAACCAAAGTGGTTTCATTATTGATCTTCCATTAATTTTTTGGGCTTCTAGCTGTTGTTGATACTTGAAACATTTTCTGAACTTCTGTTAATAGATATATAGTTTAAAGTTTCATTTCTAAGCTAATCTTGGCTATGTTATAAAGTAGCAAGGTCCTATCTTTCTAGATTTTATTTTATATTGATTTCAAAGTTTCCTATTATTGCCACGGTACTGTGCATCCCCCCCCCCCCCCCCCTTTTTCTCTCTTTTTTCGAATTAGAAAACCCGTTATTATCTATCAAATTGGATTACTTAAACAAATCACAAAAACTAAAATCAATCATCACTTCCGGCATGAGTTCTCTATCATCAATATGATAAATTGTATGATTTTGTTTTATTCATAGACAAAAAAATAAATTACAAAAAATATAGGAGCTCAAAAACTCTCAAAACGATCGTCTTAAGTTCAAAATGCTTTCCAATACTATATAGAGTATAATTAAAAAAAAAACGGCAGATCCTATCTAGATAAGGCTCATACTTCCTATCCTTTCTTATCTCTAACTATACTTTATGCAACTATATAGAATTCAAGTTGATGATCATGTCTTTTTTTCATTTTTGAATTGAAAAATATCTGGCTAGAAATGGAAAGAGAAAATCCGAATTGAAGGGATGGCAGAAGAAATGTTTTAATAGGAGTGATAAGAAAAGCGAAGATTTGGCGTTTAAGATCCCGACAGTGAGTGCAAGATTCCGGCAATCGTGCCGGAGCACGTGGGATTGACACCTGTCCAGGACACGTGGATGATAGCTGTCATTTCACGTGCCAATAGTGAATAAAATGAGAATATGATGGGGAGGGGCATTTTTGAGTAATTGGGATGGGTTTTGACTAAAACCACGTGATAATGCACCAGTGGTCACTATACCAATTATGGGGACCTTCAGGAAAAGTTCTTTTGCTTTTATCTTTTATTCAAAATTATGGCGTGCTTCTTGTGTTTGCCATTTTTTTTATCTTTTAATTTTCTTTTTCGGCCTCAATTTTTATCTGTTAGTTTTCGAGGGTCACTTACTGTCTTATTCAGTTGTCAATTTTTTTAAAAAATTAAATTACATAAATTTTCTTTGAAATTTGTTGAAAATAGATAATTTTTTTTTAATTTTTAAAATATATAAAAATATTTCTTAAAATAAAAAAAATCACATAGTTCATGATGCAAAAACTTTTTAGTTCATCCTATTGCCCCAGCTCATCTAAAACAAGTATCTTAAAAATTTTAGAATCTCAATTAAGCCCTACCCTAATTTTTTTTTCTTATCCCTATAATTTTTTTATTTAGCTTGTCCATAATAATATGAATGATACCTCAATTATTCTATTTGATTTGACTTTAATTACTTTGTTTGATCTATAACAAAACGTACAGATATTCAAGAAATATTTAGAGTTCTAGAAGTGGTGTGGATTGGTTTTTTATTTTTATCATTCAGTGGGCATCTTGTATTTCATAAAAATTGGAGGTAATATAATCTTTACGCAAAGACCATCCTATCAACTTTCATGCATTAAGATACGTTTCAGACGTGGATTATTACACTTTAAACAAAATTTAATCTTTTAAACTAAAATATTTTTTGCTAATTTAAATATATAATATCTTTAAATTAAAAAAATTAAATAGATGATATTTTGATTAAAAAATTTAAAATTAGATTAAAGTGTAAAAAAAAATTATTTTAAAAAATATTTATATATATATTTTAAAATAAATGCCAGATTTGTATAGTTTTAACAAAATTTAAGAGAACTGTATAATTTACTTTTTTCGTTTTATGGAAATTAATCCAATTGTTATTCTTACAAAGCCTCTTGGATACGAACATTATTTAGCACCTTGACTTATAAAGATTTTTATTAACCCCCAAAAATGATTTCAAAGCAAAATTTCAACACATTAAAAAGCCCACATTTAAAAAGATCATTTGGATTAAGAAAAATTATTTAGATAAATAAATTGAGATATTTTATATTTTAAATCATTAAATTAAGAAGAAAATAATTTTTTAGAGATGGAATCAAGAAATTTTATTTTTAAAAGATTAATTTAAAATGAGAATATTTTGTAGGATTAAATAATTATTTTCCTCTAATTTATACGTCTCACAAAAAGTATCAGTAAAATGAAAAATAGAATATAACTATATTATATTACAAGTGAATCCACGATACAGGAGTGGGCCCAGTTGGCATGGGTTGACATGACGGTAAGGTCTTGTCGAGTTTGAACTTTGAACTTGCGTTCAATAATTTGTTAATGGTTGATTTCCAATTGGAATACAACTATATTATATTACAAACGATTGTTATACTTACTTAACAAAAGAAATAGAAGAAGAGGAAACACCGGAGTGGTGTGATATTAGTTATCACTTACTTGATATAAATTTTTTCATAGGAACAAATTATGGTTATTTAAAAATATATCAATCTAATAAAATTTATAAGATTAATTATTTTTTAATTATCTAATATAATTAATAACTAATGATAAAGATCAATGCAAAAATTATTAATGTAAAACTTTATAAAAATTATTATATATATTTATGATAATCGTAGCATCAATCTTAACTATTAATTTATTAACTAATAATGATTATTTACTCTCCAGTTTCATTATAAGAAATTTATCTATGTTAGAACTAAGAGATTAACCAAAAAAAAACTTAAGAAGTTGATCTATTTGGTCAAGGAGGTGTGTTTCACATTTTAAATATATGAATTTAAACCTTAAGACTAACACCTAGGAGAATTTGTTTGAAAAAATAAAATATGCACAAAATTAACCCAAAAAAAATATACACTTACCATATTAAAAAAAAATCTTTAGAACTTGGCACCAAAAAAAAGCACAAAATTAGGATATAAATACGTGACAAAAACATTTTAATAACACATTACATATTTACTTTTATTATTAATCCAATTAAATCTTTGAATGACATATCCCTCGCAGCTTAGAAATTTTGTGAAGGTAAAATTTAATATAGAAATTTTGGTTCGTCTTGCCAATGATGCTTGTAAAATATAAAGAGTTTAATCGGATGAACTCAGGTCCATAATTAATTGTATGAGATGTGGCTATAAGAAGAACAAATTAGTGATGCGGAAGAAAACTTACATTACCGTCTCAATTAGGCATAATTATGGGTTAAAAAGCAAGCCTAACTTAAAAAGAAAATGGAGAATTATAATAAAAGATCAAAAAGTGAAGGTATTTATTCTTAAGGACTTGTTACCACTTGTTTTAAGATAATTACCACTGAGTCTAACAACAAACCATTGAACTTAATGGTAATGATCCTTAAAAGTAAATTTTTTCTCTTCTTGGTCCTTAACTATAATTTTCCCAAAAAAAAAAGGATATGATCTAGAAAAAGAGTTCTGCTTTAAAAAAATTGCATATATAAAATAAGATAAGTTTAGACATTTTTCAAGTCTAAACTTGGCCTATTTTATATTTGGTAAGAAAAAGTTAGCAATACGTTCTAATGATTCAAAAATCTACATCAATCTCATATTAGATTATAGTGAACATTCAAAAAGTAATATAAATATATATATATATATGTATGTATATAAAGGAAACAAAGAATAAGAATCTTGAGTCATAAAGTCTAAGAGAAATTTTCACAAATAGAATAAGTGTGCAAGAAAAAAAAAAGAAGCCAGAATTCATATTTCATCAAACCCACCTCACATGAAAATATGAAAAAATCAAAATAAATATTTTTAAAATCAAATCATTCATTGAACCAATAGAGATATTAGTTAATAATTCATTGATCTAACTATAGTTGAATCATAATTAAATTAGTGATAATTAAATATATATATATATATATTAAATTATATATTAAAATTCTAATGTAACAAAAAATACTAATAAATTTTAAATATTTAATTACTAAATCTATATTTCTTAAGATATTTGAAAAGTTACTTTTGAATTGAAAAATAAAAATTATTTATGATTAAAATTTAAAAGTATTTAATATTGAGCTTTTAGGCTTCCCAAGTTATATTAAAATTTTAATTGTCATTAAAACAAAGGGGGAAAAACAAAAGGCTTAGAAATAATAAATTACAAAAAGTAATTAATCAAATGAAAACAAAAATTTTGACCAAATTATAAATAGTATATATATTAGTTTAGATATTTTTATAAATTATATATATGATATATATAGTTATATATATAGTTTTTTATTATATTATTTTATTTAAATATTTATATATATTAAACAATGTAGTATATGATTGTAGGAGGCTTGTGGCATGGAGGATAAGGCACGAGACAACTTCTTGGATGTGGATTTGAGCCTCATGCTACATTTTTGCAAAACAAAACTTTAGGGAAGTTGCTAGATTAGTTTTCACCTAAAATTGTCTAGTCTAACTTGGTTCTTAACTAACTTTAATCGGTTCTCAAACCTTTTAGTTTACAAGCTTCTTTAATTTGAATAGTAGGTCAATTCACTAATTTTTTGATTGGCCCCCTTGTTCATAGGCTTCTTTGGATTGGATAGTTAGTAAATTCACTAGCTTTTTAGTTAAACTAGTTAATCCAATCCAATTCTAATATCAATGATCGAAATACAACACAAAGGTAGCATCTCTGAATAAAAAGGCTTATGTTAACCCACACCCAAAATTCAACATTACAGCCTATTCTTGTTTCAAAGGATTTGAGTAAAAATAGAGCTTTATAAATGATCAACATTTTAACATTGAGAATGATATAGCCTTTAAAAGGAAGGAAAAAGAAAAAGTAGTGAGTTGGGTAGAGCTCAAGCCCAAAAATGCAAAAATAGGGGCCTAAGCCCAATCTAATAGTGTTTTTTTTAGGGCTTAGCCTATTCTTTAGCAGGTCCAAATCATGATTTAACAAGTTTGACTCATGATCAAATCTTGTTTCATTAGAAATTCCATGTCTGATAGGATAATGGTATACTATCCATTTTTTTCACTTTATAATTTATTATTTTATTTTATTTAATCCATTTTTATATTTTGATAAGGAGATAGACATATGGAAATAAACAAATTTCTTAACATTTTGTTATGTATTCACATTAATTCATTGAAAAAATAAGTATGTGGTATTCGAATCTTATTTTTAAAAAATTTCAATACAAAACATGTGGCAATTATAATTGAGAATGTAACGTCATTTTAACTTATGGGAAATATTATTTTGTGGTTTACAATAAAATTTTTTAAGAAAAGTCTTACTCTGGTAGCTAACAAACATAGGTGAATTTTTTTTAATTCTTTACAAATCATTGTTTTTAATTTAATCCCTCAAAATATTCACATTAATACTTGTAATATTGTCCTTCATTACTATTTTTAAATGAAATTTAGGGAAAATACTTTCTCCTACCCCAACAAATATTTAAATTATACAACTATCTCCTCTATATTGAAAATAAACACAAAATCTTTTGAAACCACTATATGACCAAAATGATCTACAAAATAATATTGATTTCTTTTATTTAAAATATAACTTATTAGAAAATGCATTTGTTAAATTTAAATTTAAAATTTATTTATTTTGTGTTGAAATCCATAAATTATATTTATTTTAATTTTTTTTACAATTATAGCAATGGTTACATTTATTAATACAAATTCTATTTTGTAAATTAAATTATTGTCTTTAAATTGGTTAATCTTACAAAATTATTTTATGAACATGTTATTTATTTTTAATAATTATTTTTTTACCAAATGCTTTTACAATTAGTTAAATTTAAAAAAGTGACTATTTTACTGGTAAAATATATATTTAATACTTATTACATTATATAAGTAATGTATGTATGTATAGGCATTTGGATCAAAATATTTGTAATTGTTCCTTATCTTTTGATATATGAAAGGTAAAGTTGCTCCTTTTTTGGTATCAGGAGAGAAGATTGTAATTTTTCAAAACAAACGGGAGAGACTTGTAATTTGGACATCTTTCAAAGAAGGAGAGTGTAATTTATCTTGAATTTTAATACCAAACCTAAAATTTCATTGATTTTTGTAACACCTTATCTTCTAGCTCATACCCATCATGCCTTACATACTCATATGCACATGCTTAACATACAAGGAGGTTATTTACTCTACCTTGATGTTTAGTCTACATGGCATTATGCATGGGTAGATATCCACTTTAATGTCACATGGACCGGGTGAGCTCTTTCTATGTATCCTCATGCTTAATTGCACTATTAAGACTTATTTCAATCCCAAACATATGCTTTAGACTCATGGAAAGCAAAAAGGGATATGAGACATGCATTTTCGTTCTTGGCAGATTTTGCTTCATTTCTGGGCTAAGTTTGAAAATCCATAACTAAATACAGAAAAATCATAACTACATGATCTCGGTCATTCTAGAAAGATTAAGACGTCTACTTTATGTAAAAATACGTAGAAGTCTCCATATCTCACATATCATGCGTTTGACATCAAAAATCGTCCACTGGTCAGAGGGGGCTCTTTTGCTGTCACAGTTTATTGATATGGACTTTGAAAATGTCTAACTAATTCCACAAAAATCCAATGCTTGAAAATCATATCTCTATGGAAAGATGTGGATGTTAGCTAAAGAAGAAAAATATCTCCAGATTAGTTTACCAAGCCAAATTCCCGAAAACCGATGAAACAGTACTTCGGGTCTGGTTGGGGGTCTGATGCTGGGCAGAAACTTCGAAATTGCATATCTTCCTCTCTAGACCTCCAAATGAGGTGCTTCCAGTTCCTACAAGTCACTGTGACCATATAGTTTCTGTGTATAAAATTTCATAGCCATTGGACTACGTTTGCCCTTCGGATGACACGATTCTCAAACTGACCAAATGAACAGTGTTTTCTAAAATCTGAATTTCTGATGTCAACTTTGAAAAATCATAAAGAATGCTATAGACCTCCAAATGACATGAACTCTAGCTTCCCAAAAATCTCTAAACATGATCTAGTTACATGTCAATTTTCAGAACAAGAAGAGGTCATATGGTTAACTTTTGACATCATGTACAAAAAGGCCTTTTCTTGGCCAAAAGTGGGGCTCATGGGATCCAATCTTGGTTCTTCTACCTCTATGACTCTTTGAGCACATGAGAAAACATCTATAAGGGTTATCAATCATGGCTCAAGTGTCTAACAACCTAGATTGGAGAGACTCACTACCCCATGCCCACTTATGCACTCATGTGGCCTATACTAGCATTGAGCATTTCACATCAAGACATGCCTCTTCATTCACAAAGAATCTCATTCTCATATATTTACATCATCATACATACATTGTAAATTTACAACTCTTGTCTCATATACAACATAGTGATAAAAAATGCTCTTTTACAAGCCTTCACTTCTTTCCCTAGCTTCAAATTTGGTGGCCCCCATCTCTAGTTTCACTTGGTCCACCTAGCATGTTCGGATGGTGGAGAGGGAGGGTGAGATTCAAAGAATCTCAGTAGCTCAACTCTCATTCAATCACACATATATAGTATGCAAACAAGTCTCATTGTGCATGTATGGCATGTTAGCATATAAAATCATACTAAAAGCATTTGAAACATGTGAATTGGCCATGCATAAAAGAAAGACATTCTCAACATGTGAGTAGGCCATACATAACATTTAGAAGCTTGCCAAGTACATGGATTAGCCTCACCTACTCACTTGTGGCTTTTGGACTTGCCTCACCCATTCTTGAGATGTTCTTGGACTCAACCCTTACTCTTTGGGAGTCAACCTTACTTTTGGGAGACTCTTTACTTTGTCTTAACCAACTTGGGGGTTTGGCTCATCCTTACCATGGCTAAAGGGTTATTGGCCTTTCCATTTCCTCAAGCAAACCAAAACAATCACATAAATCATCATTTCAATTCATAACATATCATCATGCTAACACACTTCTCATAGCTCATATCATACATACATACAAGCAAGACAATGTAAACACACAATTATGCATGAGAGAAGGTGGAGAGAGCTACCTTATTAGCTATTAACAACTTCCTCTTTCACTTGTCTCCTCCCTTGTGGATTTCACTACCACTTCTAGATGGGAGACTTCTCTTGAGCCTAACCACATAAAAGCATGGAATTAATTCCTTAACCCTTGATTCTTGAGCTAGGGATCTCTTCCTATCAACCCTACTGAGCTTCTCAAACTAGGTTTCTTTCTCTCACTAGAACCCCTTAATTATCTTCTCTCTTTTCTCAAATCTCAAGTTCTTAAGAAAGGGAAAGCAAGAAAGAGAAGACTATATACTTCTAACCTCTCTCAAGAGTGGTTTCCCACTCTCTCTCTTCTGAACCAAACTTAAAACCTAACCATCTTAGCTACCAAAACCGTAGGAAGAGAGGGGAAGGGGAGAAGGGCAACATACCAAGAGAAAAGCCATGAGAATCCTTACCTTTCTTGTCCTTTCTTCTTCTCCTAAGCTTCTCTCTCTCTCCTCCACCCTTTTCTCTCTCCTAAAGCGAGCTTGAGTCAGTTAGAAGAAGAAAGAAGAGATTTGAGAGCTTTTAAAAAGTCAAATTCTCTTTTTCTCGCTTTTCCGGACTGCACTCGCTATAGCGAGCCATCGCCCTCGCTACAGCGAGCTCGTGTCTGTTCTAGACCTTCGCTATGGCGTCGTTATGGCGAGATCGTGTCGGTTCCAGACCTCTGCCTTCGCTATGGCATCGCTATGGCGAGCAACTCCTTGGTTTTTGTATGGAATACCCGCACTCGCTATAGCTAGGAGCACTTTCGCTATTGCGAGAAGGCATTCTTGCTATAGCTAGGCCATTTTTCGCTATGGCGAGAAGCTGAATTCGCTATAACTGGGCTGTGGCGAGAAGACTTAGAATTTTCAGCCCTTTGAACATTTCAGCTTTCTCTTTTCTCCTTCCTTTTCTTTTCTCTTTTCTTTTCTTTTCTCTTGGCCATTACAATTTTGACATAGTTTATTTAACTAGTATCATCAACTCACACTTTTAAATTTGATGTTCAAATTAACAAAATGTTAGACTTACTTTTGAATTTTGGATAGAGATGAAATGGAAGGCAAGCTTGCAAGCATTTTAATATATACTTTCTCCGGTCCAAAATATAAGTCACTTTTAACAGATTCACACTTCTTAAGAAAAATTAGTTATATTCTTAAACTTTTTAAATATTATCATGTCTTTCTAGTCTTACTTCTGTAGCCAATACAATTGTTGTCATTAAATGATGGGTTTTTAACACAGCTGTTGCCATTAAATGAAGGGTATTATGAAAAAAAAAGTAATAATTATTGTCAAGTGACTTACATTTTAGACTAAATTTTTTTTCCTTAAGTGTCTTACATTTTGGACTGGAGGGAGTAATTAATTAACTAAATTAAAAGCAATAATTTGTATCCTTAGGGCATTGATTAATGAGAAATAAATGTTTTTGAAAAGTGTTCAACTAGTAACCAGAATTCTAAACTTGAGAACACTGAAATCTAAAACCCTAAACCTTAGGATTTTTAGATTTAGGATTTTAGGGTTTTGGTTTCTAAAGTTTAGGTTTTTGTTTTTATAGTGTTTATGAATATAAGGGTTTAGCTTTTCAAGGTTTCAAGTTTTAAAGGTTAGGATTTTAGGATTTAGGGATTGCCGTTAAGGATTTAGAGTATAGTTTAAGTTGTTAGGACTTAGGTTTTTAGATTTTAAAAATTGTTATTTTAAACATAATTAGTCATATTGATTAAAAAATTATAATATCAATTATGGTTAGTTTGAAATGTCTAACTATTAAATATTTTATTTATTGAACACTTTTTTGTTTTTGAAGTTATATGTTAAGGGTATCTTCAAGCTAATTTGTGCATCAACTCAAAGTAAATCTTACCTTGGTTGATGTTAAAGGCATATCAACTACGGCTAATTGAGCACTTTGTAAAAATATATTTATTGCACTTTAACACATCCTTAGGTTATTAGTTAGCAACAAAGTAAATTAAATGATCCAAGTTATTTGATATTTCAAAAATGTTATCTTAAAACTATTTAATGTACACTCTTTTTACACTTACCTTTTACAAAAACAAATTAAAAATGAAGAATAATAATTAATAAAAACTAATATTGGGAGCTTACAAATGTGATTACTCCTAATACCACTTCTTATTTAAGGTAAATGACCTATTTTTTTGGAGAGATGGTTTAATTACATGACCATTCTCTCTATTAAGAAAATATATACATATACCTCTCTCTAAAAAAAAATCATTTTGACCAAAAATAACCTCAAATAGTTAAAACAACTACTTTTTAAAATTTAATACATGATAAAAATTTTTAAAATTTACACAAATTTTAAAGCCATTTAATTAAAAAAATAAATATGAATTAAAAAACAGAATATATACACAAAATAATTTTTAATTATTTTTTAAACATAATTATTATTGAAATAAACATTTTAAGAAACATAGATTTTTAAAAAGAATTACATTTTTAATTAAAAAATGATCTATTATTGATGATATTTTAATCAAAATGTGTTAAGTTGCAACTTATTTTTGGATATATTACTCTCACATTTTTCAAGAGATGTCCAAATTTTGTAGGCCTTCAATAAAAATATACATCCTAATTAAAAAAAAAGATCAAAATATCTTTAAGAATAATTGTAATAAGAGTATTTTTCTTAAAAGAAAATTGGAAATAATTTGTTAATGCTAAATAAATTATCTTAGGGTAAAAACAATAATTAATTACTTTTGATTAAATCTTTGAAGTTTAGAAATTCTCTTATAGAGTTGTATGGATATCTATCTTATACCCAATAACATACTTTTATATCTTCAAACCTTTAGATAAATTATCATTATTGGACGTAAATAATTATAAAACTTTTATTTCACTTCTTTTGCCCAAAAACCATTTATCTAACATCATATTCTAAATCCAATAGTAGGAAAAGCTAGGTCCCTTTTCTCTTTCTTTCTTTTTCCCCTTTTTCTCTTTCTCTCCTCTCTCATGAGCAAACAGTAGTTCCCTTTATTGTTCATGAATTGCAGCCCCTTCTTCCATCCAAGTGCAACATCCTCCCTTTTACATCAAGGTCCCTCATTGCTAGTTGTGCAGCCACCGTTGTTGATATCATGCCCTAATGCTGGTGAGTCCTCATCTTTGCCTTTCTATGGAACAATGTGAAGGAAGCTAAAGGCGGGAAGCTTTATCTTTTGCTAATTTTTCTCACCTTTTCCACCATTTTTCATTTTGAATGTTCCTTTCCTCATTAGTCTTATATTTTTGTTGCCTTTTTGCCTCAGTGGTGGTTGAAACTTCTAGATCTTCCTTCTTACAAGTTTAGCCATTAATGAAGTTTGGAATTTTTAAGGGGGTCTTGGTTCTAAGCTTCCAAATGTGAAATTGACACCTTTATTCCTCAATTCCTTATTTCATAAGATAATTTCTGAACTTAATTTAAATTTAAGAGGTTTAATTTGAAAAATATAGATCCCGGGTTAATGGTAATGATAAGGAATTTAGATTAAAATTGGAACTTTAGTTATTATAAGTAATGTTTAGTCAAATTAATAACATAGGGTGTCAATTGGATAGTTAGTTGTCAATTTTATGCTTAATGTGGTTTTATGCATGGTCGAGGATATCCCATCAATTAAAGTTGTGCTTTGAGTTAATAAGAGGGACTTCTACTATTAGTCCTTATTAGTTAGTGTATAAATAGTAAAATGGTATCTTTCTTTTGTACTTTGATTACATTTTCTTATTTCAAATATTGTTTCAATGATTTTTATTTTGCTATGTTATAGGGAAACAAATCTTAAACTTTTAAAAATTTTCACTATGAATAATGGTGAAATTTATGTAGTGTGATATGAGAATAGTGATGATCTCATATGTGTAAAGTATAGATGGTGGTAAAACCTCTGATATGTTATTTCCTTTCTTTTTTATACTATGGAATTTTTTTAAAAATTTTCTCCTATATCTATTTTATAAATTATTCTTCTTGTTTTAATTTTTCTTATATAATTTTCTCAAAATTAATTATCTTTATTTTTAGTGTCATTTATTTATTTAATTGTTTATGATATAGTATCTATTTACATCATTTAAAAAAGTAATGAATGGAATATAGCATGAATCCTGTAGCCATTCGAAAGGGTAACACCTTAGATGTACTTAACTAAATTGAAATGTAATGAAAAGTATGGTGGCGCTATAAGATGAGATAAATAGCATAGTGGCACTATGATATTGTAAAAAAAAGTTTGATGACACTGAGATAGGAAATAAGTAAAATGCAATGGTATTATAAATAGTAACATGATATGACTCTCTCATATGATACCCATCCAATGAGTTTTGTTTATCTTTTTAATCTTAAAAAACATTATTTTTTTGGAATTAATTGTTACCTAAATGAATTTATTTAACTTTCAAAATATTTATAAACTTGTACATATATTATTTTATTTTTGAGTCAGTGGTAGATTTATCCCACTCCTTATTTATTTATTTATTTATTTATTTCCATATTAGCTGGTAGTCAAGTAAAGTGTTTTAGGACAACGCGCAGGAAGCTACTATCATCTAATCCAAGTCACATAGTCTTGTGTCATAGCTTATGGGTTAGTTAAGTTTTTTACCTTAGCTTTTAATAAACTCATCACTAGTATGTACTTAATTGTCATCCAGGTAAAGATGTTGCTAAGGAAAAGGATGAAAACCTAGGGAGTGATCCTTGATGAGGCTTCTAACACACTTATGACACCATTTCAACTCCTAAAGGGCAAGGACGTGGTGGTATTAGAGGTCATAAACCTAGTCGCAGTTAGAAAGATGAGGCTGTTGGGGTGGTGGGAGATAAAACACATAAGGCTAGACAAGTAGATCCAACCTTGGCTAGGGTTATTGCATTATACCTAGCTTCATTTAACTTATCTACATCATTTATATGCATTAGCAACAAAAATTACAACCTTTATCATACTTTTAGTAGCAAAAATTGGTCTATTTACATACCAATCGAAGTTATAGAGGTCAAATTTTGGATTTTTCTTTTCCTTCACTCATAAACACCATAAAAAAGTTTGTTGTGGTCCATTTAGTCATAAGAAACGTCTCATTTGCTTAAAAAAAATACCATAACCTGAGTTGCCCCTTTTTGCCATAATATACATCAAACTTAAAAAATTCATAATTTGGGTTTTGTAATTCTGATTGATGCAAATTAAGTATTTATGTAAAGCTTATAATGAGAACTATATGTTATCAAAATTTTAAGAAAAATTGAATTCATTTGACCCCTGAAAATAAAAAAAAAATAGAACTTACAATTGTTTGTACAGTACCAATCAATTTTACTAAAAACAACCAAATTCAAAAATTCGTAGAATATTCCACAAAACTTTAAATAATGCAAACTTTGACTTCTCAATGTCTCTTAAGAGCATGCTCAATTTTAGCTTCAAACTAGGTCATTTGGGCTCTTAAGGATAGATGTGCAATTTAAGACTCTTTTGGACCAAAATTTAGTTCTAAAGTGGTCCAATAAGTTTCTAAATTGCACTATTCCACTTTGAGCAAATTTTAATCATCCTAAGCATCAATTCCATATGGTTTAACATATAAAATAAGGTTGCATAAAAATAAAACCTCTCAACACCCAATTATGCATATAAACCACCATGCATCTCATATATACAAAATGGTATAAAAGGTAAACTTTTACCTCAAAATGACATATATTGATATGCTTTAACTTATACATATGTTTCCATTACAAATAGCATAAAAAACATGAATATTCATCATACGTAATGAGGTTTCTAACTATTCAAGTACACTTTACACAAGTAGCCACATATGCATTACAAAAACCCTATTACATAATTTTCTAGAGTCTAATGCTTCTC
This sequence comes from Erythrophleum ivorense, assembly GCA_026724425.1. Taxonomy (NCBI): domain Eukaryota; kingdom Viridiplantae; phylum Streptophyta; class Magnoliopsida; order Fabales; family Fabaceae; genus Erythrophleum; species Erythrophleum ivorense. Next base: position 495,648 of record JAIUCV010000037.1, on the reverse strand, counting down.
TATCAACTTCTTTTTGCTTGTAGAGCTTGAAATGGGGTGAGATTCTAGGAAAAATCTAAGTAGTCAATCTCAACCAACTCAATGCATATGCGAATACTATGAGGAAATATAATGCATGTGATGCAAGATCACCATTCATATGCATCATGTAACTCAAATGTAACTTTAAGCATAAAAACTCACTTTTCATCAAAGCATGGCATCATAACATTCTAGTTAGGCTCAAGTAAACTCAACCTGGGGTCAAGGAAGAGATACAACGCTCAATTCCATGCTACAAGGAGTCAAAAAACATGTCAAACTTATGCATAAAACTCATAATAAAAAGCATATCAAGACATAATTTATGAATACATCAAGCAACTACAAATACATGCATTTCAACTTATTTAACATTCAGATGCATGCAAGATAGGAAGGTAAAAGCTACCTTATAACTTTGAAAACTTAGAACTACTACTAACTCACTTCTTTGTTCACTTTTTCTTAGATTTTCTTAGCTTGATACTCACAAATAAGTAAGTTTGGGCTAGCTTGGCCTACATGAAGCAATTCACAAGGTAAATTAACTCATTAGGATTCATTCTAGGTCTTATTAACTTCACTTAATTCTATTAGAACCTAATGTAGAAATTAAAGCTAGTTGAGATCCCTTAAGAGGCAACTCTTGGCTTTCTTCTTCTAGGCTTCAAACTCTCACTTGCTATGAGCCATATAGTCCTAATGGAACTTATTTGGACCATCATAAGCTTAATTACATAAGCCTAAGACCATCTTGCTTCTTTAGACTAATTTGAACCCTAAAATTTTAACTTTCAATTTAGGGCTCCTAAATTCAATCCAATGGTCCCAATAATATTTATTCCTTTCATCTAAGTCTTTTAAAATAATTAGAACCCAATAAAACACTCCCTATGTACTCTAAACCTCTCTTGGTCGAGATTATGCATTCAATGGAGGCCAAGGGAGTTTTGTTTATTTCTTTTGGGATTTTGGCATATATGGAAGATCCTTAGTCTCTTTCTAATTTAATTATAATATCATATACCTTAAAATGTCCTCTCAAAGTTATAAAACTCTCAAGGTGCAATGAAAACTGTAAATGCCCTAAATTGCATTCCATTGCTTCTTACTTGATTCTCTTTGTTCTATTTTATTCTTCACACTCCTAAACCTCTAGTTCTACCATTTTAAAACCCAATTCATATCTCTTTAATGGTGTTATAGGTTTGGTCAAAGCATAGAAGAATTGGAAAGGCAAGGAAGAGCAAAATTCTACATGGTGCCAAACCTTGTTTAATGCTTGTCAAGTGGAGAATTTTATGCTACAATTAGTTTTCTCCATTTTTCTCCTTCTCCCAAATGACCAGCCACCAAAATGTTCCTTTAAGAAGCTAAAACCACTAAAAGAAAGAGCTCAAGGAGGAGAAAAGTATTTCTAACTAGCATGAGGTGTAAAAATGGATGTTTTGTTACCTAGGTTGCTTTTTCTTCCTCCCTTTTCTTCCTTCTCTTGTGTATCTTCCTTGGTCTGTTCTTGAATTGTTTAGAGTTGGTTATAAGGTTGGTGGGAGGTGGTTGACCTTATCTAAAGAGAAAAGAAACATTTTAAAACAATTACAACAATATTAATTACATCTCGCAACTTCAATTCCTCCGTTTAAACTTTTTTGAAATCCTTTTCAAGAACTGTCTTTTCCATATAAAAATTTAGGTCCTTTAATTTATTAAAAATATTTACTTCCAAATTTATGAGATTAAGAACTATCTTGGATTGCTTGGTCAAATTTTGGGTCAAACCTAAATTACAAACTAAAAGGGTTTTGACCATTCTGATGGTTCTTATAATTTTCAAGGCTTCTAAGAACTCTAGTGAGCTTAATTTTATTATTTAAAACTTTTTTCTTTGAATTTCTAAAAATTTACCTGGAGTTATAATTTTGCCATTGTCTTTCAGTTAAGTTTGTTTAGCTAATTTAGCTTTAGTTTCAGGCTATTCTTAGGTATCCTCATTTTTGGGTGCTCTGATTATCATTCTATTCTTATTTGACCTTATTTCATCTTATCAGTTTTAGTCCAACTTTAGGAATACTAGATATTACATTTTGCTAGAAAGCAGGACACATATTAGACTATAAAGGAAATGATAGGTATGATGATCTAGCAACAATAGCACAATGACACAACAATGGGAGAGAGAACATGTTGTAGACCCTAGGCCTGAGTAAAAAGCTAGGCCAGTGAGGGAGCAATCGACTTTGCAAGGGAGGAAAGTGGAAGTCCAATATTTGACCTTATAAAGCTCAAACATTTTTCCTTTTTTGGCATAAATGTGAGTGAAGGCGTACAACATTTCTTAAATGTGGTAGGTCGACTTTGCATAGCACTAAGGTGATTTAGTAGAGTTTTGTTTGGTGGGCATGGCTTGGACATGGCATGAAACCATGATATAAGGGTGACCATGAAAGTTACCTCCCTTGTTTTAGCAATAATTGGAGAAACTTTGTAAGGCAATTTCTCCCATAAATTGTTAGAGATGCAAAGGCAAGGGTGGTTGAAATGCTAAAGTGATAAGAGATTATGACTATATTTGAATATGAGATGTTGTATACCTAACTATCATGATATGCTCTACACATGGTAGCCATAGAAGAGATGCACACAAAGCATTCCATCAACGACTTACTAGATTACTTGTTTTGATCAGTGGCAAAAACATGATATGATTCATACAAAGATGTTGTTGAATGTGCAAGACTTTTTTAGGCTCAAACTAAGGAATGCAAAAATGCATAGGAGCAACATAAGCAATAACATTCAAAGGGTACTCTAGGTGGCTAGTAAGACCATAATGGTGGTAATGTGAGAAGAAAGGTTATAGCTGGCCAATAAGGCCATCAAAAGAGATTCCAATATTAAAGAGGCCATAATGGGTACTCTTTTAATATCATTCATAGTGGCAAGAATTGTCAATCTCATTCTTTTAAACTTAGTAGTTTTTCTTTTCTATCTATGTTTTCCAAAACTGTGTGTTTTTATCTTGTGTTTAAAAACCAGCATTTAACATATGCTTTTTGCACATTAAAAAATATTATCTTTTGTCAATTTTTTATTTATTTGTAACCCATAAATTAATTGACAAACATTTAAATTTAAATTCAAAATAATTTGAATATTAATTAAATTAATGACTAATAGTTAATTAACTATTTCTTTGGGTTACATATTAATGGATTTAGGGAAGTCTATCATAGGCAGCCTAATAATCCAATATCTCCCACTGGCACATAATAGAATGAAAAACACAAAACTTTCCACTCATTTTAAACTTTCATACTAGGTGATCTGCCATGACTGTTTAAGCACAACATTAAAAAGCTCTTATACTAAAAATCTTATTATAGGACTAGCATAAAAGATTATTACTCTTGGATATATTACACACACTTATTTATGAGTCTTGGATGCCCTTGATTTACCTATATACATTTTACTCATGGCAAGCCAAATCCCTCTTAAATTTCAATATTACTCAAACTATCTTCTTGTATGCATAGTATTTATACTTATGACCCGAACTTTGACGGATTCATTTCAGAAGGTTTTAGCTCTGATTTGAGTGATTCCAAATGTATTTTATTAAATTAGGAACCTAAATTTCATAGAAAAGACATTTCTAAAAAAGGAGTTAAAATGAACCAGAAACAAAAATGCCAAGATGAAAGGGCAAAATTGAAAAATTTGAAAAGTCTTTCTTAAACCCCACTTACATAAATAGGGCGCCCCACCTCCTCACTTATTTAGCTCATTTAGTTTTTGCCCTAAACCAGAGAAAAAACCCTAAGAGTGATGTGCACAAGAGGGAGAGGAAGAGAAGGAGAAAAACAAGGCAAAAGGTATAGAATTTCTTGGTTTTTTCATACTTTCTCTTTAGTAAATCTCTTTTTCTACATTTCCCCTTTCTTTCCTATGGTTTTATTGAAGTTTGTGGATTTGTTTTAAGGGAAGAATAGAGGAGAAAATTAGGATTTGAAGAGAGGAGGCCAAGGAAAGGAAGAAATAACTAAGAAAATAAGGAAAAATAAGGTAAAATCTCCATCCCATAGTAGCCACTTCTTCTCCCCTTTCTTCCTTGGTTCATCCAACATGAGAAGCTACAAGAGGGCTTGGATTTTAGGAAGAACCAAGGGTAAATCTTAGGAAATGGAGTGTAGAGAATAATAATATACAAAGAGAATTAACAAACAACCATGAAAATTCAAGATAGCAAACCTAGGGTTTCTAGTGTTCTTTGAAAAATATGATTTGATACCATGATTCCTAGGCCTAAATGAATATTTAAATGAGTTCCTAAGATCTCTATAAGTCTCCCCATATGCATCTTCCATTAAAAAAATAAAGCAAACTCTATAGAGGCCAAGAAGGTACATGGTTTCGACCTAGAAGGGTTAGGATACTTAGGGATAGTTTTAATTTGTTCCAAACGCTTTTTTGAGTTATATATGATGCGTGAAGATGAGAGGAAGCCTTGAAAAAATTTAGAAATAATAAAAAGTGAAATGACCTTATATGTTCCATAATATGACCTAAGGAAGCAACATGTAGTTAGGCTCTTTGTTTTAAATGTGTGATGACTCCAAGAGACTTAAAAAGAGTCAAGAATCATAAATGAAAAGAATGAATGGATCCTAGAACTCATTTGATGGGTGTTGCTTTATTAGATGTATTTAGGAACCATAATTGAACCATAAAGCAAAGTTAGAGTTCCAAGTAGATGTATGGCCTTAGAAATGAGTCCAAGAACTTAATTAGCTTCCATAAATTGTGTTTTGGTAGAGAAGAAAATCCCACACCTTTATATGTGTGAGACTGAGGAAGGGAGAGTATTTTCAAGTGGAAAAGTGTGTGGTTGCAACAAAGGTAGCTCACTCCTCCTTCTTTCATGCATGAATGTATGCTTGACTTGATTGGAATGTGTGTATGTGTGTTTTAAGCTATGAAAAGTATTTTAGCATGAGCTTTCATTCCATGGTACCATGATGTTATATTATGCTTTCAAATGATGTTTAACATATTTGGTTAGGTTTGCTTAAGTGTGGAGAAGTCACAAACTCTTAGCTATGGTAAGGATGAGTCAAGAACCCTTAAAAATGATTGAGACCAAGCAAAGTGTATCCCAAGAGTGAGGTTGAGCCAAAACCTCCTAGAGAAATTTAGTAAGGCAAGTCCAAAATTCATAAGTGAATGGGTGAGGCTAATCAACTTACTTAGTAAGCCTATGTATGCTTTGTATGACTTACTCATATGCCAATAATGCTTCTTGAATGCTCATATTGTTCCTTGTACTTATGCATCCATTTTCAAGACTTATTTTGCATGTTTTATATGTGATTGAAAAAGAGATAAGCTATTGGGATTATTTGAATCTCATTCCCTCCTCTCTAATGTTCTAACATGCTAGGTGGAGCAAGTGAGCAAGGTAATAGGAGCCATCAAGTTGGAAGATGAGAGTATGACTACAAAGTGCCTTGATTTTGCTTCTTTATAGCCATATGAGTGGCAAATATTGTAATCCATTATTGTATATGTCCTATGACCCTATGAACATATGTAATTATGTAAATGTATCATGTACAAATGAGATTTAATGTTATATAAATGGTATGGTTCATTTTGGATATGGAATGGCAAGACTAGCCTTGTCTATTCTTATGTATGGCATGGGGTAAGAGAGTGAGTTTTCAAATTCTGAATCTGTGAACCTTTGAGAACAAGTTTAGAAGGTCATTTTGGTGCATTCCCATGTGCTCAAGTGGTCATGGTTGCCTCGAAACTCAAAATAGACCATTTGTAAGACATAAAATGAGCCATTTTGTAACCCAATGTCAAGATCTGACCAAATGAATGAATTTACCCATGAAATTTGGCACACATATAGATCTTATCCAAAGATTTTTGAAAAGTTAAGGACCAGATTATTTAGAGCTTTGTGAAATTAATTATGATTTTTCAAAGTTGGTATTTTTCTGTTGAACTAATTCATGTACTGTTCATATGGTCAGAAACTTGGGATGTGTCATTCAATGATATCTAATGCTCACAAAATTTTACATGCATAAACTAGACATGATAAAATTTACATGGCCACCAAGATCACCCTAATTGGACTTTTGAGCAGGGAGATATGAATTTTTGAAGTTGGAAGTCAGTATTAGGGATGACAGTCGACTCTGGTACTATTCCATCAATTTTTGATAGCTAGCAGCCCTATTGAGGTCTGGAGATATTTTAAACATAAAGTAGACATTTGTAGCTTTCTAGAATGATAAAGAACGCATGATTTTAATTTTTTTAGAATTAGTTATGATTTTTCAAAGTTTGTGACAGAAAGTTAGAAATTCTGGCTGAGGTTGCACCTACTATTTTTGTGTATTCCATCCACTTGCACGAGTTTTAGGCCACTTCCTTAGATGGTTTTGAGTTGTATTAGTGTAATTAAATATAAGAATGAGTTGAATGAGTGCGTATGTTCCACAAGATATCAAATGGAAAATTTATCCACTATACAACACAAATATATTCATTATTTTAATGCCATTTCCTTGTTCTCTTGAGAAGTGCATGGCATGAGACATAGAATTTGCATGAGAAAGGCTAGAGAGTTATGGTGTTACACACATATTTAGGTATAAACTTTGTCAAGGGATCTATTAACATCTTATGCATAGAAATATACTATATAATAACACTTTTCTATGTTATTACTTTTGTAACAAAGTTATATGTTGTGTCTACGTGTTTCATCTTGCAATGATACTTTAGATCTTTTGCATAGGCTATAGCTGCTTGAATATCACAATTCATTAACATTGGACCTAACGTTCTACTAGTAATCCCTAGATGTTTTATGAATCTCTTCAACCATATAGCCTCTTATGCTATTATAGAACATGTTATGAACTCTACTTTTATGATGGATAATGAGATTTATGTCTGCTTCTTGTTGCTTCATGATATGGCTCCAATATTCAACAATAATATATATATATATATATATCCAGAAGTCAATTTTTGCTTATCAAGATCTCTACTTTAATCTACATCAAAGTATTTTACCAAGCAAAAATCATTTCTTTGATAGCATAATGCATAGTCAACAGTATTATTTAAATATCTCAAGATTCTCTTAATAGTTTTTCAATACTTTTGACCTGGATTTGACTAGTGCTGGCTTATAAGGCCAACCACATAACAAATATCCGATGTTCTACACATTATTGCATACATTAAGCTGCCAATAGCATTAGAGTAAGGGAATCTTTCCATAATTTTCTTTTCAGATTCAATCTAATGACACATCTCATGACTTAGACTCTTGCCTCTTACTATAGGAGTATGCATGGATTTACAATCTTTTATGTTGAATCGCTCAAGAATTTTCTTGACATAATTCTCTTATGAAAGAGAAATTAATTTCTTTGAGCAACTTTTTTTTTGGGATTTTAATTCCAAGAATATATTTTGATTCACCTATATCATTCATTTCAAAATTTAAAGATAGTTATTCCTTAACAATTGAAATAGAATATAGATGTCACATTCCAAATTATCTATAAATGGTAACATGACCAAACCAACTAACGGAGAGCCTCAAAGAAAAACATTAGAGGACTAACCAAAGTCAATTAGGGACTAAGGGACCTAATTAGGACTATAAAGGAAGGCATGTATTAGGAAGCTTAATTAAGACATCAACTTGACCATTTAGTTAGTATGGAAGTATAGAATCATGAAGCAAGATAGATTTACAACCATTCTTATCAAAACATCTTCATTATCTTCATGTATAGGAATGTATCAAAACATGGTATTTGTTCAAGTAGCAGCCACATTAACAGTGTTACCACAAGCTAAAACCTATATAAATCTTAGAATGAGTCTTGGAAGTTATCATCATATAAATGACCAAACAAGTGGATAGGAAGAAACCAATGAACCAAAGGATAATAAAGACAAAATAGTGACACATTGGCATTCCCATACTCACTAGCTATTCAGTCAAGGGTGGTATTCCATTTAGCTGTGGGAATTAATAAGGAAATTGTAAGTAAATGAATAGCTTATATATTCTAAAATGGAGACACCTATCCTACACAGTGGAAGAGCAAGTGGAGGAGAATAATTAAGGAGAACAAAACAAGACACCTCATGCTTCACTAGGCAAACGTATCTAAGTATGTATATGGATGACATTCGGTGGTCTCAATTTTAGTTGTAGCCATGGGATAATTAAGGAGTGTAGGATGAAATACATGATTGTAAACAAGGAGAGGAAGACACCTAGAAAAGCCACTAATTAGGAGCATAAAGTTAAGAAAATTAATCAAACCATCCTTGACACCTTATGCTTGCACCATCCACACACACACACACACACACACACACACACATATTCAAATAGTGTTTGGTTGTTGCTCACACCTTGTAGTCGTGGGGAATTATCTAATATAATTAAGGATGTAACTTGGGAAGGATATGGAGAGGTTGACACCTTGCATGCCACTAACCGGTGAAAAGATAAAAAAAATGATAAATTATATCCACTTCCATTTAATTGTCTTAGTTTAGGAAGCATGTGGTGGCATTGCAAATACCTTCTTCACCTTAGCTTCATTTTTGGCTGAAAGAAATAGTGGTAGGAAGAAGAGGAGAGTGCAGATAGCCATGGGAAGAAAAGGGGTGAGGAGATAAGCCAAGGTATAAAAGAATCCATTAAAGGTAAGATAGAAAATTTAGCATGTTTTAATTTGCTTTCATTCCACCTAGTTGGAAATTTTGAATTTAGGATACTTTGCCATGGTTGGACAGCAATAAAATTATGAGGAAAAGAATACAAAAAGTGCCAGGGAGGAAGCTACAAATACTTGAAGGTGAGTGCCTAAATTATTCCTTTGGAAACCAAGTAGATCGAGAGTTAGAGTGAGGTGGAAAGAAGACAATGTACACATAGTTGGTTGTGAGGATAGCATGCTAGAAATGTTCTAAATTGCATAAGAAAAAGGGTACAAAAGGGCTGAACTCTAAGGTTGTGAACTCCACCTAAGCACTTTAAATGATAGTTAATTAATGAGACCAAAAGAAACAAAAATGTAAATGACTACAAATTAGGAACTCAAATTCTCAACTAACAAAAGAAAGTTAGAACCACTATAAAGGAAGACAGTAGCTTAGTTTTAACTTAAATTTCTATCATTAATAGCTCTTATTTATGGTAATACATGACTAGAATTTTAGGGGAACAATCAGAACAACAAGGGAAAAAGAATAACTTAAAGGAACAGAGATAACGAAACAGGTAGTTAACACTGTATCCATTTTGTTGTTTACGTAATTGCACTGAATAAATTCCCTAAGTTTCTATGCTATGTATGGTTGCATGTATGTCTACTAAAGTGACTCTTATGAGTATTAGATCATTGTTATTGGCCAATGACTGAAGCACATTAGCCTAATGAATGAATATAGGCTACTGTCTGGATATTACATACTCTTGCACCGAAGTATGCATCGAATGTATCCTGAATAGTATTCAGTGCTGTCTCTATGTATGCTTCTTGAGTACATTGTTATCTACTAGGATTTTATCTCATTATACAGCTAACCATTTTTTAGGTGTCATTCATACCTCAAATGAAGCCAAACATGCAGAAACTAGACATGCGGACTAGTAGACTAATGTGTCGTTCTTATAATGAGTTTTGTAAATTCTTTATGTAGCATAAAATGCTAAAGCATGAATTTAGTTTTGAATATGTAAAGTTGTTATGTAATCCCCTATTATGCATCTGTAGGATAATTATACATATATAACTTCTAGTGTAAGCTGACAAATATGTTTAACTGAAGTGTTGCTTTATATGGGAAAGTAAGTTTAATTACCATTTTGCATGAAACTAATTATCATTGCCATAGGATTTATATGTCCAAAATTTTACAATAAGTTCTCCATCCTTTGGACTAAAGGTTTGAAAAGTTATAAGGTTATTGGAATAGGTTAGATCAAGAGAATGGTGTACTGATTTGGCTTAGTTTCTACATGAGACAGCTTTGAGTAGTTTTTGTAATAAATTTTGTTAAATAGGTAAATGAAGAAATTATTGCATGAAATTTTATGGGAAGATATCTAAGACATATAAATTTAGATCTAGGAAGTCTTAGAATTTTCTGAACTCATCTAATGGGGTAACAAAGTCAGGAAACAGAAGGGATAATGTGTAGCAAGTCCAATCAAGGTAGTAGTATAAATGGCATTGGTTGAGGGACCACCCATAGATATTTTTAAGAACTATTTTAGTGGTTTATAATTAATATAACAAGGAGTCAGCTTACCAATTTTTATGATTTTTGGATGTCATTTGATGTGGGAAAATTTTCACAAAAATAGGTTCAAAAACGTAGTAAAATTGTGACTATGGTAGCTTCCGTTTGTTCACAATTGGTTATGAATTTGAATGGTAGTTAGAAGGAAAAAGTCATAAATCTGTATTTCCATGAATGTAAAACAAAAATTCCTTAGGCATGCCAATAGAGATTTCTTAGGTTTAGAATCTTGTTGATAGGATCTTGAATTTTTGCACTGTAGAATTCAAGACCTTGTCAACATGGTCTTCTAATTGTAGTATAAGATCTTTTAATACTATAAATTAGAACATATGAGAAATATAAGTATGACAATAGACTATTTTCAACTAATAGTATATCATTCACATAAAGGGATAAAATTAAAATATTTCTTTCAAATCACTTAATGTAAACACAGTGGTCTTTATTAATCATTTGAAATTCATGTGAGGTTATTATTCGATAAAATCTCAAATACCATTGTCGAGATAATTGTTTTAGTCTTAAATGGACATTTGAAGCCTACAAAGCTTTTGCTCCATTCCTTTTTCAATGAAACTTAATAGTTGTTCTAAATAGATTTCTTCATCTAGTTCTCTATTTAAGAATGTTGTTTTCACATTCATTTGATATAGTTCCAATTTTAAACTTGCAACTATAAATTAAAATATACAATACGCAAGAGAGTATCTTCATAATTTAGACCTTTATATTATGTATACCCCCTAGCAACTAAGCAAGCTTTATATCTTTTAATAGATCTATATGCTTTCATTTTTATCTGGAGAATCCATTGGTTTCCCATTGTCTTTCAACTAGATGGTAGATTAACTAAGTCCCAAATAAGGTTTGTCCTCGTAGAATTCATTTCTTCTTCCATTGATCTTTTCCATTTTTCCTTAGCAGGACATGATAATACCTCTTAAATTATGTTAGTCTTTTTATCATCTTCTAGAGTAACAACAAGTGCTAGCCCTTCAATCTCAAAATGACATTTAGGCACACCTTCTCAATTACTCTTACTGGTGGGATTGCTTGTGCAATATTTTCATTTTGCTCAAAGAATTCATTTGGTTGTATAAGGCTTCCACTTGGATTAATAGGTTGAGGTATAATTGTTTGTTTTTTGCTGTCTTGATCATGTGTCTCATAGAGAGATGTATTCCTATTAATCTTTCATCTACTGGGAAATCCATTTTCTAACAATGTGATATCTTTTGATTCAATCTTAGTTACACTTCTATCATCATTTTCACCCATGAAGATATAACCTTTTGATTGTTCTAAGTACTTAATAAAGATATATTTATTATCTATTGGGTCTAATTTCTCCTACTTATGGGAAGTGTCATAGATATAAGCAGCTGATTTCTATGGTCTTAAAATGCTTAAATCTAGTCCATAATTCATAGGATATATAAGTAACTAACCTAAAGGGCATTCGACTAAGTATAATGTTGGCAATTATCAGTGCATCACCTATTAGGAAATGAGTTAGTTTGCTTGAGCCATCATTAACCTAACCATTTCAAGTAACGTCTTATTTCTTTTTGTTTTTTTTCCCGCAACTTTGTTTTGTTGCAGAGTGCCAGAAATTGTTAAATTGTCATATTATTCCTTTCTTTTTACAAAGCTCTTTAAATTATTCAAACAATTATTCACACCTACAGTTGGTTCTTAAAGCTTTAGTTAATTCTTAATCATATTTATATAATGTTTAAAGCACTCAAGTGTTTCTAACGTATGGGAAATCAAATAAACTTAACTATATCACAAATAATGGTCAATGAACATAATAAAATACCATGCTTTGTGTCTCACCCTTACACTCATTGGACTATATATATCAAAATGGATTTGTTACAATGGATATTAAGCCCTAGTTCCTTTTCCAAATAGTTTTTTAATTGCTTTACCTACTAGGCAATGTCCATGCAAAGACATTTTTAAATTAGAAATTGATCCTAGCATTTATTCTTTTGCTAGTCTAGTCATTTTTTCTTAGTCTATATGGCCTAGCCTAACATGCCAAATATTCATATCCAAAATTGAATTGAAAGAAGAAGATTTAGTAAAGCAATCATGGTCATACATATTATAAGTATGCCATAAATTGTATCCAACACAATAGAACCATCAAAAAGAAAACTAGAACCATAATATGCTATCCCATTATAAATGTTTATTGATTTATCATGAAAATTAACATTAAAACCTAATTTAAGAAGATAAATTATAAAAACTAAATTCCATTTAATTTTTGGGGCATATAGAACACCATGTAGGATGAAGGATCTTCCACCATGCAAAACTAATTTGCATATTTGATCCTTTGACTTCTACTCTTGCATTGTTTCCTACATGTAGCCATATGCTTTTGAAAGGAAATTGATAGCATTCTATGGCTACATAGTTTGTAACTCATGAGTCAATAATCCATAAAGGATGAGATTAAGCCATTAACACATTAATGGAAACATAAATCTTCTTTTTGTACAATGCCTCTTGTCTTTTACTATTTTGAATGATCAGTGGAATGGGATTTTGGAGGATCCCTAGTACATGTTTAATGTTTTATTCCTTTGATCTATATTATTTATCATCACAATGTGTTTCTAAACTTTAAAGTTCATTCTTTTTTTACAAGACTTATTGAATATAAAATGAGATAGAGTTAGCTGTATATATTCTAAGCATCATTTCTTGCCAAATGTTTATGATGAATCACTAGAAAGCATGTCTAGGATGGTTGCTTATATCAACATTAGAATTTTACCATGTTCTTGATAGTATTCTAAGGATGTGCTTTGAATAAGGCAACATCATTTTCGCTTCTTAAAGCTCATCCTTGAAATTGAATGCATTCCACTAAATTGAAGTTAAGAATACTAAAGTTGTTTCTACTTCTTGAAGTACATCCCCGAAATACTTATTAAATACGATAATAATTAATAAGATAATGTTGTGTCAATATTTCACAAGTATATAGGTCACACAAATAATAAATTAGTGAGTACAATATCATTTCTATGAGAAAGGAATTCAATTACCAATTGTTAAAATTAATCCTATTATCTTAAATAATCTAATTGATATTAAAATTGATAAAAATAAATCAAAAGCAACAAATTCACTTAACAAATATTGACTATTTATAAATGTAAAGGTTCTAGAATTTAGAATTTCTTATTTACTTTCTTAAGCGTCATTCAAAATAAACTCTTATAACTTAATTCGATTGGATTAATGACAATCCTATTAGTGTGAGTGATAATTACTTCTTGAGATAAGTCACTATGTTCATACCAAACCCATGTCTACTCTTGTGATTATGAACTATCGTATAAACCTATTATGTATAAAGAATTTAATACAAATATTCACAAATCACTCAAATGTAACTCATATCTCTATAAAATTACTATTTAAGTATGTTATTCTAGTGATCTATACTATAATCAACCTCTTAATGTTTTCATAATGCATCAGATAAATAGTAGCTTGCCATTCATAAATAATAAAAAAGAGTAATATATTACTTTGATAGAAATTGTCACAAGAGTATTCTAAAATCAACTTAATCAATAAATAAGTTCATCTAAACTCCAAATCTAAAGTTTTCTATTCATAATGAAAATCAACAAAGTTATAATATCCTATTTTTCGAAAATAAAAGAAAACGTGAAAAACGTAGCATACGATTTCTCCATAAACGCATGAAATGTACTGAATATAAAAGGAAGTCCCCTGAGATGAATGATTTAAAGCCAAATAAAATTTGGATAAAATTTCAAATAATGAAAAATGAAGATTTGAGTCTTGAGTTGCCCAGAAACTGGGGCTGGAGTGATTAAAAAAATTTGCTGAAAGTCTAGAGGCATTTTCGTAAATAGGGATACTTTTTGGAATACTCATAGGAGTGCTTTTTAAATGAAAAATTTGGGCTCTCTAGGATTCTTAGAGGCCTTGAAAACTATGGGAAGTCTCAGGATAGTTAAAATCCCTCTGGTGTACGTTTTGAATGATAGTTAACCTGAATTTTGACTATTTCATTTGGGAAGGTTTTAGCTCTAAATTGAGTGATTTCAAAAGTATTTTATAAAATTAGGAATCTAAATTTTATGATGGAAAAGACAGTTATAAAAAAAGAGCTAAAACAAAATACCATGTATGCGGGACGTAAATATCATTTTTAAAGAACAAATCCCTTCTTTCTTGCTTATATTAGGCATCCATATTTTGGGCTCTTCCAATTGACATATTGCATCATCCAAAACAGAGAAGAGAGCTGGAGAGAGGGATATACCAAGAGGGGCCAAAGAAGAAGGAAAAAATCAAGGAAAAAGGGTAAACAAATTCAAGAATTCATGGCCTTTCTTCTTGAATCTTCATTCTCCTCTTCTTGCTTCATCTTTCCATGGTTTTGGTGAATGATATAGTTCTATTTTGGCTTGGAACTAGAGGGGAAAAGTTAGAAATTCAAAGAGAAGAATAAAGCAAAGGAAGAACCTCTTGGAAAAAGCTTGAAACCAAGGTAAAAACTCCTTGCATCTTGTTTCTTCCTTCTTGTTTCTTGGTGTGGAGTTTCGGTAAAAAATAGAACAACCTAGGGGAGGAAATTTCTGACCTAAAACTAATAAGAAATCATTAATTTGGAGTGTGGGAACTTGAGAAATGCAAGGAAATTGGATGGAAAGCTAATGAAATTCAAGAATGGAAAGTGTGAAGCTCTTGAACATAATGTAAAAACTAATTTGATACATGAATTTTCTTGTATGTGTGAAGGTTTATTTAAGTTCCTAAGACCCCTAGGAAGCCTCTCAAGTGTGTCTCCCATCAGGAAAAAATCAAAAAGTCCATTGGCTCTTCCTCCTGCCATAATCTTGGCCAAGGCAAAAGCAATAGGTTAGAGAGTGTTTTAATTCATTTTAGGCTTGGTTTGGAACTTCATATGATGGAAGAAGGTAGGAAGAATCCTTGGGAAAAATTTAGAAGCCATAGATTAGGAGATGAGGTAATGGCTTCCATAATGTAGCCTTATGAAGCAACATGTATCTAGGCTTTTGAAAGTGAGTGTGTGATGGCTCCAAGGACCTTAAATTAAGTCAAGAGGCCTAGATATAGGAAGAGAATGGAGCCAAGAACTTGAATTATGGTAGTTGCTTCATTAGGCCATTAATGGAACAAAGTGTATTCTTAAGAGTGAGTTTAATGCTTGGGCTTATTTCAAGAGTGTAATAGAGTGTTGTTCATTGTGTTTAGGCCAAGAAAATCAAGCTCCATCTCATTATGGTTATGTAGCCGAGAAAGGGAAGGAGTAAAACAAGGTTAAAGTTTGGATATCCACCAAGGTAGCTCTCCACCCTATTCTTGTTTACATTCTTGAATGTGTATGTGTCATTGTATGCTTGTATGTGCATTTGTATCTTGAAACATGCCACTTGATGTTATGATATTCCATTGGTAACAATATGCTTCCTTGAATGTAAATTGATTATGAAATTGCTCATAAGGGTAAGGTAATGTCAAAAGTCCCTTGATATAGGTGAGAAGATGCCAAAAGTTTCGAGATATAAGTGAGACAAGGCCAAAAGTTTCATGGATGGGTGAGGCTAATCTAAAAGTGAAACATCCAGTCCCTCCATAAACGTGAGAAACACGATGTTCAATTTCTCCATAAATGTCAGAAATGGGTCAAATATAAAAGAAAGTCCTCAAAATAGAAGGAATTAGGGCCAACTAAAATTAGAATAAAATTCTAAATAATAGAAAATGAGGATTTGAGCCTTGAGTTGCCTAGAAATAAGGGCCAGAGTGATTCAAAAAATTTGTCGAAAGGCTAGTAGCATTTTCTTAAATATGGGTACTTTTTGAAAAACTCACAGGAGTGATTTTTAAATGAAAGTTTTGAGTCCTCGAGGGTTCTCAGAGGCCTTGAAAACTATGGGAAGTCCTGGGACAGTTAAAGCCCCTCCGGTATATGTTTTTTAATGGCGATGAGCTCGAACTTTGATCGGACTATTCGGGAAGGTTTTAGTTTCAAATTGAGTGATTCTAAAGGTATTTTATAAAATTGAGGACCTGAATTTTATGATGAAAAAAAGGAGCTAAAATAAGCTTCAAATGAATTAGCCAAGAATGAAGGACAAAAGTGGCATTTTTAAAAAGCTTTTATGTATCTCTTTTTAGTATATGAAGCGTCCCCTTTCTCCTTCATCATAACAGACCCTTTGTTCTGCCCAAACCAGAGAGAGAAGTTAGAGAAGAGAGACGCACTAGGAGAGAGCTCAAGGGGGGAGAAAAACCAAAAAGAAAAGGTATAGAAATCAAGACTTTTTCTAGTTCTCTCTTTAGAAACTCTCTTCTCCTCCTTCCCATCTTCCTTTCTATAGTTTTGTTTGATGAAGTGGGGCTGTTTTTAGGTCTGGTTTAGAGGGATAAGGGTAGGAATTCAAGGAGGACTTTACACCAAGTGAAAGAGGCTTTGAAGGAAACAAGAAATCAAGGTATTCCTTCTTATTTTGTTGCTTCTCCTTGCTTGCTTCCTTAATAAAATTTTCATTCACCTTAAAGCCCATTCCATAGGAGATAAATTCTGACCATATTATGGTAGAATTAAGGGTTCTATAATGTGAGGATTAGGAAGATACAAGTGGAATTAATTAAGAAGCAAAAGAAAACCAAGAATGGGAAGTTAGGGATTCAAAGACATAGGCAAAAATCTGATTTTATCTAAGAGTTCGCAAGCCTATGTGAATGTTTGTATGAGTTCCTAAGACCCCTAAAGAGCTTCCCACATGCACCTCCCATCCAAGAAAGCAAAGAAATTGCAAGAAAAACTAATGAACTCTAAGTTGAAAAAGTGTAGTGCATTTGAAGGGTTGTAAAAATTGATTTGATTCATGCATTCTCTAATATATGTGAGTGTTTGTTTGAGTTCTTAAAACCTCTGAGAAGCCTCTCAAGTGGCTCTCCTATCAAGGAAAAATTGAAAACCCTTTGAACTCTAAATGCTTCCATAATGTCGGCCTAGGATAGATGGAGGGATTAGAGAGTGTTTTAATTTATTCTAGCTTTAGTTTGGGACTTCATATGATGGTAAAAGGTGGGAGGAACCCTTGAAAAAAAATTAGAAGCCATAGATTGGGAGATGAGGCAATGGCTTCCATAATGTGACCTTATGAAGCAACTTGTGTCTAGGCTTTTGTAAATGAATATGTAATGGCTCCAAGGACCTTAAATAAGGTCAAGAGGCCTAGGAATGAGAAAAGAATGGAACTAAGAACTTGAATCATGATGGTTGCTTCAATAGGCCGTTTATGAAACCATTATGTGACTTATGGAACCAAGTATGTTCTTAAATATAAGTTTAATGTCCTAACTTATTTCAAGAGTGTAATTAGCTTCCATATGATGTGTCTATGCCAAGAGAAATGATCTCAACCCTCTTAGGTGTGTGAGGTAAAGGGAGAGGACTCAAAGATTAAGGAAAAAGTATGTAAATGTAAGCAAGGTAATTCTCTCCACCTTCTCTCATGCATAGATGTGTGTTTAGCTTGTTTTAAAATGTGTGTATATGTATTTTCAAGCCATAAAAAGTATGCTAGCATGATTTTGTTTGCCATGATTTCATGATGTCATGTTATATTTTCAAGTGAATATATGATGTTTCTTGAGTTTGCTTGATTGTGGAGAGGCCAAGAACTCTTCACTATGGTGAAGATGAGCCAAGAACCCTTGAGCTTTGTTGAGACAGTAAAGAGTCTCCCAAAAGTAAGGTTGAGTCCAAAGTGCTCAAAGAATGGGTGAGGCAAGTCCAAAATCCATAAGGAGAAGTGTGAGGCCAATCTAAACACTTAATGAGCTCTTAAATGTCTTGTATGACTTGTTCACATGCTAAGCTTGCTTCTTGAATGCTCATAAATTGTATTATGTCCATGCATGCATTTTTAAGGCTTGTTTTACATATATTATGTATGATTGAATGAGAGATGAGCTATTGGGATTCTTTGAATCTCACTCCCTCCTCTCCAATGATCTAACATGTTAGGTAGACCAAGTAGCTATGGCAATGGGAGCCAACAACAATGAAGAAGGGAGATTGACAAGCTTATGCCTTATTTTGTCCATTTTGGTACCATAATGATAGTTCATGATGTATATGATGTTGTAAACGTGTTATGAACTTTGAGACATGTATAAATATGCAATTATGTGATGTTTATAACTATGGATATGATGTATGAGCTCTAGAATACAATTTGAGTATGTAATGCCAAATTATATAATTTGAAAATTTGATGTAAATGTACATAAGTGTGGATGAGAAGGTCAAAATAAGATGTATGAGGTTTGGGACCATTTGGACAGCTTACACAAGTCTTAATGTACTTTTGGACTTGCCCAAAAGGTGCCAAGACCAAGGGAAATTCATTTGGCAACTTTGGTACCTTATATGGAGCCAAAATTGACCATTATGGAACCTTAAGTCACTTTTTGGCTAAATGAGTTAGTCTTGATATGAGATTTCGCATGAAGTTAGGTCTTATTGAGAGCTTTTTGGGAAGCTAAAGAACATAATTTTTGGAGGTCTATAGAATATTTGATGAATTTTCAAAGTTAGGATTTTCTATTGATTTTGGTATGTGCACTGTTCACACTGGCAGATTTGTATTCTGTGTTGATGACTCCCTAATTTAGGATGAATTTTCAAAGTTGCAATTGAATTACTTTTCATAAAAACTCAATTACAACTTGATGTGTTTAACTAAAATGAAGATGAGAACTCTAATGCCTAATCACCAATTGTATTGATTCTTTGAGGGAACGACCTTAATTCATCATGTACTACTCTTATGACCCATACACTTGTGGTGTCATCATCTAGTGAGCATCAAGTTTTTGACGCCATTGCTGGGGAATCAAGGCAATTGGTGAAGAGAATTAGAGGGCTTTTAGTAGTTTTAGCTTAAACACTTAGTTTCCTTTCATTTACTCTTTTGGTTATTTACGTTTTCAATTGTTAGTTATAGTAATTTTATTAATATGTTCTTACTAATTACCTTTTGGTTTCCTTAGCTTAGTGAGACTCTTGATCTACACTCTTTTGTTTTCACAGATACATAGTTTATGGCACCTAAATCTAGATCCAATAGAACACCTAGAAAGACAAGGAGTTTGACGGATATTTTGGCTAAGGGGTCTATACTAATCTAACCTGAAAGTGAGATAATCATTCCTACTACAAATATGGCAAATGAAGATAATCAGAATCGCACCATCAAGGATTTTGTGGGAAGAACTATAAGAACCACTCAGCCTAGCATTGTGGTATCAGACTTTTAAGCTGCTAATTTTGAGCTAAAGCCTGTGATGATCTCCATGTAGCAGCTCAATGGACAGTTTACTCGTGAGAGGTCCAATGAAGATCCTAACTATCACATTCTATCATTTTTGGGCGTGTGTGAATCATTCAAGAAGAATGGGGTACCAAGGGATGTTTTGAGACTTAGACTGTTCCCACTCTCTCTATAAGGAAAGGCTAATGAATGGTTTTGACTCTACCAGAGGGTTCAATTGACACTTGGGATAAGCTAAAGGCAAGGTTCAGAGCTCGCTTCACTTTAAATAATAGAATAGCAGATGTTCGTCGTGAGCTCATCAACTTTAAGCAAGCTTCAGATGAGCATTTGTATGCTGCATGGCAGAGATACAAACATTTGCTCCGCCAGTGCCCGAGTCATGGAATGGATAATTGTGTCATTGTTCAGAATTTCTGCACACGCCTAACTCCACAAACTGATACTATGTTGGATGCTATTTTAAATGGGCGTTAGGATAAAATGCCTGTAGATGATGTTATTTTGGCTTTGGACACATTGTCTAAGAGCTATGTGCAAAGAAGGGATGATAGAAGGATGACTGCTAATGTTGCTAGCACTCAAGAAGACTCTTCCGTACCACTTATAACTATTCTCTCTGCTCTGAACAAGAGATTTGATATGTTGGAATCTCAAGTGAAGCGAAGCCAGCATATGAATGTTTGTTCTATTCAAGTGACCCTAACTACTTATGAAAATTATGGGGATTTACACTCAATAGAGTATTGCCCCTTTGCATCTATAGAATCAGTTAACTATGTAGGGAACTTTCCAAAGAATCAGAACCTATACTCAAATACCTACAACCCTGCATGGCGTAATCATCCGAATTTTTCTTGGAAGAATGGTCCATCACTTAATCAATCATCATCTTCTGGAGCAAGGCCAACTCAGCCTCTTAGGTTCTCTCAAGTGACAAGGTAAAATGTGCCTATTCAAGAGCCCAAAACGAATCTAGAGGATGTGTTGGCTAAGTTCATGACCACTCAGATCAAGAATAATAAAGAGCAAGCCAGTATTAATGCAAGGGTAGATTCCTCCCTTAAGAATATAGAGATACAGATAGGGTAGCTAGCGTCTGCTATAAATGCACTACATCAAAGAGGTTTGCCAAGTGATACAATTCCCAACCCAAGGAGAGAAGGTAAGGAAGAATGTAAAGCTATCACTTTGAGAAGTGGTAAAGAGCTCCCTGAAGTGTAAGCTCAAGTAAAGGAACCAATTAAGGTGAATTCCAAGGGTCCATCAGATACTATTCAGATTAAAGGTGAAGGACTTCAACAAAAAAGAGAAAAAAGACTGCTAGTTTGAATGAAAAAGAAGAGGACAAGGAAGGAAAGTCTAAAGTGGAAAAGTCTGAAGAAAAGGCTGTGGTGCATCCTAAAGTACTGCCATTACCTCTATTTCCACAGAGATTGTAAAAGAAAGTCCTTGATGAGCAGTATAAGAAGTTCTTGGACATGTTTAAGCAACTCCACGTCAATATCCCATTCTCTGAGGCTTTAGAGCAAATGCCTAAATACGCTAAGTCCCTAAAGGATATGCTTAGCAAGAAGAAGCGGTTCACTGAATTTATAATAGTGGCTTTGACAAAAGAGACCACTAATATCCTTAAATCCAACCTTCCAACCAAGTGTAAAGACCCTGGTTCTTTTTCGATCCCTTGCATGATTGGGGATAAATTTGAGGGTAGAGCACTTTATGATTTAGGATCTGCTATGAACCTCATGTAGCTATCTATTTTTCGAAAGCTGCAGATGGATGAGGCCAACCTAACAATGGTCACTTTGCAATTGGCTGATAGAAGCCTTTCTTATCCACATGGAATCATTGAAGATGTGCAAGTGAAGGTTGGCTCGTTCATCTATCCTGTTGATTTTATTATGCTTGATGTTGAAAAGGATAGAGATATCCCTTTGATAGTGGGGAAGCCATTTCTAGCTCCTGGCAAGGCATTAGTTGATGTGGAAAAAGGAGAAATTATAATGAGACTTAGAGATGAGCAAGTCACTTTTAGTATGGAGAAAACTATGAAGCATCTAGGAAGTGTTGAAGAATGCTCACAGGTGGCTATTGTTGAGGAAGCAATTCAAGAAGAATTGAACTCTTTTGCTTTCACCGATCCTCTTGAAGTAGTACTTGTTGGTAAGCCAAGTATAGGGAAAGTGATGAGAATGGAAGTTGAACACAAGCTCAATGCATTTAGACCTGTAGCTAAGCAGAATAGACATTTTGAATCACTAGAGCTGACTTCACAAAAAACTCATGCTCTACCACCTTCCATCGAGCAATCTCCAATGTTGGAGTTGAAACCTCTTTCGCCGTCTCTAAAATATACTTATTTGGGGGAAAGAGAGACTTTACCAGTCATAGTCTCATCTGCATTAACACTTTCCCAAGAAAAGTAACTGTTAAAAGTGTTAAAAGAGCATAAGAGAGCCATCGGTTGGACCATAGCTAATATAAAAGGGATTAGTCCAGCCATCTGCATGCACAAAATTCTCCTAGAAGATGACCATAAGAAATCAGTAGAAAATCAAAAGCGATTGAATCCTATAATGAAAGAAGTGGTCAAGAAAGAGATTATTAAGTGGCTTGATGCTAGTATTATCTATCCCATCTCTGATAATGATTGGGTAAGTCCAGTGCAATGTGTCTCTAAGAAAGGGGGGATGACAGTGGTGAATAATAAGAAGAATGAAATGATTGCCATAAGAACAGTTACAGGCTGGAGAGTTTATATGGATTACAAAAAGTTAAACACAGCTACAAGAAATGATCATTTCCCGATTCCATTCATTGATCAGATGTTAGATCGGTTAGCGGGAAAGGAATTCTTTTGTTTCTTGGATAGCTATTCTGGGTACAATCAAATTGCCATTGCCCCTAAGGATCAAGAAAAAATCACTTTCACATGTCCATATGGTACTTTCGCATTCAGACGCATGCCTTTTGGATTGTGTAATGCTCCTGCCACATTCCAAAGATGTATGATATCGATTTTTTCTGACATGATTGAGCATATCATGGAAGTTTTTATGGTTGACTTCTCCGTATTTGGCATCACATTTGAAGAACATCTGGATAATTTGACATGGGTTTTGCAAAGGTGTGAGGATACCAATTTGGTCCTAAATTAAGAAAAGTGTCACTACATGGTTTGTGAAGGTATAGTACTTGGGCATAAAGTGTCAAAGAGAGGATTGGAAGTAGATTAGGCTAAGGTTTCAATAATTGAGCAATTACCACTGCCCACCAATGTGAAAGCTATTAAAAGTTTCTTAGGGCACGCTGGGTTCTATCAGAGATTTATTAAGGATTTCTCTTAGATAGCAAAGCCTCTATCTCAATTACTTGAAAATGATACCCCTTTCAAGTTGGATGCAATTTGCTTGAAAGCTTTTGAAGAGCTTAAGCAACGACTTATCACCGCACCAATTATAGTGGCCTCTGAATGGTCACTACCCTTTGAGGTTATGTGCGATGTAAGTGATTATGCGGTTGGAGCTGTGCTTGGCCAGAGACATGGTAAGATTTTTCATCTTATTTATTATGCAAGCAAAACTTTAGTTGGAGCACAAGTAAATTACTCAACTACTGAAAAAGAAATGCTTGTTGTTGTTTTTGTGTTTGAGAAATTTAGGTTATATTTGATGGGCACTAAAGTTATAGTTCATACTAACCATGCTGCTATAAGATATCTTTTATGTAAAAAAGAATCTAAACCTAGGCTGATTAGATGGGTTTTATTATTGCAAGAATTTGATGTGCAGATTGCTGATAGGAAAGGAATTGAAAACCAAGTTGCTGATCACTTATCTAGGCTTGTGAATAGTTCTAAGTGTGTGAATGATTTATTGATTAATGAGAGTTTTCCTGATGAATCTGTATTTGCTGTGAATTGTGTATCTGTGCCTTGGTACGTTAATTATACCAACTACTTGGTCAGTGGTATTGTGCATGATGAATTAAATTCTTATCAAAAGAAAAAGTTTTTGCATGATGTGAAATGGTTTGTGTGGGATGAACCATTTTTGTATAAGAAATGTGCTAACCAAATTTTGCGAAAGTGTGTGCCTCAAACTGAACAAAATGATATTCTTCATGCTTGTCATGCTGCTCCTTATGGTGGTCATTTTAGTGGCCAATGTACTGCTTACAAAGTGTTACAATCTGGATATTATTGGCCTTCATTATTTAAAGATGCTTACTTATTTGTTTGTCAATGTGATACATGTCAGAGAACTGGTAACATCTCAAGGAGGCATGAAATACCCCAATCTAATATTTTTGAGGTAGAATTGTTTAATGTGTGGGGCATTGATTATATGGGGCCTTTTGTTTCATCTAGGGGCCATCAATATATATTAGTTGTTGTTGAATATGTGAGTAAGTGGGTTGAAGCTATAGCTTGTCAATCTAATGATGCTAAAACGGTGGTGCGTTTTTTGAAAAAGAATATTTTTACTTGATTTGGCATACCTAGGGCAATCATTAGTGATATGAGAACTCATTTTAACAATAAATTGTTCAAGGGTTTGTTTGCAAAATATGGAGTCACCCATAAAATGGCATTGGCTTATCACCCTCAAACCAACGGGTTGTGTGAAGTGTCTAATAGAGAAATCAAAAGAATTTTAGAGAAAATTGTAAGTCCCACTAGAAAGGATTAGGTAGATAAGCTCGATGATGCTTTATGGGCTTACAGGACTGCTTTTAAATCTCTAATAAGTATGTCTCCATATTAATTAGTTTTTGGCAAAGCTTGCCATTCCCATTGAGCTAGAGCATAAGTCCTTTTGGGCTATAAAAAAAATTGAATTTTGATATGGCTAAAGTGGGTGAGAAAAGACTAATGCAATTCAATGAGTTAGATGAGTTTAGATTGCAAGCTTTTGAGAGTTCTAGAATTTACAAAGAAAGAACTAAAAGAGTTCATGATAGACATATCTTACCTAGGAAGTTTAAACCTAGAGACCTTGTGTTACTTTATAACTCTCATTTGAAGTTGTTTCCAGGTAAGTTGAGATCAATGTGGTCTAGTCCATTCAAGGTGATCTCCGTGACATCTTATGGAGCTATTGAAGTTCAAGATGAGAAGTCAGGAGATCAATTTAAAGTAAATGGTCAAGGGCTTAAACATTATCTGGGTGGCGAGATAGACCAGTAGACAACAGTCCATAGCTTGGCTCAACCTCCTTGATTAGCTGACAAAGTCGGGTTGAGAACTATAAACTAATCGCTCCTTAGGAGGCAACCCAAGTTTTCTTTTCTTTTATATTTGAGTTTATCATTCTTATGTTTTTGTTTTGATCTTCCATCTTCTTTACGTGTTTTGTAGGTTGGGTGTTGGTACTAAAGTGCTGGATATTGGGAACCAGGTGATTGGTAGGAAAGAGCAACTCCAGACATGATTTTCAGGGAGTTTCTAACCTTGCTTTGAATTACAAATCTTTATTCTAGTAATATTGATCATCTGCTATGTTGGTTAAGGTTTGAGGGCAATAAGTTGAGTTGATAGAAAGTATAAATAGGTTAGAGAATACCTATTTAAATATTCAAGTATATAAAGAAAAAGAATTCGTTATAGCAAGAAGTCCACCTCGCTATAGCGAGGCTGCTTGTTCTACATCAGGTACATGAACTAGAGAGTTCCTCGCTATAGCTTAGCTGTGGTGAGCCCAATACGCAATGTTAAGTGTCATCGCTACAGCGAGACAACCATTTCGCCATGGTGAGATCTCTGCGTCCAATCTGGTATAAAGTCTAGGGAGTATGTCACTATAGCCAGGCTATAGCGAGTGACATGTGAATAAATTTTTTGAAGTTTCCTCGCTATTGCGAGATAGTCAACTCGCTATAGCGAATGCAGCATACTCATGAACCACGTACAAACACCAGAGAGTTTCCCTCTATAGCCCCGCTATAGCGAGATTTTTCAGTATCTAATTGTACAAGTCTGCTCGCCATAGCGAGAGAAACTTTCGCTATTGCAAAGACAGCAGCTCTGCTTGTCATACTAATTCCAGAGGAGTCCTCGCTATTGCCTTGTTATGACCATATCCATCTAAGATAAAAAAGAAAAATTTACACGTAGCTTAACAGCCCCCGTCTCTCATTCTCGCTACCCTTCGTTATAGCGCCTCTGAGCTTCTCCTCCCTTTCATCATTTTCTTCGGCAAATTTCTTACGTTCAATGCTCCCATTCCCCTCGCGCCTCACTCTACTTGCATCAGGTTAGTTGATTGTCCCTTTTATTTCCTGAATTGTTGTGGTTTGAGTCGCTTTTGTGGGCACTAGGGCTGAATCTTGTTTCGCATGAATCTATGTAATTAGGGGTCAATAAGTTGTTTGTATGCTTGCACTCTGTTGGTCGACTATTTTTGTGCAGGGAGCTTCAATTAACTTGGTATTTTACTCCATGAAATTAGTTTTTCCAAAATCCTGTTCGTTCTCGCTATAGCGAAAATCAACTCATTACAGCGAGTTCGAGCATTTTCCAAAAAATGCTCTTTCTTTTCTGGGCGTCTCTTCCTTTTTTTGCTTCCATCTTCTCTTTTCTCTTTTCCCCTTGTATGTTTTTCAAGGTTTATTTCCTTATTGCAAGCATGTCACATGTATTTAATTCATGATTTCTATCTTTTCCTCACTATGCATGTAGGCACCCCATTTCCCTTGTTTATCCAGTGGTTTCCTCTTACTGCTAACACTGATTTCCTTCCATTTCTTCTTTGAATTTACAGTCATGGCTCTCAAAAAGCAAACCAAGACCGCTGAAGCTTCCTCGTCAAAGTAAAAGAAGAAATCCTATGATAAGGATCGATTTGCTTCAGCCAGAGCAGAATTCCGTTTTGAAAGGCTCTTCTCTGACTAGGGTGTTGTAGAAGATAGATACTATGAGCCTCATGTCTTGGATCTCACATATCTTGACTTCGAGTGGCATAGGTTGCATGGTTTCACCAAAAAGCTAATGCATCGGATTCCACTCATGATCTAAGAACTTTATGCAAATTTTGAGGACACCGAGGAGGAGGAAGATGAATATTACTGCCGCTCTGCTTGGGTACGCATCAGTAAGAAAGTCTTTCAAGACTTTTATGAGTTACCCGACGTCGAGGAATATGCCTTCCAATCCTACTTAGAGAATCTGCAATCTATTCCATGGGAGGAGGTGGAAACCACCATTGCACAAGAAGGACGAGTTAGCTTAGTTAATAAAGTTTACCCAGTTAATCAATTGAACAAACCTGCTTAGTATTAGCTGCAATTCATTACCAGCAATATTCTAACGAGTTATCATGGGTCTGATATGATCCAAGAATGAGCAATGTTAACTTGGTGCTTCATGACAAAGCAGCGGGTGAATATCCCTCGGCTCATGTACCTTAACTTCAAGCAAGTGGCGAGGTCTGATAGGGCGAGCTTGGCATACCCCCACATGCTTACTGAGTTAGTCACTATGGGGGGAAGCCGAGTCTCCAAAAATGATGCGCAATTCAAGTCGAAGGGCCCCTTTAAATATGATAGTATGAAGGATGAGCCGAGGCGTCCCCGCAAACACTGGGCACCTGCACAGGCACAGCCTAAGGCATTCCACCTCCTCCTCTATAGCGATTGAGTACTCTTGAGCCGATGCAGTAGGATGCACCACCTCTCTCTGAGTTTGAGAGCTGGGTGCGGGAGTCCATTGACAGGTTGGAAGGACATGTCTCCTGTCAATGAAGGACCAGTTGCAGATGCTTATGGACTACCTGATGCCTGCACTTGCACCTCTACCTCTAGAGGTTCCTCCACCATCAGTGATCGTTCTCCCATAAGACCCTGCACCATAGGACAGGCCTTGGCCTTGGCCTTTTGATTCATAGGACCCTTCTATCCTTTGACTGTTGCTTCCTTTTATTGCTTTACTTTACATTTTGGGATAACTGTATATCGCTATGTTTTTGAATCTTGCACTGGCTAATCCCATGATTAATCTATTAATTCTAATGCTAACTTACTGTTTGCTGCGTAATATTTGGCTATTTTTGTTCTGTTAGTTGCAAGAGTTGTTCGAGCGCACCCTTCTCATCCTAATTCTCTTTTCTCTTATCAGGGGAGTATCGTCACTTTTTATCTCCTTACATCCCTTACCTCTGCCCAGTTTGTTTCTATTTTTTTTTATTTTTTTGTTTTTTGCTTCTTCTTTTTTACACATTGCAGACAATGTTCACTTTAAATGTGGGGGAAGGTAAACATAGGCTAGGCGGATATACAAATACAAATTCAGTTAAAAAAAAAATCCTTCAATAATAAGCAGTCCACCATAATGTCTCCAATTTTAACCAGATTTAACCCCTCTTACTTTAGATGAATACTAATTAATGAATGTGGAGGTGAAGCAAACTTGAAATGAACAAAGTAAGTAATGTAGCTGTAGTGTGCACCCATAATAGGAGCACTCCTCCACAAGATGATTATTGAAGTTATTCAAGTTTTCTCTTCAGTTAGCCCCCATTTATTCTTTTAGATCTCCCCAATTTATCTACTTCTGATGAATATTTGATTGTCATTTGAGAGGGATATCTAGTGCTGAAAAAAAAACTCTACTCCAATGGTTGAAATCACTTAGTAATCGGGAGTTTGCACTAAAAAGTGTGAACTTTTGCGTCAAATGGTGATAAAACTAAGAGTATGCTAGTGAGCACTTTGAGGATTTCCTTAATTTGAGTAACCGAGTGGCTTCATAACCAATGTTGTCATTCGCGTCAAAAGGATTAAGAGAACTGAGGAGAAGAAAAAAAAAAGAAGAGGATCAAAAGTGAAAAAAAAGAGTATGTTGAAAGTAGTTTTATGGTGAACAATAAAAGCCTCTCTTAATGAATTTTGATGATTGAAGTTAGAGTGGATAGTTGGATTAGGTCTTGAAAATGCAATGAGGGTTTATTAAAGGTTACTTGATTGCTTCTTGAAAATCTATCTGTGGAGCACACACACACTTTAGAAATCAGGGTGTTACTATGATTATATTGTTTTTGAAATTCAATTTGAGTTTTGTTGAGCTTCTGCTTCTAACATTAGTTTCATTCTAAGTGTAGGGAGGGGTCTGAAATTTTGATTGATTGGGTGTTTATTGTGGAAAAGAAATAAATAAATAATCACATTGTTTGATAGTTTCTAAGAATTGCTTGAGGACAAGCAGGGATTTAAGTGTGGAGGAGTTTGATGACTCTCTAATTTAGGATGAAAAAGGAATTTATTTGAGATTAAATTAGGGAGGCAAAGTACTTTTCTCTTGATTAATAGGTAAAAATGTATTCAATTAAACAAAATAAAGAAAGTGTTTCCATGGCAATATCTTTATCAGTTTGAGCCTTATTCTATGAATGATTTCGATTTCAGGAAAAGTAAAAGAAGGAAGAAAGAATTGAGAAAAAAAGGGAAGCTGAGAAGTGAAAAATATAAGTGGAATAAGTACTCTCGCTACAGCTAGAACTCAATTTGCTGTAGCAAGGATGGTACTTCGCTATAGCGAAGTCACGAGGCATACAAATTCCAGGGAGCAACTCGCCATAGCGAAGCAGTAGCGAGAATAGCAGAAATATAGGAATCTATGAGCCCTCGCTATAGCGAGAGGCACTCCTCATTATAGCGCGATCGGCCTCTGAAACGTACAGCTTTGATTAGCGAGCTAAAATAGAGAAGAGGAGGCTAGGGCTTCATCATTCAGCGGAGGGAGAATGTTTTGGGTGACTAGGAGAAGAGGAAAATACATGAGAGGTGTTGGAGAACCTTCAACTTGATCAAGAATTCGTTGATTCTGTCATTTATTCTTTCGATTAGGTGTTTCTATTCCATCTTCCCTTCTAGTTAATGATTGTTAAGATGTTTGCTGAGATTGTTTGTGGGTTTCAAGCCATGTGGGGCTAAATCTTGTAAACCATAAGGATTCTATGAACCTTTAATCTTTGGAGATTATTTCCCTTTTGATTATGTGGATTATTGAAGATTTTAGTGTTTAATCCAAATTATGGTTCATTCTATTGATTGGCCTCCTTTAGTTTGATTATGGATTGGGTAATTAACCTTTGAAAGAAGGGAATTGCTTAAAGACCATTGGTTAAACAACTTAGGATTAGATATAATCTAATTTACACTTGAGATAGAAATATACTCAATGGCCCTAGGTAGTTAGGATAAGGTCTGAGCTTGATTGAATAGTAACTACTCCTTTGAGATATCAAGAGTGAGTTGATATAACGGTGTAAATGGATTGAAAGACATTTGCGCCTAATTAGACCTTGACTCTAAAATTGACATTAAGCCAATTAATTGAAAGGGGAATGATTGATATTGCGGATAAAGGGGATTAGAATTCTTAGAGTGTTTTTAATTGCTTATTTTCGATTAAAACCATCTTTCCTTATTGTTGATTGCAATGGAATTACTTTTCATAAAAACTCAATTACAACTTGATGTGTTTAACTAAAATGAACATGATAACTCTAATGCCTAATCACCAATTATACTGATTCTCTCAGGGAATGACCTTGATTCATCACGTACTACTCTTACGACCCGTACACTTGCGGTGTCATCATCTAGTGAGCATCATGTGTCATCGGATAGAAAAATGGTGTCCAATGCTTGTAAAATTTTATAGGCATAAACTATAGGTCATAAGATTTCTGTGGCCACTAAGAGCACCTCATTTGGAGGTCTGAGCAAAGAGTTATGCATTTTTGAAATTGGTTGTCAGTAGTAGTGGTGCCCCGGAGTCTAGTCACTGTTCCATAAATATCTAATGGCTAAACGTATTTGTTTCATTTTGGAATTATTTTTAACATAAATTTAACATTTTTAGCTTTTTAGGATGACCAAATTTGTGTGATTTTGATTTTTATAGAATTAGTTATGAATTTTAAAAGTTTGTATCAGTAATCTGAAATAGCAGCCCAGGTAGCAGCGACCTCTGGAGTTTTTTGATGTCAAACATTCTCTGTGATAGATGTTATAGTATAGATGTATTTTTAGTGTGAATTAGATATCCATAACTTCCCAGAATGACCAAGATTGCATGATTTCAATTTTTCTAGATTTAGTTATGATTTTTCAAAGTTTGGTCAGAAAGTGGAGCAATTCTGGCCGAGAATGAAACTCTTTATTCCACACTCCAATTTGGTTTCCATGAGTTGTAGGCATGTTTTTATGATACAAATGAGTTGTAATGATGAAATTAAATATGAGGATGCATAGCATGAGCTCACACGGTCCACGTGACACCAATTGCAAAATTTTGAAGTAGGACGTAATACAAATAAGCCTATTATTTTCACTCCCTCTTTCATATACTCTCATAGGAATGATGATGTAAAGCCTATGAATGATATAAAATGAGCTAAAATTTATGGTGTTACAAAAAGTCCTAGAAATGGGGTGAGACTAAACTAAAAGTCCTTAGAGCTTATTCTTGACCTTGTTGTAACCTTGTAGCATGGAAATGTTAAATTGAATTCTTTATGGTTATGTTAGATTGCATACTTGCACTTCTTGACATGTTGCATGCCTTGAATGTGTACTTGAATAGGTGTATGAGCCATTAAGATTCCATGAATCTCACCCCCTTCTCTCTCCTATCTCATATTGTCTAAGTGGAGCTCAAGAGCCAAGGAATGGAGGCCATGGAGCATAATTAGCCATTTCTTGATATTTTATAGTGTTATGTATAGCTTTTGATGTAAAAGAATTTCAAAGAGTTTATGTACATATTATTTTTGAGTTGTAAGTATTTGAGCAAATGTAAAAGCATGTATGGATGATGTATGAACTAAATTTGATGGTAAAGTAATGGTAGAATGTGATTTGGGTACTTAAGAGCTTTTATTTACTTATGTATTCTT
The DNA here is from genome assembly GCA_026724425.1 of Erythrophleum ivorense. Classification (NCBI taxonomy): domain Eukaryota; kingdom Viridiplantae; phylum Streptophyta; class Magnoliopsida; order Fabales; family Fabaceae; genus Erythrophleum; species Erythrophleum ivorense. The sequence continues at coordinate 463,988 of JAIUCV010000037.1, read as the reverse complement.
GCATGTGGAATAGTCAAATTGAGATGTATGATGATTTGGCCCACTTGGGCAGTTTATATATGATATAATTATGCTTTCAAACTTTCCCAAGAGGTGCTAGAACACAAAGAAGACCATTTGGACCAAATTGAACCTTTAGATGACACTAAAGTGACCATAATTGTTAGATATGGCAAAATTTGTACAAATGAACTCTTCTTGGTCTGAAATTTGACATGTATATAGGTCTTATTTAGAGCTTTTTGGAAAGCGAAATTCATATTGTTTGGAGTTCTATAGGAATTTTGGAAAATTTCCAAACTTGGCTGAAATTTCTCAATTTGATAGTGACACTGTTCATATGGTCTGAAATTTTGCCTTTATCATTCATGGGCTAAATCATGTCCAATGGCTATGAAACTTTATAAGGAGAAACTAGACATTCACAATGAACTATAACAACTAGAATCACCTTAATTGTAGGTCCATAGAGGGAGTTATTAATTTTTGAATTTTTAGGTTAGCATCAGGGGCACAGTCAGACCTTAGTCACTGCTCCATCCATTTTTTGGATCTGAAGCCTTTTAAATTGGTCTGGACTTATTTTTTCCTTCTCATTAACATCTGTAGCTTTTTAAATTGGTATAGTTTTACTGGATTGGATTTTTGTAAAATTAGTTATGAATTTTTGAAATGTATATTAGCAAGCTATGACAAAAACACTGGACAGTCTAACCTCTGTCACTTTCTTATTGTTAAATATGGTCCAAATGATGTTTTCATGGCTTGGAATTATTTTTAGTATAAATTTAACATCTATAGATTTCAAAAAAACTATGGGTTGCTTGATTTTAATTTTTATAAATTTAGTTATGATTTTCCAAAAAATTGGTATAAATAAATTGGAATTCTGACCCAAGGCTAAAATGTGGAATTTTTAGTTTGTGGCTTCTAATCTATGGTTTATGGAATGTTTTGAAATCCTTATGACTTTTTTAGATGGAAAATAAATAGAGAATGATATTGGTGAGTTCACGTGGTCCACGGATCCAAATTTGAATTGTAAACCCTGAATTAATGCAAGGAAATTACATTATCTTATTCTTTTTTCTTGGTTTTTCTTGGTTTGCACATGAAAGTCACCTTGAATATGGGAATATGGAGCCTAATAAATTATGGTGTGACAAAAACAAAAATGAAAGTAAGCAAATCCATGTTCAAAAGCTAAAGAAAAGAATGAAAAGAAAACAAATTGGCTGAAGTGACAATTCATTGGCAAGAATTTTAGATCTCTTCTTGTGTCCAATGGATCTCCAAACCATTCTTTTAGGGTGTTCTTGAACCTTAATCTATGTCTCTAGGTCTCTTATTAGCTTCCTCTTTTAAAAATATGAAGCTACCTCACAAAAAGCCCCAATTTTAGTTGAACACTAGTAATACATGTTGAAATCACCCATTTACATGGCATGCCTCTATGCAGCATTGGTTTACTCAAAATTCCCCTATTTTACATGCTTGTGCTCGCCAACATAGTTAGCCCATGTTTCTTGTTGAATATGCTTGATTTTTCAATGATTCTTTCATGCTTTTCCTATTCCTTTGTACTTGATTAGATCATATAAAAAGCACATAAAATCTATACAATCTAGATTTAATTACTCAATTTTATTTTAAGAAAACTATGTATATTTTTCTCTCACCAAACAACCATGCTTTAAATATTATTCCCAAGTTTTGAACTAAAATTGGAATGAATTGTTTAGGTTACACATCTAAGACCTTAAATGGCATTAGCATCTATTAAAGCTGTGCCAACATTGATTCTCCAATGAATACTGTAATTTCATAAAAGAATACATCATTTACATAATTTCAATTGATTATAATTTTGTGCAAGATCATAGATATGTAGCCTAAATAATACATTTCCTTTTTGGTTTAAAACTTAGAATTGTTGTCCTATACATTAAGTATTTTGAGGAAGTATTTCGAGAAGTAAAAATGATTTTAGTGTTCTCAACTTTGATTTGGTGGATATTGAATTCAATTTTGAGTATGTACTTTAAGAAATGAAAATGATATTCTTTTCTTAAACCACTTCAGTGAAATATTGTACTGACAAGCAATGATCCCAGAGGCAAGACAATCAATCTTTCTAAAAATCAAAGTCTCCAAAAAAATAAAGGTTGGGGCTTGGGTTTCCCCAAAAGTGCATGTTTGGTTCCAGACAAAAGATGACTTTTTAGTTTTCTTATTTTTATTCGTTTTATTTATTTATTGATATTGAATTGATGTGAGATAGGTAGTTAGATGCTTTAAATAGTTTTCAACTATTTATTTCCAACTATTTATTGCTAGATAATATTACTATAGTTACTTCAAATTAGTATTGTGAGTGATTTTCTAATGCTTTTATATTGAAGCTAATAATAATTGGGAACCTACCACCTAATAATTAAAGAACAGGGACAAGTAGCATTTAACTTGTACCAAATGCCCCAACAATAAACAGCAAGCTAAATGTTTTCTGAGAGGCAATGTATACAAATTCCTTTTCATAGCAACCGATATAAGAAAAAAGAAAAGAGGGAAATGAAGAAAACATAGATGAGAAAACAGAGACAAATCTTTCAGAGTGAAAAATTTGAATGCGTGTAACGCTTCCTGACCTAAGACAGTGCACCAAGAATGATCCACTTAATCTCTTAACCTCAAGCATGTTAGGTTTTTATCAACCATGCAAATATTTCAGCACATGATCGCACTATCTTTCTTCATATGGGCTGAAACAAGTTTTACGTTGAAACTCACGAAAAAGATATATCAATTAGGTAGACAGCTAAAAGACCATCTTATTTCCGAGTAGTCTTAAATGCATAGGGTATAAACAAGAAAGCTCTAGATTCTTGATATGGCATTAAACTAATTCAGATATATGTCCATGCTTGTAGTGTACTTCACCATGAATATGCTTAAACTAATTCTGATTTAATAATATTATATGAAACTTTTTCAATGTTTTATTCCTATTTGCAACAACATCGAGGTGCTGCTGTTATTGGCCATACTTTAGTTATACAACATTTTTGCAGAACTAACTGTGATAAGAAGAGGCTTTTTGAGGAGATGCCAAACATATATGTCTAAATATTATTGCAAAAATGATAAAAAGAAAAGCTTATACATTTTCTCAGATATATGGGTCTTAACTTGGAGAAGCCTAATATGGAGAGGCCTATTCTGATGGATGAAGCATTGGCTATATTGTGCATGACAAGATAACATTTTTCTTCGCAGAAGAGATAAATAATTTCATTACTAATTTAATTATCGCTTGTAATATTATGCATTTAACCATTTACTCATACATAGATATTAGATTCAAAATTGAGTGAAATTTATCGAATATGTATGACCAAACTACATATCTTGAAAACAGCAACCTCTTTACCTTTAAAATGCAATCACTTGCACATGGAACGCATTGCTCCAGGTTTGTGATTATATCTCCACGTAAAAAAGAAAAAAAAAACAGATAATTTGGCCTAGATAAGCTTATAAAAGAGGGTTATTAGGAACATTGAAGAGTTGGGTTTGAGATTATATATATAATAAATCAAAGAACAATTAATTAACGAAGGAGAAGGACCCAATTTGTCTGGAGAGATAACTAATTCTGCTAGGTTTTAATAATTTTCTTTCATTAATTCATTACGCTATTAAAGTTCCACTTTTAGGCAATAATATGGATAAATTGTCCACAGGCAAAGGAGGCTACGATATCGACCCATATCCGCAGCCCACGCGCAAATCCGTGGCATGTTTGAAACTGTCAAATTTATGCCACAAAAATAACTACAGAAAAGTAAAATAAGATATTTTAAAAAATATATTAAAAAAAAATCATAATCAAGTGTCTCTAATCTTAAGAATACTACGAAAAGCTGAGAGAAGTCTGGAATGAGACCAGATGATGAAGTACAGGTTTTTCATTATAGTACAACTGACCATTGCAAGTTTAACATTGAAAAGTGTATATAATAATATCTATGGGGACTAGCGAAGACTGATTACTAACTGGTCAAGTAATGAAATATATGGTAGTACAAATGAACGAAGGTTGGTGTACTACAATATCTCCGGGCTTGTTTTAAAGGTACTATTATATACAACAACAGAATCATTGGCCACACCACAAGTTTGCGAGAGAGATCATGGATAAAGATCTCATAAAACAGCGGAAAATTAATGGAAACTCACTGACATTGGAGAAACATCATTGAGCGCAGCGTTGATGATCAAGTCCAAAAACCTCTTCTTGTCTGTCGTCTCCGGCAGATCGCCCATCGGTGTCTTACTCTCATCGACGCTGCACTCAATCATGTTTTTCGACTTTGTGGGATGCTGCTAACTCTGGAACATATCCATATGAGCATATATATACAAATACATATAGAGAGCAGATTATGCTTCACTTCTTGTACCGTTTTTCCCTTAACGTTTGATTTGTAGGTTTGTTATTTATTTATTTCTTTGTGTAGCAATTTTGTTTTATACTGCAATTAAATGGTGTTTGAATTAGTTTGCGGGCACGTCAATTATTCTATCTAGGCTAGGACTAGGAAATTTTTATAGGAATTTACATCCATAAAATGATCCTAGAGTGGTAAATTTTGTTTTTTGTAATTTATCTAATTTCAGTTATGTGAATCTGTGCACTTCAGCGAATGTTATTGAAGAAATTGAAGAATGCAGCATGGTGGCAATGACACCTTAATTTGACAGTGTTACTAACTATACATGCTTGGTTGTAGATTTCTGTTTACTTAGAATAACAAGCAATGTAATTCGTTTGGAATTGTCCTTTCCTCATTCAGATCGTATAGGATGAAAGGAAACTCGAACATTGACAAGTCCAGGATTTATGAATGTCAAGTGAGCCTTTTAAGAAAGAGACGTGTAAATTTCTATTTCTTTTCTCTTAATTATGTCTGTTGACCCACCGTCACGTTTTCATTTTGTTTCTCATTAATTAAATTTCACCAATTTTCAAACAATCATCTTGACTTTGAGCACAAAGCAATAGTCATAATAGTATACAAATTCTCTTATCTGGCATGGCGTTTGGATCCTTTTATTTTAAGGTGGAACAAGACCTTTATGTTTAGTAACATTTGGCCGTTCACACGATCTAATGTGTCATGTAGTGTCACGTGGTTATATTGTTCTTATTCTTATTATTATTTTCCTATGAAACCAATCCCCAAAACGTTGCCTAAAGTTGCACAAGATGATTAAGCCATTCTATACGCTGATTTTTGGCCTAATTCTCACCTTGATAGGATCAAGTGAGGTTATGGCCTCGTCGTCATCTCGATTGTTAGTGCAACATTGCTCGTTGTCCTTGCTTCCAGCCTCAATAGTATGGTCAAGATCTAGCAATGCACCGTTGAGGCAGGACTCGTCAACCCCACCAATCAAGTTCTTGCATCATTACATAAGAGAGCTTCGGTATCAGGAAGGCCATGGAGGCCGCTAAGAAAGAGAGTCGAAGTTTTGAGGATGGTAAAAACGGCAGCGCAGAAGAGCATAAAGCATTGACAGAAGAAATTGCAACATTGAGGACAAAGTTAAGAAACTGGAATCTGAATGTGAGGCGGAATTGAAGCAAGGCTAAGACTTCGGAAGCTGAATTAGAGGCTCTTAAGAAGCAATCTGAAGGGTTCTTTATGGAATACGATTGGCTCTTGGCAGACGATCAAAATAGGGAATGAGGTCATAGTTAGATATAAATGACGATGTATGAAGAGTAGAATGATGTCTTGTGTATCTTGATTAGACGGGCAGTACTTAAAGCGGTTGATATACTATTATTGTATATGTAATTTAGCCACCTCTTAATCCATTTTTTATGATGATAAGCTGCTTGCTAAAGGAACAGATGTTCTTTCAATGAAAACAAGAGGAAGAAATAAAGCTTGGCCGATAAGAGAAGACAGAAAAGGGCATTGACGAACCTAAATCACATGCAACGGGCTTGAGATAGAAACATATCCGACTTTCGATTTTGTCTTTAAAGCCATGAAAAGGTAGCTATGCAATCGTTGAATGTCCAATTAAACCATATATATATATATATATATAATCCATCTACTTGCATAAAGTTATGTTAAATAAATTAAAGCAAACAACAAAACAAAATCCTTCAACTCATTGTATTATTTTTATAAACAATTGATTATTTTGGCAAATACAAACTAGAAACAATATGAATGTAAAAATGGCAATCTATAGAAATAGACAAATACATATAGCATATACAGTTTCCTATTGTGCGTCTCCTGCAGCAGGATCAAGTTGAGGACTCTGAAACACGTTTCTTTGTACCGGGCGATGAAGGTTTCAGCTTTCTCTTACAGCTACGTTGTATCACTATTCATAATAGTTCATTGCTGAAACTAACCTGTTTATAAGTGTCATCTTCTTTTTCTTTTTCCAAGAGATTCGAACCCGCATCAAAGAAGTTGTCCTCCTCGTTATCCTGCACGCTACAAGCCTCACTCCATGACGTACAGTATTGCTCAATATCTAAGTAAATAAATAATTATATATATACACATTTTAAATAATATATATACTCTTTATAATTATATTTTTAATTTGGTGAAATTTTATTATTATTTTTATTATTTATTATTTCTAAACCGTTTATTTTTTAATTTTTTAATTAAAAATAAAATCTTAATATAATTTGAGAAATCTACAAACTAAATATCAAATACTCTTAAATTTAAATTTAGATAATTTTTATTTTTTAATTAAAAATAATTTTTTAAATATTTTAAGAGATGCAAAATTAGTAATTAAACATTAAAAATTCATCAATATTTATTTGTTATATTAGAATTCTAATACTTAAAATTTAAAAAGTATATACATATTTAATTTTTATTAGTTTGGTTATGGTTCAACTATAATTAAATTAATGAATTATAAATTCATACTTTTATTAATTTAACGAATAGTGTAATTTTAAAAATATTTAAAATCGAAAAGAAAATGAGCTCGAACATCTAAATAAAAAGTGCTCATCTTGAATTTATTGCATTGCTAACGAATATTATGCAGGCTCATTACTTTTAAAATGCCAACAAACTTCAAAGAAGTAATCTTTTAGCCTTTATCTTCTATATGCAACCTAACTATTGGTTTGAGCAATGACTGATTAATAGACTACTACTATAAGAAAATAGAAAATTAAAGATAACTTTTTTTATTCATACTTTAATTTGTGGCAATTCTATTTTAAATTCATTTTAAAATAGTTTACTTTTTTTAAAAAAAAATTAAGATTAGAGAAAAGTTTAGAGATGAAATTATCTGTCTCTAATTTCATAACAAAATATTTTTATCTTTTGAAAAAAATTAATAAATATATAAAATTAACTAAATAAGAAAGAAATCACAAATAAAAATAGAAAACCGCTCCCCCCATAGCGTGGATCTCTCTCCCTCCCTCTTCTCTATCATGGTATCTTTTTCCCTCCTTCCTGCGTCTTCATTGTCTAGTACTACATCTTCATCGTCCAGCCATCATGTCCTCGTCCAAGACCAAAATCTCTCGGAAACCTCATCTATAATAACCTAAGGCATGGGTACGGGTTTAAGGCCAGTAACAGACAAATGGAATTTTTTCTTCTTCTTTCTTTTTCTCTCTTTTGCTGTCACGTTTCTGCTATACCAAATATACCCCCATTTGCTTAATTAAAGTTTGAGTTTTTGGGTCATTTCTTATCTCCATCTTCTGCAGCATGTTTTCTTTCACCTAATGCCATCTTTTCAGTCAGAAAGCAAGTGCAGGAGACGAACAAAAACAGTTACAACCCATCATCCATTTTTCACTGCAACTTGCTTCTTCTTGCTTCAGTTTCTGCACGCCACTTCTGGATACAACTCGCGCTACATTGAGCTATTTTCAGGCATCATATTTTTGCCCTAAATGGTCTTTGTTTTGGGTAGAATTTTCAGTGTTGGGGTCATGGTTTCAAATTGCGGTTGCGGTTGCGGTTGCGGTTGCGTTGCGGTTACTGCGGTTGCGGATATTGCGGATGCTATAATGCGGGTTGCGGTCACTGCGGCTGTGATTTTTTTTTTAAGTTGCACAAATCATTTTAAAAATATATATAATCATTATAACTCTCATATACATAAATATATCATGCCTAACATCAATATTAATTAAATAAATCCTGATTTTGAACAAACATATCAATATTAATTGAGAAAACTAAAAAGAAAAATCAGATAATATAAAAATATACTTACATACTTATTACAAAGAGAGAATTAGAATCACCACATTGTAGAATGTCGTGGAGGGTCATAGTTTCCACTTTCACTTTCATTATCATCTTGTCTTGATCCCTGTCCAAAAACATAATCAAAAAATCCTCCACCTGTATTCTCCATTTGCTGATAAGGAAAATTTGGTGCATGGTAATAATAAGGCTCTTGATAATTTATTGAAGGTTGATAATTTGGTGGTGCTTGAATTATTGGATAATGACCATGTGACATATAAGGAGGTTGTTGATAAAATGGAGGATAGTAACTTTGACTACTTTGAGACGAGCCACCAATTCCAAAATCATTAAAACTTTGTGAAAAACTAGAGGAAGAACTATCTTCTAGTACACCACTTTGCTGCCTTTTACTTCTTGTAGATTGATAACCACCTCTTCTATTATCACTAGAGTCTCTATCCTGAAAAGATGTCATATCAACAACAAAACCCAAATCACGCATAGTATATGGAATGTCTTGATATGGATCTTGTTCTCTATCTTCATCTATGCCATGATCACTTTCTACTACATCACCACCATCACCACCACTATTATTGCTTGGTGGACTCAAACCATCATCAGTGCCCTGACTATGACCTTCATGGGAACTTAAATCATCATCAGCCTCTACCTCTTCGTCATCAGTATCCATTCTTGGGAGCCATTCTGAATTTTGAAGTCCATCCAATAATGGGCCTTCTCTCTCCTCAATCCATGGAGACAAGGGATCATCTTCTTGGAATATGTAATCAAGATTAATTGGATTAAAACTATTTTCTATTTCTTCTTGACTACGCCTCTTCTTCTCTCTCATTCTTAGCTTCATATTGTAAAAGGTAAAGACAAGTTTTTGTAATTTTTTATACTTGAGTCTATTTCTTGTCTTTGTATGAATATAACTAAATGTGCTCCAATTCCTTTCACAATTTGAAGCTGAAGTTGTTTGGCTCAAAATTTTTATCGCAATGCCTTGAAGTTCAGGAGCACATGAACCATATATCATCCACCATTCAGCTATTTAAACAAACAATACACAAATTTAGTCAACTTTGAATTATAAATATAATCAATCATTTTGATTGAGTTACATATTCTACCATGTATACTTGTAAATAAAAAATAAATTATATCTTACCAGGATCCATTTGAGACCATGCTCTCTGAGCTTGTGGCGTTCCAAAGTTCTCTCTCTTCTCTCGAAAAAGGATTAACTATACAACATCATATTATGTATCAAAAAAAATACAACATCATATTAAATTTAATGTAAATATATAATAATATATTCTAAATATTCATTATATAAAAAATAACTGACCTGATTTAATGCTCTAATTGTAACATCCATATTTCTTTCTAATTTAGTGATTGCACTTTTAGTTCCATCAAATGTTTCTTTATAAACTGAATGACCATGTTCAACTCCAAATTGAAACTGAGGATTAAGAAAATAACCTAAAAAAAAAATAATTAGTCAATACACAAATATTTCTCTTTTTGTGACAACATAATATATATATATATATAGACTTACCTGCAGAATGTAAATCAGTATGTAGAAATTTCCATCTTTTATCTATCATGTCGTTATAAGTTGAGTGATAACGACAATTTTGTTGTATAGATAGCTTTGCTCTATCTATAGCTTCATAGATAAAACCCATGGTTGGTTTTTCATCACCATCGACCAGTCTTAACACCTTGACAATTGGCTCAAATACTTTTAGTATTTCATTGGCTTTGATCCAAAAGTCATTATCCAAAATTTTTTTTCTTGCATCATGTGCTGGTCCAGATTTTTCCTTGCCAAATTTAGACTTTTTAAACTTTTCAGAGTTGAACATATTCTTCAAAGCCTGCTTTTGCTTCACAAGAGATTGTAGTTGCAAGAATTGTGTAGCAAAGCGAGTAATGGCTGGACGAATAATTTCTCTACCTCCAGTATATTCTTTCATCAAATTTACAGTCCAAATATGGTTATATATAAAGGATGTTATCATCTTTGCATCTTCTAACACCTTTTGTACATTGCTCTTTTTTCCAATGTCTTCTAAACACAGATCTAAACAATGAGCTGCACAAGGTGACCAATAGAGATGTGGTCTTTTTTCCATCAATTTTTTTCCAGCTGCCTTTAAAGCTCCCTCGTTATCTGTAACCACTTGGACTACATATTCTTCTCCAACTTCTTCTACTACTTGATCAAGTAACTGAAGGTAGTAATCAGTATTTCTACTAGCAACAGAAGAAACATCAATTGATTTTAGAAAAACAGTTCCCCTACTGCAATAGACAAGAAAATTCATTATGTGCATGTGACTAATACTATTAGTCCAGCCATCACACATTATTGTAACACCTCTTTCCTTCCATGCACCTTTCAACCCATTTATCCATTCCCTCATCGATTGGTATTCAGCTTCCAAATACACATCTGAAATCTCGTAAGGAGTAGGAAATTTAACCCCTGTTGTACCTATTTCAGCAGCTGCAGTAATTAAATTATGCAACCAAGGAGAATTAGATAAATTCATTGGAAGACGCTCATATATAATAAGCTTTGATACTGCTTCTCCTAGTTTCTTCCTCAATGTTTTCATCAAACCACCAGAAATTTTTGGTTGTTTCATGCTTTTGCTCCTCACAAGATCAATATTTGTAGATCTTAAACTAAAGGCAATATCTTCTGATCCTCTTGCCCTTGCCTGAGAACTTCCACCCTCTTCATACACATTTTGCCCTCCTCTTGTTTGCTGTCTAAATTGTTGTCTATCTTCCCATTCACGATGTGATCTAATACTTTCTTGTGTCGCACGCCTCATTTGCATTTCCTCATCAACAAATGTTTCAATTTCATCATCTTCATCTCCTCTCAACCTTGCTTCAAATTCTTCTTTTCTTTTTTTTGAATCAATTTTTTTTTCTTTATTATCTAAAAGGAGTTTCATCATACCCTCTCGAATAGTAGTTGTAACTCTAGGACATCCAGCTACTTGTCCTTTAAAATGAGCAATATGTTGCTTCAATCGAGTAATTCCACCCTTTATTACTTTTCCACAGAGTTTGCAAGTTATATTGTTTCGATTTCCAGTTACAGGTTTTCCAAAATGCCAACCAATATCATCACTAGGAGCACCTTCTAATCTTTCTGTTGGAAATTCCTCTCTTGGCGGCATTGTTTATATTTTATAGTACCTGGTGATCAAATGAAGTTAGTAATATAATATAATATAGCAAAACTAAAAGCACAATTTAAATTAATTTCACAAGTCATGAATATATATATATATATATGTATCTCATTTTCTAGATTCCCATCTCATGTTCAATTCTCTTTTATTACTATCACTACAATCAATCTATCATTACTTGTAAATTTAACAATGTTGTGTTGGATAAAATTAAAACTTCACATAAAGAGGAATTAGCTATACATTGGATATAAATAGGTGATTTAAAAGAAATTAATGTATGAATAGGTATTATATGCAAAATCTAGTAAACTAAATTCCAATCTAAGAGTTATGCTTTGCTAGTACCATTCTAAACCTTAAGAGTTATTAATGGAAAACATATAATTTCATGTATACAGTAATCATTTATATGTGAATGATTTACTTATACAAATGAATAAAAATTGATACAAAATAGTCAAAACACTATAAAATTCTCTTATATTTCATGTAATATTTTTAATTAATTTTATTATATTTGAAAGATTGATTATCAATTATAAATTTTATCCATGATTAAATCCACATTCAAAGCATAATAGCCATGAGTTTTAAATCTATTTTATTTTATATATAGTATTAACAACTTACTTTATCTACTCTTCTAAATCAAATTTGTGAACATATTATATTATTTATAGAAAAAACAATAAAATAATTAAAAAATGATTAATTAAGCCAAAATATAATTAATAATTCTTATGAATATATTAGCTTATTAGCTACAATATTTCAAAAATATAATTTATAATTACATAATATATGGTAAAAATATATATTATCTTGTACCTTAATTTAGCTTATTCCAATATTTATCTTGTACCTTACTTTATTTAATTAAAAAATACCAAAATAAAAATTAAAAAAAAATAATTTAAAATTTAGACTATTCAAAAATATAAATGATTCAAATTTGTTCCATGAAAAATAATAGATAACTCATTTCATGAGAAGTGGTTATTTTCAGGATTTGAATCTTCTAAAGTTTCTTATTATAAGGTTTTTAGAAAGAAAAGAGAGGAAGTAAACCCCATATACATTTTTATTTTTTGTGTTATTTATTTTTCAAAATTTATAAAAATTTTATAATAAAAAAATTTAAAAAAATTTTACATTTATTTTGTTGATGCTAGTAGCTTATCCTTTTAGTAATATTCATTGATTGACCAATATGTGTTTATTTTATTAGATTGCCATACTACACATAAATATTAAGGAAAATTATAGTTAAAGACTCTAAATTAAAAATATTTATATTAGAGGAGTTTAAATTTTAAAATTGTTCTAGAGAACCCATGAACCAAAGATTTGAATTGTATAAAAAAATTTTACAATTTATGATTTTAAATTAAAATTTTTAGTTTTTATATTTTTTAAAATAATTTTAAAATTTAAAATTATTTAATATAAATATCCTTAATTTAAAATTTTTAATTATAATTTTTCATAAATACTATAAATCATGGTGTGTTTCATTAATTCCGAGAATAAATTTGTAAGAAAATTTGAAAGTTGTCATGTTGGATGTATATGAACCCCATATATATATATATATATATATATAATATTAGAAAGCAAAGCACGAATGATCTGCAAGACAGCTAGCATTGAGTAGACATATATATGTGTGTATGTTCTTGCTTTAATAATCTATTCACTAGGTAGTTTTGAGAGTTATATGTGGATGCATCACAACCCATCGGGAAAATCCTAAACTCAGACAAGGAACTCACACTTGCTAGTGAAGTAGTCTTTCGACCCATGGAAAGAAAACATACTTTGGGACCCAAAAAAAGGACTGATGTTGCTGCCTTATGGGAAAGAGGGGTCAATTCCAAATAAAATCAAGTTACATAAAATCAGAATTTATGCATTGCGTGGCAAAATCTAATAATTAATACTAATTTAGGATTACATTATTACAAATAAATCTAGTATCATCATAGCGTGGCAGAAGCATTGATTATACATATATATATATATATATTATACATATATATTATGTGTGGCAGAAGCCCAGAAGCATTGATTATCATATATATATATATATATTATACATATATATTATGCATAACGTGGCAGAAGCCTAGAAGCATTGATTATCATATACATATATATATATATATATATTATACATATATATTATGCATACCGTGGCAGAAGCCCAGAAGCATTGATTATATATATATATATATTATACATATATATTATGCATAGCGGCAGCAGCGCAGAAGCATTGATTATATATATATATATATATATATATTATACATATATATTATGCATAGCGGCAGCAGCGCAGAAGCATTGATTATCATATATATATATATTATACATATATATTATGGTTTCGATATATTATGCATAGCGTGGCAGAAGCATTGATTATACATATATATATATATATATATACATATATATATATTATACATATATATTATGCATTGCGTGGCAGAACTTTGATCATACATATATATATTATACATATATATTATGCAATGCGTGGATGGATATATATTAGAAAGATCAGAAGGATTGCGTGGCTGAAGCTTTGATTCAACGCATCAGTTTATTTCAACAGTGAAAGAGACCCAAAGCTCGAAATAGCAAAGCAGAAGCAAATCAAGAAGAAGATATTCGGCATACCTCTGGGCGCTTCTCTCTTCAGATTCAAGCGTACATCATACCGTTTGCTCTGCTTCGCAGCTTCGAGACTTTAGATTCAGATCTTGAATCACTGTGCTTCAGTTTAGCCTTCAGGTATGATTATTGGTTTTAGATCTCAGAACACTAGACTCTTCAAATTGAAGCTTTCTCAGTCTCTGTTGGTTATCGTTGCCTTTTTTCTTTAGCAAAATGTAGATCTAGGGCCGGCCGCTCTGTTTAGAGCTAGCTTTATATGATGCGCGCAACAGAACCGCAATACCATTCCGTTGCGGCTGCAACACCGTTCCGTTGCGGCCCATTAGCGTGATGTCCATACTCGTTACAGTTGCGGGCTGATGCGGATGCGGCTTGGGCCGCATCCGCTATATTGCGGCCGCATTTTGTATTGCGGCCCGCAATTTAGAACCTTGGTTGGGGTGGCTGGTAAGACATGTTTATCTCCTCCTTCAAGCTTTCCTACTTCATGGCTTATTGGGTCCTCTAATGTTGCTCACAAAAAGCCACCCTTCATGCCTTTCCTTTCTCCCTAACTCTCAGCTATTTTGGTGTAGAAGGAATGGTGTATGGAGTTGCTTGGTAAGTGTGGTCTTGGGGAGCCAAGGGAGTGAGAGAGTTACATTTATTTTGAGCTCTAAAATTCAAGCTTGATTTTGTAGGTCTTCTTCTTTCTTGTGGTATTAATTCTTCCCATTTGATACCTCCCATCTGTGGTGTTTGTTGTCATGAACTCTGTATGTGCGGGTATGTGTTACTGTAGCTAAAAGTGGAGGGAATTGAGTAGCCGTGTAACTTGGGTTATGTACACATATATATGAAACATAGCTAGAAAAAAAAAGAATGAAGAAAATGGGTTTTTGGTATTATGACCCCATATTAATTAATTATTGATCAACAGAATTCAAGGAATTAGAGATTCAAAAATTTTGAATATAAGAATTTTGGAAATTTTATGGGGGAAAATTAATTGAGACGAGTAATTAAGAAAGTGATGTGAGACCCCTTAGAAACCCATTATAGGAACCCCAAATGACACGGATCAATGATTGGAATTTGGCATGCAACATAAGAACAAGCAAATACACAGATCTGGACAACAAGCGATGAAGAACAAATAAAGAAACAAAAAAGAAGAAGAAGAGATGTTAGTTAATGGAATTGAACCTTAAGAGAACCTGTCTCTTAGAATCCTAATCCGGGACGCCACAAAGGAAACCACTCCTTTGATAAGTCAAAGATTTTCTCCAGCACACAAAGGCCATAAGAGAAACCTCACAAATTAGAAATGATTCTGAAAAGATAATTCATTCAATCTGTAATTCTTGAAGTACAAGTGGGCCTTATACAGGCATTTGAAAAATAAAACCCTAAACACAGAATAACTCTTAGGTGGTGCCTTTTACATGGCGGGAAAATAAAAGAAATTTAAATCTGGACACATTCACCAAGAATGGTGCCTAATAAAGCTAAAAATCTGAAACAAAAATAATCAAATTAAAACAAAATAAAACAAAGAGAATTTTGTGGAAAATGGCTGGACTTCTTCAATTAGGCTCCTTTTGGGCTTGGGCTAGCATCTTGTAGATATGAAATTATCTTCATGCCATTTTGTTCCTTTTGGGCTTCATATTCAGCTAAGATTATAGGCTCCAAGTCCATTAGTTTTTGGATCACTCCATTCAAGGCCTCCTTCATAGCTTTGACTCTTGATCTTGTGCATGGGCCTCCCATACCTTGCCATGGGTCTTTAGTTTGCCATCTTTTAGAGTCATGTCCAGCGCTTTTGTTTCCAAGTTCTTGATTTTGTTCAAGCTCTTTCAAGTCTCCTAGATCACCTTCATCATTCTTTCCCTCCTGAAAAGGATTCGTCCTCGAATCTGCAATATCAAAAAGAGAAAGGTCAGCCACATTGAAAGTTGCACTTACATTCCCATAAGAACTAGGTAAATCAATTTTATATGCATTATCATCTATTCTTTCCAACACTTGGAAAAGACCATTGCCTTTTGGGTGTAATTTGGACTTCCTTTGTTCAGGAAATCTTTCTTTCCTCAAATGAACCCACACCTAATCTCCTAGTTCAAAGATAACCTTCCTTCGGCCTTTATTAGCATGTTGAGCATATTGCTCATTCTTACGCTCAATGTTCGCCTTAACCTTAGCATGAAGATCCTACACAAACTTAGCTTTCTTTGCACCATCAAGGTTAGCAAACTCATTACAAGGTAAAGGAAGTAAGTCCAAGGGAGTCAAAGGATTAAAACCATATACAATCTCAAAAGGAGAAAACTCGGTTGTAGAATGCAAGGCATGATTATATGCAAACTCAATGTGAAGCAAACACTTTTCCTAATTCTTAAAATTTTTTTGAATTACAACACGCAATAAGGAAGAAAGTGTTCAATTCACCACTTTGGTTTGTCCATCCATTTGAGGATGTGCAACTGTAGAAAACACAAGCTTTGTACCCAGCTTAGCCCACAAAATTTTCCAAAAGTGACTAACAAATTTAACATCACGGTCACTCACAATAGATCGGGGCAAACCATGCAATCTAACAATCTCCTTGAAAAACAAATTAGAAATATGGACAACATCATTTGTTTTTGAGCAAGCAATGAAATGAGCCATTTTACTAAATTGATCAACAACAAGAAATATGCTATCCTTTCCACTAGATGTTTTAGGCAATTCAAGCACAAAATCCATTGAAATATCTACCCAAGGATGAGAAGGAACAGGTAAGGGAGTATACAAGCCATGTGGTTGCACTTTAGATTTAGCGTGCTTGCATACAATGCACCTTTTACACACAGCAATCACATCCCTACGCATATGAGGCCAATAAAAATGTTTTTTCAACATGGATAAAGTCTTTTCTATCCCAAAGTGCCCCATCGAACCGCCACCATGAGATTCTTTAACCAAAACCTCATGCATAGAACAAATAAGCACACACAATTTATTCCCTTTAAACAAGAAACCATCAAATCTAAAGAAATCATGAGCACCATGTTTTTCACACAACTTCCAAGTTTCAGCAAAGTCAGCGTCATATTCATACATGCTTTTGAAAGATTCAAAACTAATCAACCTAGCTTGCATAGATGTAATGAAACTATACCTCCTAGACAAAGCATCAACCACAACATTTTCTTTCCCCTTTTTATGTTTAAGTACATAAAAAAATGACTCAATGAATTCAAGCCACACAGTATGCCTCTTATTCAACTTATCTTAGGCCTTTAGGTATTGAAGACTCTTATGATTAGAATGCAAAACAAATTCCTTAAACCATAAATAATGTTGCCAATGTTCCAAAGTTCTTTTTAAAGCATACAATTCCTTGTCATAAGTTGAATAATTCAAATAAGCACCACTAAGCTTTTCACTAAAGTAAGCAATAGGCCTAGACTCTTGCATCAAAACAGCACCAATACCAATTCTAGAGGCATCACATTTAACTTCAAAAACTTTAAAGAAATCAGAAAGAATAAGTAGAGGGGCATTGGTCAATTTATCTTTCAAAGTGTTAAAAGTCGCCTTTTGTGCCTCACCCCATTTAAAGACAACATTTTTCTTTACCAACTCATTTAAAGGTGCAGCAAGGGTTGAGAAGTCCTTTACAAAACGTCGATAGAAATTTGCAAGTCCGTGGAAACTCTTCACCTTACTAGCATTCTTAGGTGTTGGCCATTCCCGAATTGCCTTCACTTTCTCTTCATCCACCCGGAGGCCATTAGTACCTACAACAAAACCAAGGAAAACAACAGAATCCAAGTAGAAAGAGCATTTTTCTAAATTTGCAAAGAGTTTATTTTCTCTTAAAATAACAATCATAGAATGCAAATGCTTAACATGATCTTCTAGATTCTTAGAAAACACAAGAATGTCATCAAAATATGCAACAGCAAACTTTCCTATGTAAGGGCGAAACACATGATTCATTAAGCTCATGAATGTACTAGGAGCATTAGTTAAGCCAAAGGGCATAACAAGCCATTCATACAAACCAAATTTAGTCTTAAATGTAGTCTTCCACTCATCACTCTCTTTCATCCTAATTTGATGATAACCACTCCTAAGATCTATTTTTGAAAACAAGCAAGCACCATGCAACTCATCAAGCATGTCATCAAGTTTAGGAATGAGATATCTATACTTAACTGTGATTTTGTTGATGGCTTGGCAGTCTACACACATCCTCCATTTGCCATCCTTCTTGGGCACAAGTATTACCAGAACAGCACATGGACTAAGGCTTTCTCTCACAAACCCCTTTTTCATGAGTTCCTCCACTTACCTCTGAATTTCCTTAGTCTGGGCAAGCCATGGGACACTGAGGCGCTGTCCATCCATGATCTCTGGGGGTGGAACCATTCCGATAACTGTTGACACACCGTTGTCCAGTTGTAATTTGTTCGGCCTGAAACACCTTGTCCAGCACAGGGGAGGCCAAGCTGAATAGCAACATCTTGTAAAGTGATAGTTGCCTCTCCCCTGGTCAAGTGAAAGGTGTGGGTTTTGGGGCGCCATCTCTCCACCAGAGCTGAAACTAATGCTGCATTAAAGTCAAACTGGCCAAGTCGATAAACTCCAAAAAAACCAGATCGGAGTAGGTACGGAACAATGGCAATTGGAGGATCAAAGATGTGATCCTCCTGTGCTATCCGTCGTATACATAAAATGCGATCAGCCTGCAATGCGCATCTATATTACTAACATAGGATAATATAGAATAAGTTAAACATAATTACTTTATCTGTGTTATCTTACCTGTCCCTGCCATATGGCCTGTGAAACATGCCGAGTCTGTAAATACAAAAGGGAGTCATCCTCAGGTCCAGGGTCTACAACGCTCGGATGACCACCCATTGTGCTGTTACAGCATTGGAATTACAAATTAAAAAAATGATCATCAAATTTATATAGTTATTATCTAAATTTCGTTTAAATTGCATTGTAAATCTAAAAACAGTATTAATAAACATTATAAACAAGTTAGCACAGAAAGCACCAACAAAACACCCAACAAATGTAGGAAAAATAAAATGCTTCATTTAATACAATATTATCTAAATTTTTCTTAAAGTGAATTATAAATCTAAAAAACATAATGATATAAAGAAAGTGCTAGTAAAACATCGAAGGCGTATTGAAAAAAAAAACGCTGGGTTTAATGTAATATCGTTGTGTTGCGCTGAGTTTTAGAAATTTATTTAGTGGTAGGTGAATCCTGTGAACCCACCGAGAAATTTAGCATTACTCGTGGGTGGCACCATATAATATATCATTTCCCTTACAATTAGGTGGAGCAAAGGAATTAAAGTGGAGAATAGGAGCTGCGGTGTTTCAAATATAATCTAAACGATTAATAACGATATTGCAACTGAAGTTCATTGCAAAAGATAATCATAAAGTTACAATACTCGGGTGCCAATCAAGTACAAAATGTGCCAAATTAAATTATATCAACTTCAAGTCGGTCGCTGCGATGGACATGTTGCTCAGTTATGACCCATTTGTCGACATAACCCGCATCATTGTTGTTCCCTCGACCCCTCACGCCAATCCATCTCATTCTAGATTCTTGAGGATTTTGGCCTACCCCATTGACGAATCATAGCAGGATCAAGTACTAACCGTGGACCTACAGTTTGTGGCCAATAGAACTCTCCTCCCATTGGTTGGAACTCCGTCTTGTATGCACTGATGATGGTATCCAATCGAAACAGTCGGTCCACGTACTGAAGCGGATCGATTGAAACCGAGGCGCATGCAGTAAATACGTGTTGACATGGATACTTTTGAATTTGAAACTCACCGCAATCGCACGTGCGATGGGCCAAACTCATCTTACAGGATCGACCATATTGTTTGTTTGTTGGATCGTACGGTTCTTCAACTTTGAACTCTGATGCTCGCCTGTCAAATCTACGTACAGTTAAAGCAGATGCACTCTGTATCAACGATGATAATTTTTTCATCAGATCCTCTGAAAAAATAGCACCAGCCTCAAGTTGTGCAGTGATTGTTTGTGAACACTCCACCCAGTATCTGTTCAATCTATACATAGTAGCTTTTACCAAACCACTGACAGGTAAGAATCTAACTCCTTTCAATACGCTGTTGATACATTCAGCCAGGTTTGTAGTCATGTGGCCCCAATGACGACCTTCAACATCATACGCACGAGACCATTTACTCTTGGGAATATCCTCGATCCAGTTTGCAGCTTCCGAATGGAGTTGGCGTATTTGGATCAATTGTTCATCCACCTGATGTTGCTCATGCAAGTAACCTGCACCAATAGTTATCCATTAATACAGAGTTTATATTTTGAAAACAGATTAAAAGATCAATAAAACATACCGATATTAATAATCCTCTTCTTTAGCCACTTATTTCTAAACGCTGTGTTTAGATTACTTGCAATGTGTCTTAAACAAAATACATGATATGCATGCAGTGGTTGCCATCCAATTTCCGGATTAGAGACAGCAGACAAAAGTCCAGGATGTCTATCAGAAATCAAGCAAATTCCCATCTTATTTGGCAGAACTCGACGTCGGAGCAAAGAAAGAAACCATGCCCATGACTTTTGTGTTTCACCCTCGACAATTGCAAATGCTAGGGGAACAACTCTGTTGGCCCCATCTTGTAAACTTGCAATGAGTACAGTCCTCTTGTATTTTCCATATAAAAAGGTTCCATCGACTTGCACCATTGGCTTTAAGGAATCGAACGCATCAATGCATGGTTTGAAAGTCCAAAAAACGCGATGAAACCTAACCGAAGAATCTTCAGCTAAATTACTCTGTGGCAACGCCCTATGAACAAACTCATAATATGACCCAGGCATGAAGTGGTTAACTGCTGCCAACCATTTCGGCAAGAAAACATATGATTGTTCCCAATTTCCGAATGCAATGCCGATTGCTCGGTGCTTTGCCGTCCATGCCTTTTTGTATGTAACAGTGTAGCCAAATATGCTATGTACTCTTTCAATTATTTGCCTAATTGGCACCGATGGATTCTCGGCCACCATCGACACAATATGCGATGAGATGACGTCAGAGTCAAACTTTGGATGATCTTGTGATAATGATGGGGAAAGACATGTGTGTGGCCCATTATATCTTGTTATTTTCCAATGCCTGTCCCTCTCATCTCGACTTGTTCTAACTCTCCAAGTGCATTGACTACCATATTCTGGACAACGATATTCTTCATATTTCTCTGATGAGTAATGTACTCTAAAAGTGTGGTACTTGCGAATAGAGTATATCTTGACTGCACGACGCATACACAGTTTATCTGAAAAGCGCATACCAACACATAACTCTTGACTACTATTCAGGTCAATGTCCTCAGTCATCTCAGGGATCTCAATAGAATTTCCACCATCCGAGTTAATCTGTGAGAGCATGGCATATGCTGGGTCCACATCTTGTGATAATGGAGTAACCCCAGCTTCATCAATATCGTCGCCCTCGGAATCATCATCTCCATGGTCGTTGACATTAGGTGGAGTATCATATTCATCCTTATTTTCAAAGTCATCCATAATATCCTCCATTTCATTTGGGGGCGACGGAGGACTCACATTGAACATAGGCTGATGTGATAAGCTTGGTTGGCATGTCAAGTCGAGGGTAGACTGAGCTGCAAAATGACTAACATCTACCATGCTAGAATCAATTTGTGAAGCATAATCACTAGTACGTTGGAATTGGCCGATCGACGGAAGGGATTGTGGTACATGAACCTCAGCTTGGGACTCTAATAAATTTGCGCCAGTAGTTGATATATGCGCATATATATTCGGTGCACCCAATTGATTCAAAAATTTTCGGTTGGCTTCCCGCATGGTTTGGACATCATCATCATCTTCCAAAGTACAAGCTAAATATCGTGTGGGATTACGTGAATGAAGGTACCTATATACCAACTCGATCACAAATTGATTTGGAGCCAATCGAAGCTTTTCGCCTACCACCTTCTTCAATCCATTCAGAGTAACAGTTGCATCAACGCATAAGATTTTGGGTCTATCACAAATGAATGTTGCACCTTCCTCACTATCATAAATCTTGCCATTTGCATATACACATATGATTTCCTTTCTCACACTCATTATGATGCCTATCATAGAATAAGTGTAGTGACACGTGAAACACAGTCATCAATATTGGTTATATACATATATCAAATCATATATCAAAATATATTCACCTATTTCTATTCAAAGTCATAGAAGAACTTTTCTCCATGCCTACAGGTTTTTGAAAGGAGAAAAAGAAAAGTAACGGGCCAATTGTGTGTGTAGTGTCTAGGGTTGAGGGGATGAAAATATTCTACAACTCATCTCCGTGAACCAACTTCCCTCATGTTTTGAAAATTATATTATATCATAATTTATATAAAATAAATTATATTATATTTTAGAATCTTAAATTAATAAGATTTTTAATGAGACAATTTTTTTATGTAAATCACTTGAAAAGAATCAAATATAATTAAAAATATAATCTTATTAATAAAATCATAAGTTATAAAATTTATTATTCTTAATTATATTATAATATTTTATATTAAAAATTAAATAATATTATATATATATATATTACATATAAAATTATCCCCCTGAATGTTTCTTCCCCTCCCTTACATTGCTCCGAATCCCTAGAAGTTGAACGCGAGCTCCTTGAGTCTGCGTTTGGTGAAGGAGACGCGAACTATGAGGGTCCGCGTTTTCTTTAAAAAAAAATTAAGCATATGAGTTACTAGTATTTGCGGTGTAGTGTCTGGGTTTTTAGTTTTTTAAACTAAAGCAACAATGTCCAAAAGCCCTAGTTTTTTTGTCAAACGATTTAATTTAAATAGCAACTGAGTAAAAAAACCTATTTAACTTGTTTATTTTTTACTTGTACAAAAATATCACAAAATTTATAATGCATTTTTTCCTTCAATTTAATTAGTTAATAAAAAAATTTTCATGTCTTCACTCGAAAACATATAAATATAACTTATCCTCACAACTATAGGGTAATAAATTACATACTAAATTGTCACAAATATATACATATGCATATTTAAATTATTTTTTGGATTACATATTAGTAAATTAAAATTATACTCAGCACATTTGCTACATGAATATAAAGATAATACATTATCTTTAAATTAACTTCTTACCTCAAAAAAATTTTTAACCGATTAGTACTGCAGTTTATAGAGCCTTTTTCCTTTGTTGAATTACATAATACTCCTGCCCCTAAACATACAAAAATATCAAGTGTGAATAATACAAACTAAATATATGTAATTTTAAATTTATTTACAATTATTAAAATATTAATTACAAGTTACATAAAATTAATTTAAACTTCTCTTTTTCATATAATGTGTGGTAAGCAAAAAATTATCCTACAAGAGTCTAATATTTTTTTTATTTCACTATAATTCAATTTAATCTTTTTCTTGAGAGTTTTGAAGAATTCTTTAGATCTGTTGATATGTACCTTTGCTTGTTCCAACCTTATTCTCTTCTTTGTTAACTAGCAGAACAGAATTTACTTTTTTTTCTTAAATAAATATATAAAGCAATATAATCAACATAAATAGGTGGAGAAATATAAGATAAAAAAATTACATATACAACCAATAATATATTATATATAGTTTGTTATATAATTTATATTTCATATATTTTATTATATTTTATTATTTAAATTATTTAGAATGATACTTAGTTCAACTTTTATAATAAATATATTTTTGCAATATAATCAAAAATTTTAATAATATACCTTTTTAATAATATTGTGATAAATACATAGTTTTTACAAGTAATTATATAATTTTATGTTTAATTTAAATATTTATTATAATATTATTAAAAAATAATATGCTTATAATATTGTAAGTAATAAAAATTAATGGATTTTTGTTTATTCTAACCTTCTTCTTTTCCTAACTAATAGAGCAAAGTTTATTTGTTTTTTTTTACAATAAACATACAAACCAATATAATCAACAATAAAATTTTTCTATAATACACATACAAATCAATATAATCTATAATAAATAACTAGGGAAATAGAAGATGAGAAAATAATATATGTAAAAATTTATAAAAAATTAAGGAAGAGATCAGAGAAAACTTACATGTATGTGTACAGATTGAAGCTGGAATAAGATTGGCCAAGCAACAGCATGAAACAAGTCAAAAATATTAAAAGAAGGAAGGTGGGAGATGATAAGGAGAAAAACAAAGCTTTCAGAGAAATGAGGAAGAGAAGAGAAATGAAACTGAAGGCAAATTCATTTGAAGGAGAAAAAGAAATAAGGAGGGAGGGGAGAGACGACGGGTTAGGGGAGGGGGGTGTTGGGTCTGTGGGGGGGGGGGGCCATAGGTGCAGCTACACGATGCAAATTGCTGCAGCTTTTGTTGCAGTTTCGCAATAAAAGCTGCAGCAATGGTCACGGGTCGTTTGACCCGTGACCATTAATGCCGCGACTCGCATAAAATATTAAATGGGTCGCGGCATTCCTAATGCCGCGACCCACTAATTATAAAAAAAAAAAGCATATGAGGTAATAGTTTTTGCGGTGGCGTGTCTGAGTGAATAGTTTCAAATTTTTAAGCTCCAATGTCAAAAAGCCAACCAACCTCAACCAATGCTGTGATACCAGATGATGTGAGACCCCTTAGAAACCTATTCTAGGAACCCTAAATGACACGGATCAGTGATTGGAATTTGGCATGCAACACAAGAACAAGCAAATACATAGATCTGGACAACAAGCGACAAAGAACAAAGAAAGGAACAAAGAAGAAGAAGAAGAGATATTGGTCAATGGAATTGAACCCTAAGAGAACCCGTCTCTTAGAACCCTAATCCGGGACGCCACAAAGGAAACCACTCCTTTGATAAATCAAAGATTTTCTCCAGCACACAAAGGCCACAAGAGAAACCTCACAAATCAGAAATGATTCTGAAAAGATAATTCATTCAATCTGCAATTCTTGAAGTACAAGTGGACCTTATATAGGCATTTGAAAAATAAAACCCTAAACACAGAATAACTCCTAGGTGGTGCCTTTTACATGGTGGGAAAATGAAAGAAATTTAAATCTGGACAAATTCACCAAGAATGGTGCCTAATAAAGCTAAAAATCTAAAATAGAAATAATCAAATTAAAACAAAATAAAACTAAGGAAATTTTGTGGAAAATGGCTGAGCTCCTTCAATTAGGCTCCTTTTGGGCTTGGGCTAGCATCTTGTAGATATGAAATTATCTTCATGCCATTTTGTTCCTTTTGGGCTTCATATTCAGCTAACCAAGTCCATTAGTTTTTTTATCACTCCATTCAAGGCCGCCTTCATAGCTTTGGCTCTTGATCTTGTGCATGGGCCTCCCATACCTTGCCATGGGTCTTTAGTTGGCCATCTTTAGAGTCACGTCCAGCACTTTTGTTTCCAAGTTCTTGATTTTGTTCAAGCTCTTTCAAGTCTCCTAGATCACCTTCATCAGAAAGTGTATTGTATATTTGGTACTAGAAATGTCATGAAAAGCATACATAAAAGGGTCTGACTAGTTACTATGACTTAAGAGGAACTTCTTTTTATCATTATTATGAAACAAACGGGCGGTATTCCAATACTAAGACTCTGTGAACTGGTGTTGTAGGACTTTTGGGGAGAAATAGGAACACTAAGAATTTATCAAAGGAACAATAAGAAATTTGTTTTGATGTCATCTTAAAGGGTGAGTAAATAATGTCGGCTATAACTTTTATTTCAAGAATTGTGGTTATATACTCCTCAATTATTGTATATACTTTATTAAATACATTTCTGATTAATTATGTTAATGAATTTACTTTCTTAAATATGATTTTGGATTATTTATGCGTTTGAATGCTTATTGAGTATTTTTGGACTATGGGAATAATTACTGATCTACTCTGTCAGATGTTGGGACTATAAGTACATATGAGTTAGAATTTGATTCACTCTGAGTACGTATTTTTAAGATTATTTCTGGTGGGAACTATCTATTTCGGAATCCTGTAGCTAACCGCAATAGACGTTAGCCATGGTGCACTATGATGAGTACCCCAACTAGCAGGGGTGTTGCTAGCCCCGCGTGGTTGGCCACCATGCGTGGATCTGATTTCATTTTTGTGAGCAAGTTGCTCAGCATCTATGTTACTTACCCTCGCGGGTTGTGTGCTTTGCGTTTGGCTAAATTTGGTACTGATTAGGTGTTCCCCACGGCAGTGACACTTGATTTACTTAGAAATTTCTTATATATGTATATGGATATATATATTGTTACTTTTATAGTTTTCCTCATAAATTAATGTTTGAATAAGATCTTATTGTTTTTACACTATATAGTTATCCTTGTTTACTCATTGAGCTTCATCTCACTCCTTTCATTTTCTATTTGTCTCAAATAGTAGGTTGGAGCCTGATCCCCCTCAGTAGCTTAGCGTTGGCACTTCCCTACATTTTTGTTGAGCCCGCATTTGTTCGTGTAGGCATCTTTTTGTTATTGTTTTGAAATTCATTTTATATTGTAGACTATGGTTTGGAGCTCCACTAAGTCATAGATAGGAATTTCCCCCACCCCTAAAAGCTGATGTAATTTGGTCTGGATTGATAGCTAAATTTTCTTATGATATTTTGGAACTAGCTGATTGCTTTGTAGACATTTCGGAAGGTCCAATTTATAGGGGAGACTCTGCCAAAATTTCTACAAGAGTCTTTGGAACTATACTTACGTAATGCTTATATGATTTGTAATTGTTGTATTTGGTTATGATCTTTGGTGTTAAATCCTAGGAATATTCTTTAGTGATGGGTAGAATTTTGCTTAGTGCTAGCTTATAGAAGAAAGTTTGGCTATCTTCCGAGTCAGTCACACCTTTGGTCGTAGGATGTGACATCATCTTTGTCCAATTTCTCCCACTCACTTGAAATACCTATGGCTGATGTGGGACAATATAGGAGTAATAGAGGAAAAGGGGGAAAGAGAAGGAAAAGCAAGGTGACGAAGGGGAAATAAAAGGGAAGGAAACGAAGGGAGGTGGAGAGATATGGCTAACAAGCCAATAGAATTTTATTAATGATCAACTTCAATAAACAATTAAAAGCTACTCTAACTTTAATTATCAAGGCTTTATATATAAAGTTTACAAGATAATTTTTAATAATTTAAAATAAAAAAATAATATTAAATCCTAATTCTATAAAAGATAATTAAACCAATAATTAATATTGTTTGAAATAAAATAAAAATAATTTAAATATTAGTTTTTAATTCTAATTCTGATAAAATATTATTTTATATATTTATTTTTAATCCATAATTTACATGCAATAAGCTAGGTGTATAACAAATAAAGTAAGAAAAAAAAGTCTAAATTAAGGAAAGTTTATTTAATTAAATAAAGAGAGAGGTCTAAGTTACTTTACAATAAATAAATACAATAGGAAATAGAAGTAAAATATAAATAAATTAGGGAAAGTTAGGTTGGATCACATATAGGTTAGTGCTGCAAAAAAAACATGTGATGACCCTAATTTTATTTCATATCACTTTCTTTTATTATGATTAATAAATACTTAGAAGAAGGACATAATTGAAAGTAGGGAAGGAGTTAAGGTCATTTGATACACATCAATGATTTTTATGGGGATGCGAGTGGGAAGAAGAAGGGCAATGGCTCATATTCGGTATGATTAGAAAAAGAATGATGATGTCATTTTATTTTTATATTTGGTTAAATAAAATAAATATAGAAATAGAAAAGAATGATAAATAGATAACCAAGGTACCTCTAGGTTAAAAAATAATAAAATATATTTTTTAATCTGTTTTTTTTTTTTTTAAATATCAAAATACAAAAAGATCGTGATTTATGCCCTCTCTCCTGTGCCCTAATCTGGGCCATATTTAGGCCTCCAAATGCCTCAACATCTTCCATCCTTATTAGGTAGCCGATTTCAGAGCTCAGTGTAATGGCTGCAAACATATTAAATTAATAAGAGTTAAATTAACGACTATTAATGAACTTAAATACTAAAAATTTTAAGGATTAAACTAATTATAAAAAACTTCATTTAAACATAACAGAAATTTAAAGGAGTATTAAGACAAGCTGACTACATTTGGGTGGTCATAAACTTAGTGCCTCATCCATTTGGACTCAAGTTCTACTCCCAAGGCCACACATGATCAGTTTTTTTTTTTTTTTTTAAATAAGTATGTATATTATCTTTATTCCTAACTGCCCCTGTTTTGCATTTGATATTTATGCAGCAGTCTACGTGTTTCCTTGCTGGCTGTGAATACCATTCTTCAACTGTGGATTGTTTCATTTCCTCATGATTTTAGAGATGCACGAAACCTTCCATATGCGGAGAATTTTCTTTTCTCTTGCTTAGTGTATCATCAGCCTCCAAAAACCTCTCGCGTCTCACCCCTTTTTTTCTTGGTTCTCTCGGTATAAGCCTTGACCGTCAATTAGTGCTATTGTTGAATGCAAGTTGGGTCAACTTATTGTTGTAGCAGAAACTGAAGCCTCGCCATTTCATATTCTAGCATTTTATTCTTCAATTTATGCACCTCCCTTGGTCTTGCTACCCTGTCGATGCTTGTGGGGCTGCATCCTTGCAGATCTGTGTTTGCGCTCTTTCTTGAAATGGTTGATGCTCAGATCTGGAGTTCTTCGAGCAGTTCTCGCATGTTGGATTGAACCTCCCTTGCCTCTTGGTTTGCTATCTTCGTTTAGCTCTGTGCATAGTTGTGTTTGGGGTTGTGTTTCCATTTATGCTTGAAATCAATTTTAATTGTGCTTTTCAATTGTTGTCCATGCTGCAGCTATAAATTCCCATCTTCTAGTGTTAAATTCTTATATGTACTTTGGTTATTTTGGTGCTGGCTATGGTTATGGCTTTGGTGATTATTTGGGTTGAGGACAGTTTGAGATAGTGCAAGGTACCCTTCCTAGTTATTAAATAATCCAAGAACTTTCCCTTAGTGGATGAAGTATTAAGTCAAGAGTACCACTAGAGAATGAACCAATGAACAAAGGATTTAAACAAGTGTGGACGTTAATAGCTAGGAATTTAAACTAATCTTGGGGATGACGGTAGTTATGTCTTGTAAATATTTAGAGAGCCAGGAATCTAATTAAGGTTAAGATTTTAAAAAAAGGAGTAACATAGTGGAAATTTCATATTTATTGCAATTAAATATGTTGAAGAACCTAAGAAAGACAATTATGAACCAACTCACAACTTATAGACATTTTAAGTTAATTTCCAAATCATATAAAAGGTAATCCAAATCTATTAGATAAACTAAGTTGTTATGAGCAAATTGATGATAATAATAATAATAATAAATGAAATGAAATAAAATAAAATAAAATATAAAGAAGGGGAATATGAGTTGAGTATTAGGGATTAAAAGAATTTTCTTGATTGTTTTAGGCCATATTCAAGTAGTTTCTTGAAAGGAGTGATGGAGGTTCAGTGTTGAAAAAATCGATAACTGTTTAGAAAACATAGTGAGTAAACTATAAAACATGATAAGATTTTGGTTTTATTTCTATTTTAAACCCTTCAATTTCTTGTTTGTTACTTGCATGTCTGTTGGGATGAGCTTCCTAGATAGTATTGTCGTGCCTATTAGTATTTTGGGTTTTAGATCTTCTAGATTATTTTATGTCAAATATGATTACGTTATTAAGTTGAATATGAAATTATATACTATCCTAGGTGCTATTTTGGAAAAAAGGGAATTTATGGGAGGTTATTTTGATATATTTGTGAAAGACTTGCTTAAATGATTTATAACTATGAAACATTATATTTTAAATTGTGAAACCTTATGCAGACCTCATCTAGGAGATTCTGAGTTATGGACTTTGCTTAATATATATATATACATATAAAGTTGGATTGTGCAGAATGTTGATTGCTAATAGTAGTACTGTTAGCCCTTAGTGTACCTTAGATATTACTATGTGGTTTTTGTGACTAAGTACTTGAAAGGTTGAGCAGGATGCTTTAAAGGCTAAAGGGCTATAAGGATGGTGGTAAGAAGGATGATGATGAGCAAGGATAGTGGCAGTAGTCCAGTCTATGATTCCCACCTTTAGTATACTGAGACTAAATATGTGGTTTTTCTCCCTCATGGGCTACGTGCCTACGTTAGTATGAATATCTTGGATCTTAGAGTTCTACACTGATTGTAACAACCTTAACTTTAAACGCATTAATTAAGATTAATTGGTCTCTTAAACACGAGTACTTAAGGTTAAGCATTATTAATAGCTCCTTAATGGATGAAAACTTGGGGAAATTTGAACCTTTTTAGTTATTCCTAAACACCAAAATAGGTAAGCAAGAAGATTCATAACTAAAGGATACAAAATGTCTCCTACAAGATCTCATTCCATTCACATTTAATTATAAGAGGTATAAAACTCATTTACATTAGTTGACAAGTTAATACATGTCATTACCATAGAGAAAACTAAGATTTCTAAGCTAAAATTAGGAGTTTGGAGACTTAAGTTGTGACTTAGACGATCCTCGCTGGGCTAAGTTAGCTACTAGAACCTAAAATCTAAAATATGCAATTCTCGCAGCAGCCAAGATCTCTTGCACCACTGCCAAGGTGCTCTTGGGAACTTACTGTTCCCTAAAACTTGAGTGGCAAGCCTACCTAGGGCCATGGCAAAAGTGCCTACTAGAACTCTCCCAAGAAATTTCTTACTCCTCACCACAACGAGCTTCTCTCATGCCATGGTTAGATTACTCTCGGGTACCCCCTGACCTAAAAACTCTCGTGTTGCACTGCGGTGCTCTCAGCCTCTGCTTCCCTGAATTTCATTTTTGGCTGCTACTCAAGGACACTAGGCTGCGACTTAACCCCTTTCTAATCTTATCCTTTCATTTATACCCTCTCCAACCATTCATCACCCACTCTAAATGAATTTTAGGGCCTCTATAACTAACGTACCTAGTTTTTAATGACCTCTCAGCTTTGATATATCTCCCCTCATCAATCCTCATTGTTTAGGGACCTAAGGATGGACCACTTCAATTAATCATCATCATATCAGCCAATTTACACATCTTGACAACAATAAGTACTTAGGCCTCCAAAATCATCATTAATATATATATATTCCAATAGCGATTCCGTATAACATTATTCAAGATAATCATTCATTGCATAACATACTTATACTCTCAAGTGAATAAGTAATGGTTCTTCATTAGTAATAACCCATATCAAATCACCATTAAGTACAAGCATTAGATTGCAAGTGATAAAAAGGTCTAATTTCCTATTAGTTACATTATTGATTACAAAACATTAAAATACTTACGCTTGGCAATATGAGTGCATGATGACGCTATACAAAAAAAATCACAAAAAATATAGCATATACTCTAAATCAAAATAGTCCAAGTGTAGAAATCTCACATAAGGCCTCATATTAGAGATGTTCATCCACTTGCTTCCCTTTTTTCTTACTCAAAGAACCTTCTCCTAAAATTATTAGCCAATAAAATGGGGCGAGATATGAATCTTAATAATAGAAGAAAAATTCCACACATATGTATAATTTAATTAGCATAAATGCATATTAAATATATTTACTAAAAGCATCATCATAATCAATAAATGAACTAGTTGAACTACCAATGACTACTATCCCATACTAGTAGTTACATTCATCATGTTAATAGCTAATAACACAGGGAAAGGCCGTCCATAGTGCCAACTCCCTCTTGAGCACACTTTGGGCTCAGTGCATTCATGAGTTTGATCACAACTCGATATTTAATCAAAGCACAATGTATGGGTGGCAGTCACACCATAGCTCCACTAAGGACACGCTCATGATCCACAATATAATCAAGTAGCTAACTAATTATTTAGCATAGAAAAACATATTTATGAAGCAAATATTAAATTAACAAAGCACATATGCAAGGAATTAAAATTTAACCTTGGTTACCTCACTTAATTGCACAAAGTTCTGAAGCCAAGACAAATTCTCAACTCTCAAGAGATCTTAATGTATTAAAACCAATTTTTTAGTTAACATCAAACATAGAAATTAGTTGCCTATCATTCCTAGTATCTTAAACATTTAAAAGGCACTTACCTAGACTCCGATAAAACTTAAATTTGGATGTGAGCCTTCCCATACTAGAAATTTCAATGTTCCACTCCAAAATCTTAGTACTTTTGCATAAAATTAGAGCCCATTATGTAAGTCAGCCATTGGGCCACTAACCAATAAAAAATACATCAAATTGAGGAGAAGATACTCACCTAATGGTCCTCCTAGCCTCTACCTCCAAAAATCAACAAGAACCCATCAAAAGAGCAAGTTTTAGATTTGAGTGATAAAGAAAAATTTACTAAACCAGAAACTATTCAGACCAAAATGTAGAGGAGAATGAAAAGGACAAGTTTTATATAGATT
Organism: Erythrophleum ivorense; assembly: GCA_026724425.1. Taxonomy (NCBI): domain Eukaryota; kingdom Viridiplantae; phylum Streptophyta; class Magnoliopsida; order Fabales; family Fabaceae; genus Erythrophleum; species Erythrophleum ivorense. Next base: position 431,234 of record JAIUCV010000037.1, on the reverse strand, counting down.
ACCTTGGTCAAATCTTCCTCTAAGAGTGAGAAACAGTGGAAGAATACAGAAAAACCTTAGCCTCCACCCAAAGATGTGAAAATGCTCCTTGCTCTGTAGAACCCTAGAGTTTTTTGAACTAAAATAAATGGCAATTGGGTTTTCTTAGGATTTTAAAGTGATATGGGTTAACCCTAAAGCCCATTATCCATTTGGGTCCAAAAATCTACATATTGGAGCATGGGACTAAGAGTTAATTGATGCAAGGGAGTTGGGCCTTCATGAAAATTAAGATTAGGCTTCTATAGTTGGTTCCTAGCATGTATACATTGATTATAGGCCCAAGTATTAAACACCCACCTTCAGTTAATTAATTTCCCTAATTGGGCTCAAACTATAATTGAACCCATTTTTACCCAAAGGACCAAAAACTATTATTTATCTTGAAATGCCCAAAATAAATCCACTTCCTTGAAAATTCTTATTTCCCATAATTCCCTTAAATTCCCTAATGATAATAATAATTTCTCAATTCTTCAAGATTACTCTTAATTGATTTTGGGTGTTACACTAACCCTCCTAATAAGGTGTTCTATTAAATCATTTTTGGTATAATCAACATTCTCTATTCAATAGTTAACTCTTAAATGTTAGAATATGATTTTTTAAAAAAAAAATTATTGTTTATTATTTATTTATTTGCCTATTTTTCCTTATTTAGCTCTTACAATTCTACATTTTGATCAGTATATTATATGCTTGTCATTTCCTTGCACTTTAATTTAAGAATAAGTTAATGAACGAACTTTTATTAACTCAAATCCTTTACTTTTATTTATATGAATCCTTTTGCACATCTTAGCATGTAATAAACTTGCAATTTGAATTACCACAAGAATTTTATGTGAATTTCCCTGTTTAAATCTCTATTTAATTATTATTGTCATTATTATGTCCAAAAAAAAATTATTTAATTTGATAAAACTTTGTGTTTGCTCGGCCTTTTAGTAGTCATGCTTTATTTTCTACTCATTGAGTACTACAACTCATTCTTTTACTTATTATTGTAGATAGTAAAGTCGCACCTGATCCTTTCCCTCTAGTGTAGCCAGATTGTCATTTTGGTAAGCCCGGCATTATGTTTTGCATAGGCTTGATTCTTTTGTAATTCTTATATATTTCATATTGTGCCTTGTACTCTAGATAGGCTACATAGATTTATAGGTAGGGTCCCTATACGTATGTCATTTTGTCTATGTTATTGTTGAAAGTAAAGCTCTTTTTGACATTTTGATTGGTTAGACTATTTGTAGGAAAATCCTGGATGTCCAAATTTCATAAGAGACTTTACCAGATTTTCTATGAAAAGTAAAATATAATTTTTGAATAGATTTATGTAAATTTTGAACTTTAAATTGATATAAGTAATTAAGACGAACAAATTTATGTTTTGAATTGAGTGTGTGTTGCTATTGATTTTATGATAACTATATTACATGCCCTAGTTATATGTTAGGCTTACGAATGCAAGGTCCTTTGTATTCCAAGCTAGTCATATCTTTGTTTTTGGGGCGTGGTATCAAAACTAGGCTTCCCTATGATCTGTGGTGCAGTTGTTCTTTAATAGGGCCTCAATTATCATTATAAAACTCATGCATAGTCATAATTAAGGCATCATTAGAGGCCTTATAGGAAGTATGTGTCACTCCCTTATTCAAGTTAGTGTTTTTTATATTTTAAAAAAAAATTATAGGTGAAACCTCTTTTTGATTATGTGCTATTATTTGATTTAGAGAGGTGATGTCACCACATAGAGCTCATACAGCAGGTAGGGAAGCTACAAGGCAGGAGGCATCTAATAAGGCCTCTATTCTACTTGCAGATTTAGCTCTTGAGGGCTATATTAGAGGGATAGTTAATGGTCATTGCAGATATGAGGGGCAGAGTGGGTAAGGCAAGGCTACCCTATGCTGGAGAGAAAGGGGGGATGTAATTAAGCAGGGAGTTGTACCTTCTCAACCTCAACCAGGTTAGTAGCCCATTTGCAAGGGACTGTAGAGGTATTAGCTAGCATGATAGCAGCTCAAGGTTAAAAGATTGATTAATTAGTAGGCATTTTAAACTTGCAAGTCCAACCTACTCAAGTCATACAACCAGTTCAGAATGAAGGAAGAAACACTGATGATCTATTATCTTGATTTTTAAAGTTGAAATCACCACTATTCATTGGGTCTAATAGTTAGGAGGACCTTCAAGTTCTTATAGATGGAATAAAGAAAGCTTGCTAGGCCTTTAAGTGCTCAAGTGCAGATATAGCTAGATTGGCTATTTATCAGTTATAAGATATAGCAAGTGTTTGGTTTAAGAGTGTATCTAATGGGTGGCTAGTAGGGTCACCTTCAATAACTTGGGAAGAGTTCAAAGAAGTATCTATGGTTAGATTTCTTCCCCAGAGCGTCAAGGATGTAAAGTGCCGGGAATTCAAGACTTTGAAGCAAATGCTTGATATAAGTGTCACAGAGTATGACATTTGTTTTGTACATGTAACACCTCAAAAATAATTAATAGCAATCATTTAGGGATTATGAAATTATTAAGAGGGTTTAAGGAAAATGACAAATTTGAGCATCTTAACATAATAATAATTATTAATTGGACTATTTTGAGGAAGCATAATAATATTTATGGATTTAAATGTGACTTGGGCCTATAATTAAATTATTTGTGTCAAAAACATTATTAGAAGCCTAAGCTTATTTATATGAAGGCCTAATTTCATCTAAATATGACCTGACTCTACTCTTATAGAAGCCTAACCCATCTTTGCACGCAATTAACCTATATAGCCTGGCCTAACTGATTAATTATCAGCCTACTTGGAACATAAGGCCCATTGGGCTAGACCCTTTGTACTAAAACCCTAAAGAGCCTATTTGCCTTTCATTTGGATGCTAAAAACACAAGGTTCTGCAGAACAAGGAGAGAAAAATTGGAGGTTCAAGGGAGGCTAGAGTTCTACCAACATTGTAGCTCTATTTTTAACTTCTAGAGGGTGATTTAGCCAAGGTAGGTTCTATAAAACTTAATCCTCTCCTCTTCTTATACATTTTGGTCCGATTGGTTTGTCATTTGGAGAATTTTCATCTCTTCTTAATAGGAAATCTAGTCTTTAGATGATTATTGCAAGATTTTTGGAGTTAGAAGTTAGAAGGATGATTATGAAAGTATTTTCTTTCCATTTTGTGCATTATTTTGCTAGAAAATGTCCGTTATGTTTGATTGTCATAATGGGTTCTACTATAGTACGAAAATACAAGGAGATGGAAGTGAAACACTATAGTTTTTGGGCTTGATAACTTAAATCCGAATTTTGGGAGTCGTTAAAGGATTGGGTAAGTGTCTCCTACCATTTTGTGATGTGTAAATGCTAGAATTTTGCCATTTGGATTGATTTTTTGTGCATGGCCTTTGCATGTACGAAAATGGAGGAGTGGGGAGTGAACCATTGTGAATTCTTAGTGTTTTGACCTTGAATTAGTACGATAAACTCTTTGGGAGCTGGGTAAGCAATTCTAAATAGATTCTTAATGAAATTAATCAATGGATAGAAAATTCCTTACTAATGATAATTAAATGATGATAATTATATTTATCTTAGGCTTGGTATACTTTGAATTATGGTGGTAGGTAAAGGAAGAGTAATTAGCTTCATGGAGGTAACTGGGGTTAATTTTATAGTTCCATGTATATGTTCATTTTAATATGATATTTGCTGCATATGTATGATTTTAAAATGCTAAATGATTGGTTAGCTACTTGAATTGTGTTGTGATTGGACCTTGTAAGTCCATGTTGGAGTTATGATGCGGTTGCCACCTGTGCATCATACTTCAATCAGGTACTAGGTTGTGATCAAACCCCTGAATGCACTGAGCCCAAGTTGTGCTTATTTGGGAATTGGTGTCATGGATGGGCCTTTCTCAGTGTTATTGGCCATTAACATGTTATATGTGATTGCTAGTATAGGACAGTAGTCACTTGTAGCTTAACTAGTTCATTTGCTAATTAGATTGATGATTCTGGTATTTAATGGTATGAAAATGCATTATGTTAATTAATTTGTATATATACATGGAATTTGCCTCTTGTTATTGAGATTATATATCTCACCTCAGTTGTAGGCTCACATTTTCAGGGATCGTACCTCCTAGTGGCAAGGAGAAATTAATGGAAGTCTATTATATAGTTTAGTAGCCATAGGTTTGGAGACCTTGTAAGGTTGGGTTTGTGTAACGAGAATAGTAGTTTTGTGTATTTACCACATTGCATAATAAATTGCAAGTGTAAGGATTGTCCATAATACATTTATCATGGGATTGAATATTATAATGGTAAGTGACTAATAATTGATGAATGATTGGATGTCTTATGGCCAATTAGCATTAGCCCTGTAGATATGTGTAATTGAACCATTTTTGCTATCATGGAATGGGGGTTAACTAATATGAAACCTTGTTGATCCTATGATATGGCTTATTATTTAGAAATGTAATCATGTGATACATTAAATGTTAACTTAAACTAGTGATACATGGAACCTTTAATGGAGTTATGTTTGAGTGATAATGTTAGTAATTTATGAATCCTTTGTTGTCATTAATCTTTGAACTTACTGATATATGGTAGTTAGATAAATAGAAATCAACACTTAAGTCTTGAATTGGTAATGATAGGTAAGTTAGGTAAATCAAGTAGATGAAAGCTATTAGAGCCTCACAAATTAAGGTATAATGGGCTTAGGATGCCAATGGAAGGAGTGTTGAAGTGTTTGGGATGAAATTGGGAGAGTTTAGGAGTAGGAGGTAGTTGAGCTGCGACCACAATAAGCTAAGTCTCAATCAAGCGTTAGGTAAAGGCAAGGAGTGCCACGACACGAGGTGTCTCACCACGGCATAAAATGAAAAAGTTGCCCAATGAGGGTAACAGAGAGCAGATTCACTGTGGCACGAGAGGTCAAGTCGCGGTAAGAATCAAGGAAAGAGAAATTGTAAGTTCCAATAGCTTAGCTCACCGTGGTGCAAGGATGGTTGATCGTGATGCAAGTTAAATAAATTGAATGGTGAGTCCCAAGAGGCTATTCCACCTTAGCACCACATAGGCTCGTCGCATTAATAACGAAAACATGAATAATATATCCCCGAGAGTACTTCAACTCCTAAGGCCACACATAATCAATTTTTTTTAATAAGTCTGTATATTATTTTTACTTGTAACTACCCCTATTTTGCATATGATATTTAGGTAGCAATCTATGTGTTTCCTTGCTAGCTGTGGATACCATTCTTCAACTATAGATTGCTTTATTTCCTCTTGATCTTAGAGATTCATGAAACCTTCCATATGTGGAGAATTTTCTTTTTTCCTGGATAGTGTATCATTAGCCTCCAAAAACCTCTCATGTCTTACTTTTTTTTCTGCTTCTCTTGATATACTTTTACCCTAAATTACCACCATTATTGAATGCAAGTTAGGTCAACTTATTGCTATAGCAAAAACTCAAGCGTTGCCATTTCATATTCTAGCATTTTATTCTTCAATTTCTACACCTCCCTTGGTCTTACTACTCTGTTCATGGTTGTAGGGTGCATTCTTGCTTATTTGTGTTTGTGCTTCTTCTTGAAATGGTTGCTAGTCAGATCTAAAGTTCTTTGAACAACTCTTACATGTTGGATTGAACCTCCCTTGCCTCTCAATTTGCTATCTTCGTTTAGCTCTGTGCATAGTTGTATTTAAGGTTGTGTTTCCATTTATGCTTGAAATCAATTTTAGTTGTGCTTTTCAATTGTTATCCATATTGCAGCTATAAATTCCCTTTTTTTGGTGTTGAATTATTATATGTGCTTTGGTTATTTTGGTTCTGGCTATAGTTATGGCTTTGGTGACTATTTGGTTGAAGACGGTTTGGGATAGTGCAAGGTATCCTTCCTAATTATTAAATAATCCAAGAACATTCCCTTAGTGTATGAAGTCTTAAGTTAAGATCACCATTAGAGAATAAACTAATGAACAAAGGATTTAAACAAGTGTGGACTTTAATAGCTAGGAATTTAAATTAATCTTGGGGGTGATGGTAGTTATGCAATGTAAATATTTAGGGAGCCATGAATCTAATGAAGGTTAAGGTTTAAAAAAAAAGGAGCAACATAGTGAAAATTTCATTTTTATTGCAATTAAATATGTTGAAGAACCTAAGCAAGACAATTATGCACCAACTCACAACTAACTTATAGACATTTTAAGTTAATTTCCAAATCATATAAAAGGTAATCCAAATCTATTAGATAAACTAAGTTGCTATGAACAAATTAATGGTGATAATAATAATAATAATAATAAATGAAAAAATAAAATAAAAAAAGAAAGGGAATATGAGTTGAGTATTAAGGATTAAAAGAATTTTTTTGATTATTTTAGGCCATATTCAAGTAGTTTCCTACAAGGAGTGATAGAGGTTCAGTGTTGAAGGAATCGATAACCATTCGGAAAACACAGTAAGTAGATTATAAAGTATGTTAAGATTTTGATTTCATTTCTATTTTAAACCCTTCAATTTCTTATTTGTTACTTATGTGTCTGTTGGGACGAACTTCTTATGTAGTATTATCATGCAAATGAGTATTTTGGGTTTTAGATCTTTCATATTTTTTTTTATGTCAAACATGATTATGTTATTAAGTTGAATATGAAGTTAAATACTATCCTAGGTGCTATTTTGGACAAAGGGAAATGCTAGGAGGTTATTTCGATATATTTGTGAAAGACTTGCTTAAATGATTTATAGCTATGAAATGTTATATTTTAAATTGTGAAACTTTATGCAGACCTTATCTGGGAGATTCTGAGTTGTGGACTCTACTTAATATATATATATATATATAAGGTGGGATTATATAAAATACTAGTTGCTAATAGCATTACTGCTAGCTCTCAGTGCACCTTAGATATTACCACATAGTCTCTATGACTCAATACCTGAAAGGCATTAAGTCGGATACCTTAAAGGCTTAGGGGCTATAGGATGGCAATAAGCAAGGACAATGGCAATAGTCCAACCTACGATTCCTACCTACAATACTCTAAGACTAAATATGTGGTTATTTACCCTTGTAAGCTATGTGCCCATGTTAGTATAAATATCTTAGATTTTAGAGCTTTGCACAAAACCTCTTAATAAAGTTTTCAATTAAATCATTTTTTATATAATTGATGTTCTCTATTCAATATTAACTCTTAGATATCAGAATATGATTTTTTTTAATTTTATTGTTTATTATTTATTTATTTTTTGCCTATTTTTTCTTATTTTACTCCTATAATTCTACATTTTGATATATTATATGCTCATCATTTCCTTGCACCTTAATTTAAGAATAAGCTAAAAAACCAGCTTTTGTTAACTCATATCCTTTACTTTTATTTATATGAATCCTTTTGTACATCTTACTATTTAATAAACTTACAATTCAAATTACCTTAAGAATTTTATGGGAATTTCCATGTTAAAATCTTTATTTAATTATTATTAGTCATTATTATGTCTAAAAAACTTATTTTATTTAGTAAAACTATGTGCTTGCTTATTTTTTTTAGTTGTTGTGCTTTATTTTCTACTCACTAATTATCGTAGCTCATTCTTTTACTTATTATTATAGATAGTAGAGTCGCGCTTGATCCTTCTTCTCTAATGTAGCTAGATTGTTGTCTTGGTAAGCCTGACATTATGTTTTGCATAGGCTTGATTTGTTTGTAATCCTTGTATATTCATATTGTACCTTGTACTTAAATTTATAGGTAGGATCCCCATACCCATATCATTTTTATGCGTTATTGTTGAGAGCAGAGCTCTCTTTAGCATTTTGATTGGTTTGACTATTTGTAAGAAAAGATCATATGTCCAAGTTTCACGGGAGGCTCTGTCGAATTTTCTACAAAAAGTCAAATTTGGTTTTTGAATAGATTCGTGTAAAGTTTAAACTTTAAATTGATATAAGTAATTAAGATGAATGACTTTGTGTTTTGAATTGAATGTGTGTTACTACTAATTTTATTATAAGTATATTGCATACCCTAGTTATTTGTTAGCCCTACGAATGCAAGGTCCCTTGTATTTTGAGCTAGTTATGTCTTTGATTTTGTGGTGTGACACTTAGTGTGTGGATGACTTAGACTTTTGGCACCAATCATGGGTTTCTAGCATTAGTTGTTGATTCTTGGTACAGATTACGATTGTACTTGGAACACATTTACTTTCTTTTGTCATTACAGAAGGCTTTAGCAGAAATTAGAGAACTACCAAGTAAAGATTGTACTCTTCTCTTTTTTGAGCTTTGAATTAATTTGATTTCTTTTGGAGTTTACTTTGTTCTAGTGATTTCTTCATTGGTTCATAATTCACATATTTTAATTAGATTGCCAAAAGCTAATCATGGATTTAAGACTTCATAATGGCAAGTGTTCAATGAGATAGTAATAAAAGTTAGTAAAGGACATAGATGCCGAGCATGGTGAAGGTCTTGGTCTCACAGTGCAAGAAGGGTTCTAAAGAGGTGAAAAGGACCAAGGCAAGATGGTGTGAAGAATTTCCTTTTCAACAATTGCAAGCTTTATCCATCACCTGACTTAAGAGGTTCAAATTCCTTCATTCGTTGGAATCACCATTCTCAATGTATTTGGAAGGTAGTTTACTATACAATAATGATGGTTGACTCCCTTTCCTACATCCATTTTGGCCTAGTAATTTAGGTACACACCAACTGTGTCCTTAGTTGAAGCATTTTATGATTATTAAAGATCAAATATCATTTTGGCATGAGAGGGGAAAAATAATCTCCTTTTTAAAATTCCTAAATTTCCTTTAAGTTCTTTGGAAGGTCATTACTTTACTTTTTGATCTTCACCTACCTGATACCATTCCCCTATTATAGTGAAGCTTCCTCCTTCGTCCCTTTGAGGATGTCGCCTATGTGATTGTGATAAGAGGATTGATGGAAAAAAAACCATGTTTTCTCTAAATTGTTGTTTCCTTTTTCTTACCCTTCTTTTTAAAGAAGCTCATTTCACATTAATACGTCCCAAACTCTTTGATGTCTCTCTCACCTTTTCCCTTGCTCAAGAAGCTTCTTTAACTTTTCTTATGTTGCTCCATTTCCTTTACTAAGCTTTTGTAGTCCTTGACCTTTCCCATCTATTTTAGTAACATCTAGTTCTTCCCTTCCTCATATATCAAATTATCTTGTCCAAGTCCACCAAATTTCACCTCTGCAACATTTGAAGTTTTGTTTTATTGTTGGTTCAGATGGGTTTTTTTGTTATGTTTTGATGTCTTATGAGTAGCTTTGTGATTTTTTTTAGAGTTAATTGATTAATTATGTTTGTTTTGTATTAAAGAGAAATTTATGAAGCTTGTATGTTTAGGCTTTGACTTTCTTGCTACTTTTCTTATCTGGTTATCAAGCATAGGATGTGTTAAGCTTTAAGTCAATAATATATATTGTGTTTTGTTGCAAGTATAAATTTTAATGTCTAAGTGGCGAGGGCTATTTAGATTAGTGGACAGCAAGCACTTAAAATGTGGCTAGGAACTATTAAACAGGGCATATTTATTGTTCACCAACCGGCTTACACCGTAAATGCATAGGCCGTGACAAAGTAGTATAAAAAGATTATTATTCCCATAAGGATTAGAGTTGAATTTAGTTAGTAATTAAACTCATGCTTTCAACTAGGTTGAGTAAAACAATTGATTATCGAGATTGAGTGTAAAAGATAAAAATTACTTTGTAAATTAATTTGTAAAAGAAGCTAAGAGATCCTTTTGACTTCAAGCATACAAAGGGACCTAGGATTATCTTTCCCCTTTGTATTTCATAGCACAAAAGCAACCTCCTTTCACAAAAATGACCAATAACTATATGTGCTAGTCTGGGGATCAAATACTACTTGAAAAAGCTTTTTCAAGTCAAGAACAAATGTTTAATTCTATTAGTTGCTTAATCTCTCTCACAACCAATAAAATCCCAATTTTAAGTTCAAACCCCAATGTGACTATACATGGTCAGTGAGTGTATCTCTACCTTACTAACAAATCCATTCATTTAATACATAAATTTCAAGTTCTTACACAATTTAACTCAAGTTCAATGTTCAAGCTAGCTCTCTCAAGCATTATTCAAGCCAACAAACAACTAATTGGTGGCTAAACAACTAAAAGCATTAAGAATGGAGTGAAATCAACATATATATGTCATTAATCATGGAAGTGGAGGAGAATCGAGTGTCAATCCATACAAGGGTTTAAAATAATCTTAAAACAATTGTTTAGCTATTCAGAATTAGCCATATGCTTACAGAACACAAGGAAGTTGAAGCCATAGTAGAGTACAAGAGAAAAAGAAGAGAAGGATCAGAAAAATTGATGGAAAATGCTTTAAAATCTCTCTAAAACTTTAATCATTGGCTCCAATCACTTCCCCAATCTCCAAACCCTAGCACACAAGCTCCCTAGGCAGCCCAGAAGATGGAGGATCCCCTCTTTAGTTGAAAATGTGGGATATATAAAGCCCTAGGGTCTGTCAAGCCTTAAAACACAATGTTTCAATAAATTGTAGTTCACTGCAGCCAACATGTGCTTCGCTGCGGCTAAACAACCTTAAGTTCTCTCTAGCATCTTTGTCTAAGAATTGGCCATGGCTAGCATGTCAATTGGCAATGGCAAAATGTTCTCTAATTACTCTATCCTCCATGAAAGAATTGGCCACAACTAAAATACTTATTGGTTGCGGTGAATTATATTTTTCCAGCAAAACTTCTAGCAAGTATCTTAACTTCTAGGGACTTATCCAATGTCATTTGCAAAAGTATAAAACTGTGAATGTATCAAAAATATCGTAAAATATGATTAAAATTGCATAATTAATCTAAAAGTGAGACAATTAAGCTTAGCTATAAAAAAGTCATATTTTTCTATTTTAAGTATGATTTATATACAAAAGTACACCAAAAGGTATGCACAACTCAAGGAAAATGTGCTGAAAAGGTGTAATGTCTGGTTTTCGTTAAACGACGAAAACAGATGCGTTTTCAAAGCAAGTCCCTTGAAATGAAGTAGTTAAGGTTCTGAAAAATTTCAGTAACATTCTAGACTCCTAAAAATGAGAATCCTAGCCTCAGAAGGAAGGAAAAATGGAGCTAAAATGAAGAAACAAATTTTGACGAAAAACCTACGAAACATAATGACATTTTTGTAATTTTAGGTAAATTTTGGAATTCACACAAAGGGGCTTTTTAAATGAAAGTTTAGAGTTCCCCAGGGTTCTCAGAGGCCTTGAAAACCATGGGAAACCCCGGGACAGTTAAATCCCCTCCAGTGGATGTTTTCAACGTCGGTGCACTTGAACTTTGACGGATTCATTCGGGAAGCTTTTAGCTCCAATTTGAGTGATTCCTAAGGAATTTTATTAAATTAAAAACCTAAATTTTATAATGGAAAAGACAGTTCCCAAAAAGGAGCTACAATGAAGGAGAAACGAAAATGCAAAGTACGAAGGGCAAAATCAGAATTTTTGAAAAAGTCACTTTCCTGCACCTATATATAGGTGGCACCCCACTTTCTCCCTCATTTGGAATCAGAAATTTTTGCCTAATTTCACAAAAGGGAGCTAGGGTTTTGGGCACATAAGAGAAGAAAAAGAAGAAGGAGAAATCCAAGCTTGAAGGTATGTTTCCATGGTAGTTTTTCATGCTTTTCTTCATCCACACCTCCTCTCCTCCCTTCTCCTTTGTTTCCTTTGATTAAAATGGACTTTATAAATCTGATTCAAGGGAGAAACTCAAGGGAATTTTCGGATTTGGAGAGAGGAGCTTGGACAAAGCAAGATTCAAGTAAGAATAAGTAAGGAAACTAGGTAATTTCTCTTCCTATGGTTGATATCTTCATCTTCCCTCCTTCTCCATTTGGCCTAACCCTAGGAACCATAGGAGGATCTGATTTTTAAGCCAAACCAAGCATGAATCTAAGGAAAAAGGGTGTGAAGATTAAGAATATGCAAAGAAAATTAACAAAAAATCATTAGATTTCAAGATGCAAATTCTAGGGTTTTGTGTGCACCTTGTAAAATCTGACCTTGTATGATAATTCTTAGGTCTAATTAAGAGTTTAAATGAGCTCCTAAGATCCTTAAGATGCTCCTCACATGCTTCCTCCTTCAAGAAAATAAAGAGAATTCCAAAGAGGCCAAAAAAGGGTTATGTCTCGGCCAATCATGGATGGAGTAGCCAGGGAGAGTTTTAAATTTTTTCAAGTCCATTTTTGTGTCATATATGGTGAATGAATATGAGGGGAGGCCTTGGAAAAAATTTAGAACTCATAGAAAGTGAGTTAGTGTTTTACGTTCCATATTATGACTTAAAGAAACAACATGATGATAGACACTTTGTTTTAATTGTGTGATGACTCCAAGAGGCCTAAAAGGAGTCAAGAATCATATTTGAAAGGAAAGAATAGAGCTTAGAAATTATTTGAGGGGTGTTGCTTCATTAGGTTCATTTATGGACCATAATGGGGTTTATAGAACAACCTAGTGTCCAAACAAGTTGTGTGACCTTAAAAATTGTTTCATGGACTTAATTGATTCCCATAAAATGTGTCTAGGCCAAGAGGAAGTATCTTCACAAGTTTGTGGGTGTGTGGCCAAAGAGAGAAGCTTGAATCCAAAGGGAAAAGTGTGTGATTGTATGCAAGGTAGCTCTCTTCACCTTCTCTCATGCATGGATGTGTGTTTAGCTTGTCTTAGAATGTGTGTATGTGTATTTTCAAGACATGAAAAGTATGCTAGCATGATTTTATATGCCATGATTTCATGAGGATATATTATGTTTTCAAATGAATGTATGATATTTGTTTGAGTTTGCTTGAGTGTGGAAAGGCTAAGAACTCTTAACCATGGTAAGGATGAGCCAAGAACCCTTAAGATTAGTTAAGACAAAGCAAAGAGTCTCCCAAAAGCAAAGTAGGCTGTCAAGAGTATGGTTGAATCTAAGAATCTCTTAAAGAATGGGTGAGGTAAGTCCAAAATCTATGAGGAAAAGTGTGAGGCCAATCCATCCACTTGGTGAGCTCTTGAATGTCTTGTATGACTTGTTCACATGCCAAGCTTGCTTCTTGAATGTTCATGACTTTTATGATATCCATGTATGCATTTTCAAGACTTACTTTGCATATATTATGTATGATTGAATGGGAGATGAGCTATTGAAATTCTTTGAATCTCATTCCCCCCTCTCCAATGATCTCACATGCTAGGTGGACCAAGTGGACAAGATAATGGAGGCCAACCACCTTAAAGGAAAGAGTTTGACAACAAAATATTTGAGTTTTGTCACTTTAAGGCCATATTTGTGTCAAATATTATAATCCAATGATGTATATGGCCTACGAACTTGTAGACATGTATAATTATGATCATCTGTGATGTATAAATGAATGGACTTGATGTATGAACCCTAAAATATAATTTGAGTATGTAATGCCAAGGTATGCATTTTGGAAAATTTGATATAATGTGTATACATGTGGATGAAAAGGACAAAATGAGATGCATGAGGTTTAGGACCATTTGGGTAGCTCACACAAGTCCTAAATATGCTTTTAGACTTGCCCAAAGAGTGCCAAGACCAAGGAAAAACCATTTGGCAACTCTGATAATCCATATGAAGCTAAAAAGGACCATAATGAAACCCTATGTCAGTTTTTAGCCAAATGAGTTCTTCTTGCTCTAAGATTTCACATACAATTAGAGCTTATTGAAAGCTTTTTGGAAAGCTAAAGACCATAATTTTTGGAGGTCTATAGAATATTTAATGAATTTTCAAAGTTAGCAAATTTTTTGATTTTGGTCTGCTGCACTATTCATTTGGTTAGAAAATGAAATCTGTCACACAGGGTCTAAATGATGTCCAATTGCCATGAAATTTTATATAGGGAAACTAGATATTGACTTGTGCCAACTAGAAGAACCTTATTTGGAGGTCTAGAGAGGGAGATATGAATTTTTAAAGAATCTGTCCAGTATCAGGAGTTTTGTCCGACCTCAGTTACTGTTCTATTGAATTCTGAGGTTTGGGCTACCTGAGATGGTCGGGGAATATTTTTTCCCTCTAGCTAACATTCATAGCTTTCCAGATTGATATCATTTGCATGGATTGGATTTTTTTAGAATTAGTTGGACACTTTCAAAATTTTTTACAGAAATCTGTGACAGTATCAGAAGGCAGTTTGACCTTTGGACCTTTGCGGATATCAAACGTCCTCTATGATGGATGTCATGGTCTAGAAATATTTTTAATATAAAGTAGACATCTGTGGATTTCTAGAATGACCAAGAATGCATGATTTCAAATTTTTTAGAATTAGTTATAAATTTTCAAAGTTTGGTCAGAAAAGGAGCCAATTCTAGCTGAATTTTAATAGGCATATTTGGAGCTTTCCTTTGATTCCCATGAGATGCAAGTCACATTTTATGCTGTAAATGAGTTGTATTCATGTAATCAAATATGAGAATGTATGGTATGAGCTCACACGATTCACATGACACTGAATGAAATTTTTTATACATGATGCAACGCAAAGAAATTCATTATTTTTATTCCCTTTGTCATACACCTTCATGGCATTTAGTGATGTGAAGCACATGAGTATCATGAAATGAGTTAGAAATTATGGTATTACAAAAGACATGAATTTAGAAAGGTCATCATGCCCCCAAAGTTAGACTTTTACTCATCCTCGAGTAAAATAAGATGAAGAATCAACTAGATTACATGAATTATCCAAGTACTATGTATGCATGGCACAGTCCTCATTAGTTGCTGCTAATGATATGCAAGACAGGAGAAAATGGAATGTAAGAGGGTGCAAGACTCACAACATAATGTAAAGTTTTCTAACACTTTTAAAGCATGTGTGTGTGTGGAGAGAATGTAACACCCCAAAATTAATTAAGGTATTAATCATGGATTTGGGTTAATTAAGAATAATTATTATGGAGTAATTGGGCAAGCTATAGGAAGGGGAATTTATAGAGAAATAAAATATTAATATGGGTTGATGATTTAATTGGGTTAGAAACTTCATCTAGGCCCAAATTAATTTTAGTAAGCCATAGGTAAGGATTAATGGAGGCCCAATGATTTTATGTGTAAATCCAACTCCTTATTATGAGACTTAGGCCAAGAGAGATCTCCTAGTAATGAACCAATCTAATTTAATAAGATAAAGATCCAAGACCCAATTTGCACAAGCCTTTATAGTTGGCCCAACACACATTATGTAAACCTAAATTGGATTGACTCTTGGAACTTGACCTAATCCAATCAAATTTGTGTAGTCCAACTCATGAAACTTGACCTAACAAGTATAAAATCTAAACCCATGTAGATTTTGGCTTTTTAGTCAACCCATAACCCATCTAGAACCCAACTTAAACCCAACTAAACCTTAAATACACTCAGCCTCCTCCTCATTCTGCAGAAAAAACACAAGAGGCAAAGCAAAATTCGGAGGTCTTGGAGAGGGACTAAGGTTCTTGACACATTTTCACTATTTCTCACTTTTATGCTCAAAATCAGCTAAGGTAATTATTATATAACTTAATCCTCTCCTCTTTCTCTTCAATTTAACCTAATTAATGTTTCGTTTAGAACATTTCACCTACACCCAAAATCTGAAACTTGTTGCTTGGTGTTTTTATGGTAAAATTTTGGAGTTGAAGTTAGAGGTGTTGTTAGATAAGTATAAACTCCTCATTTTGATGTTTTCTTTGCTAGTTAGAGACCCCATTAGTTGATTTATGATATAGGCTCTATTTCTATATGAAAATAACCATAATGTAGGGTGATATTTTGAAATTTCTGGTCTAGGGAAGGTAAAATCTGAAATTTAATCTTTTGGTGGTTGGGTAAGTGTCCCTTGGGTAATTATCGATGGATTAATTCTTTAACTATTAGGTTGTTGTCATAATTGATGAATGGGAATGGTAATGGTTTGATTTTTATGTTCATAGGCTGATATAGCATTATCGTTAGTTCTCCAAAAAATTATCCACAAGTGAGGTAACCGAGGATTATGTAGTTTCATGTATATATCTGCTTTAATTTTATATTTGCTATACATGAAAGATTTGAAATGCTAAATGAATTGATTGGCTATCAGTTATATTGTGTTTGGACCTTATAAGTCCATGGTGGAGCTATGGTGCGACTGCCACCAGTGCATGTGCTTCGATTGGGCACTAATTATGATCAGACACCAAATGCATAGAGCCCTGGTTGTGCTCATTGGGGAGTGGGTGCCATGGACGGGCCTCTCCCGCTGTTATTGGCCTTTAACATATGGAAATGTGATTGCTAGCATGGGATGATAATCATAGTAGCTTAATTGTTTCATTTGCTGATATGACTAATATAATTTTGATGCTCATTTTAGTTCATACATATATGTTAATTAAATTAGAATATATGGATGGAACTTGCCTTTGGTTACTAAAATTTGCATCTCACCCCCATTACATGAGCTAACTATTTCAGGTGAAAGATCTTTTGGTAAGGATAACGGTAGGCAAATGGATGAGTATCCATGAGCAGAAACCATGTGTGGGGAAGTTGCACTCAGATTAACCTAACTTTGGATAGATGCTAATTTTGTTATTCATTTGTATAGCATTATCATATAATCGTATTGCCAAGTGTAAAAGTTTTGTATTTGATAACTTATGACGTACCTATTAGGGACCTAGGCCTTATACATTTTAGAATCTGATGTATGAATTTACAACATCTGATATGGAACCTTATGGATGCAATGATTTGGTTTACTATTTAGAAATGTAATCATGTATTAACTAAAATGATGATTTAGATTGGTAATGCATGACACCCTATAGGGATTCCTATTTAAATGATTTGGTTAGTTGTTTATGAATTTGGTTGTCTATTAATATCACATGATACTTGCTGATATATGATAGATTGATGAGTAGGAATCAATACCTAAATGTTGAAATGGGTAATGTTGGATTAGCTGGGAAAATCAAGTAAATAAATGTCATTAGAGTATCACAAATTGAGGAAGAGTGGCCTAGAGTGTTCTTAAAGGGAGAGTTGAAGTCTATGGGATAAAATTCTAGGAGTTTTAGGTACAGGAGGGATTTTGCAGGGGCCAAAATAGGCTAAACTACAGCGAAAAGTAGCAAAGTTGCCCAAGGAAGGTAATAGAAAGTAATTTGCCACGGTACGGAGTGAAGATCACCGCGGCGAAAGTCGATAGGCGAGTTTGATTGTGTCCAGAGAAAAATTCACTATGGCGAAAAGGGGAATTGGCCGCGACCAGTAGTAAGAGGCAAGTGAGGTAAACTCCAGGAGGTCCTCTCGCCGCGACTCCACATAGGCTTGCTACAGTAAGGCTCTAACTCACCGCGGCATAAGAAGTGAACCCAAGAGCAATTGGTCGTGGCATGAAGGCATTTAGCGGTGACAAAGGTTCTCAAACTCTTATATTAACCTAGAGACCTTAGTTTTCCCTATAGCAACATCAAGCGATGACTTAGAAACACTTGTAAGGGGTTCTTAAGAGTTGAAAATTAATGGGTAATAGATTTAAAGGCTTTTAGTTAGTGATTTTTTTCACTTATGTACATGAATAGTTGTAAACATTTGGTTAATGACTCTAATAACATTAAGGTTCAAATTTTCTCACTTTTGTCCTAAATTGATTAATTTAAATGATTATAGACCTTTATTTATGATTATTAACTGCATGTTTAAGCTTAATTACTATGATTAGAAGTTAGAGTCGTCACAGAGTCAGGGCACCATTTTCCAACAATTGTCCAGAGCAAATGTTACACTTCAATGTATATATATAACACTACCTCAATAGTAGTACTTCATATGCCAAACCTTTTCTTCCTTCTCTGATGTACATTTGACCTTACAAAATTTTGAAATCATTAGGACTTTTAAGCTTGTAATGTATCCAAGGTGAAGGCTAATTGAAAGAAGGGACAAAAGAGAATGTAAATTACTTAAGGTAAATGATATTACAAAGCTCTACTCTCTTTTCTACATTCAAAGTATTCTTTTGAGATGCTAACACCTCCCCAAAACTTACCTTCAAATCTATATGCACTCTGTTTCATTAAAAAATAATTTTTTTTAAAGTGAACTTGAGTGCAAATAACTACAAACTATCCATTATCTATATTCCTATAATCAAAGTTGATCAAAGTGTTAAATCCTGCCTCTACCAAATTATTGAGCATTAATCCATTATCTCAAGTCCCAGGTAGAATCATGGTTTTTCAAGTTTATGGGGAGTCTAATGCATTACTTCAAACAGAAATTTACATGGTTTTTCCAACAGGGGTTCAAGCAGAATATAGTTGATAAAGGATGGCTTGAAAGGCACAAACGCATTTTAATTAATGCCCAAATCATTTTTCAAAATCAAGTGAAGTCATTAAATCGTCTCAAGGAATTCCAAGAAAGGTTCTAGAGTCTTGAAATTGAGAGAGAACATATACACCAATTTGCCATATTTTTTTCAAAAAAAGAGTTTTCAAATAATTCTCTAACTTTTATGTGCAAAAATTTTTCCCTAAAAATATCATAAAATAATGCATTATTCTATGACTCAAGCATTAATATACACTTCCAAAATTCCTTATCAAGAATATAATCTAAGCAACCCACAATCATTGGACCTAACACAATCTAATTAAAGGATAATTCAGCAAACCAACACAGAAATTAACTAGCTTACAAATAAAAGTCCAAGTGTCAAAATTAAGAACATGCCTAATCAGCAACAAAAAAATGTACCCTCACCCCCTAACTTAAAATGGACAATGTCCTCACTGACACAGGAGGAAAAAGAGGGTCTACTCTCATGCAACTACTACCTAACAAAAAGAGTCGCACAAGAGAAAACAGCACCTGCATAAACCAAAATAGCAGTAGCTGATAACAAAATATAAATGAGACAAGTACCAATCAAAAACTAAACTAAACTGACAATAATAAAAAAAAAGCTGAAATCTAGTTAGACCTAACATTGCTAAGAAAACTACAACTAACCAAATAACCACTAGTTCATTATAAGTAACTATGTGAAAACATAAACTAAGCAACAAAATAACTACCAGGAATATAAAAACAGAAAAGAATCAACAGGAAAAGAAGAATTCAAGGGTCTTCAGGCTGGTTCCCATTCATACCCTTATCACTCTTATCCCCAGAAGTTCTCTCAGCCAGTAGTGGCAATAGGCGTCATAGTTGAAGCTGAATCTGGGCTATATTGTCACAAATATTGTCCACTTGACCCATCATTAGATCTAGGTGCCTATCTACACTCACCTTCCAGGGGTCATCTTGCTGTGCTAAATCAGACTCCTCTACTACTAGAATATCAAGGATTGGTGCCTCCTCTTCCATCATGTCTTGGTCTGGCTGGTCTGCCCTCGGGCCTTGTAGTGCCCTTCAGGGTGATTTAATTGCTCTATAATTAAAGAGCATAGGGGCCAAGAACACCTCCTCATTGGCTCTACCTTTTACCTTAGATTAAAGGCACCATTTATGGATGAAGTGGGGAAAGACAATAGCACAAGGGTGGTCCACTATTGCTACTTCGAGGTTTTGATACATAATAGTAGTGATATCAACCGGTTGCTCGGTTATCAGTAAATAGATCAAGAGGGCCTTCTCCCATGTGGCATCACTCAAATGCGAGGTTGGAAGAATATTGAAGGAAACAAAATAGAGCCAAAACTTAGCATCTCTGCGCAATCTCTTCCTTTCAAGATATTGCTGCCCACCATAAGGAATCTTTTACAGCACTTGCTTTTCATGATCTAGGAATGAGGCAATGTCATCAAAAGGGATCTCATCTTCATTTTGCATTAAGTAAGCATAATGGCAGTTAGATACCACCAGTAATTGATAGAATGTGCGGAGCGTCTCCACAAAAATACTAACTTGAATACCCCTTACATAACACTTCAAGCTCGTTGCAATGGCTACCTGTGTGTAAAACTCTCTGACTATGGTAACATTCCCACCCGACTTCTCACCCATCAAAGGGTGTAGGTGATAAGTCTGATTAGCAATCACACAAAAGGGCTAATAAGTTGTGTAAGAAAATTCTTACTCTGACAAAATGGGTCAACTTTGCACTCTTTCTTTAATGACAGTAGGAGACTCTACTCTAACTAATGTGAGGAACTCGTGCGAGATCTCTTTAGAGCCATAATACCTGTAAAGCCATAAAGAACTAGCCTAGCTAACTACCAAAAAAAAAAGAGAAAAATAGGAGGGATAAGAACTAAAAGATAAAGTACTCTTAAACAAAACTACCTAACTAGAAACAATAAACAAAAGAAAGGACACTATCCCACAAATAACCCATTTGTTAGAACATGGCTGAGTAAAACCAAAGACACCTTAATTGACAATCAAATTCAAACAAATTAATTTAAATGATCATCAACTAGCCATTAATACCTATCATAACTCACCCTACCACAATGCCTAAATAATAACCATAAAATTCTACATTGGTTGACAAGTCTAGCAATTCAATACAAAATTAGATGATGAACCTCATTGATCAATCCTAATTGTCATCCATATTCAGCTATACTCCAAATTTACCATGGCTTCATTAAAATGTCAACATAAATGAAGTCTAAATTTTCAAAGAACCATACCCAAGCCTCAGTTAGTTGCATAACAATCTCCAAATAATGATTTAAAATTTAAATTCCCACTCCAGCCTGCAAAATTCAAAATTTGTCCAACCCAATACAATATTCTAGCCCCTTATGCACAAGATGCCTAATAAATAGAGCAACACAAAAAAATTCTCTAATAGGAAAAACTAAACTAAGCACACCAACACAAATCAGAGCAACAGGATGTTTCTAATTTCTGTAAATTCCTATCTCAACAATAACCTTAACCAAGATAGAATAACAAAAACTATCCAAGTAAAAATTTAATCTAACCAAAAACTAAAATATGAGAAACAAATCCTACAGAATACAACATAAAAGAAGCAACAACAGAATGAAACTTCAAACCACAATGCAAGAAGAGAAGGAGAAGAAGAGCAAGCTTACCAAGGAGGAAGAAAATTACAAAATAAAGAAAGAAGAGAAGGAGGTTGAAGGCTACACCAAACCTCGAACTTGGGCTGATGGAGAATGAGAAACTCAGAAAGGTGGAGAAGAACACAGATGTGGAGAGGAGAAAGGAGATGATAGTGGAGAAGAACGAGGAGAAGGCTAGTGAGTACAGAGGGAGGAGGAGAGTTAGACGTGGGAAGGCAAGAAGAATAGTAACGGCAGAGTGAATGAGGGGAGGTGGCCAAGAGGGACATGTAGAGATACGACGAAGGGAAGGAGGAAGCTGAAGGTGGAAGATTAGGGTTAGGTTAAAGATAAGTTAGGGAATTTAGATAGGGGTTTAAAATGAGCCAATGAATCTGGACAGAAATTGGGTGAGATTCACAGGGGCAACATAGGAATTCAGTGAGAGATGTGAGGGCAAAGAGGGAAGGAAAGCAAACAATTTTTGGGCATCAGCTGACGTTTGGCCAGGGCTAAATAGTTACTCGCCTCTGCCAATATGCTTCTGTTACTTTCCAAGAGAGAACTGAATGTAATTTCGCCATGACCAATTGAGACGTTAACTATGGCCAATTCTCCTTTAGTTCTCAAATCACCATTTTAGTTATAGCCAATAGAAAAGTTAGCCATGACCAATTCTCCTCAGGTTGCCTTCAATAACAAACACTCATGTAAATTCACCGTGGCCAATAAAATTATTAGTTGCGGCCAATTATCCTTTAGTTTGGCTGGTGATGACAGAGTATATTACTAGATTGAAAGTACTAGTGATAATGGAGTGTATTGCTATATGGAAGGCCTTATTGGTCATATTCAGATTAATATGAGAAATGAGCTGTTAAGGGGTTGGATAGAGTAAGAGTAAGGCCCCTAATGTAAGCGTGATAAAGAAAAATAATTGACCCACTGGCAGAAGCCTAGAATAATAAAGTAATGCTAAGTTGCGGGTCTAGTACATGAGTCTAAGAAAGAGACTAGTCTAGCTTATGAATGAGCATGAGGATGTTTTAGCATCTAGAGCAAGCTTGTTAGATATGAGAGTAGTAAGATTATTGAGATCTGCCTATAAGGCATTGACTCCAACCTAGAATGTTATTCTATATGCTAATGAATGACGAACTCTCACCGTAAGCTCCAAATATGCAAAGCATATTACAGGTATATGTGTAAAGGAAGGGTATGTCTATGTAGAAGAACAAGTGTCATACCTTCACTTATTATATGTTATTAGTAACCATTAAAAGATCTTGTATTCACTCGCAAGAAAACCTTGTTGACAAGGTCTTAAAACTTACATTGCAAAATGCAAGACCTTGTCGACAAAATCCTAGATCTTGGTGATAGGATGTCCTTGTAACTATTAAATTAACATGATTTAGTGCTGATAGCATTAAGAATGTAGTGAGTTTACGAGGAGGGTATACCTTAAAAATGATACCCTAGAGCAAAAATGAAACGTAATGAGATAGAGGACTACTCAGTTAATGGTCAGTGACTCTTCAAGAGGAAAAGCCCCAATTTGGTAATTATAATGATAGGGGAAAGGCGAGGAAGAGTTGAAAAACAAGCATTTAGTAAAAGATACCCTTGCCTTAGTAGTGATGAAAGGAGAGTTAATCAAATGAGTATCGTGAAAGTAGGCAGATAAGAGTTTAATACTTTGTCAGATGAGCTTCCCTAGCATGAGACTCATACAATGTGAAAGCTCATGAGTAGTAAGAGTACTAAATGGAGCATATATTTATTGATAAAATATATTTAAGATATTGAGAAAATATATAACCTGAATCAGGTTAGTATCACTCTATAAGTAGTAAAGCATGCTCCTAGATATGAAAGCAAAACAAGAGAGGAGCTAAGGTAAGCAGTTAATGTCTCAAGTGCCTCCAAGGAAGCTAAAGAAAATTAAAAGCCATCTAAACGGGTGAGGTCTAGGGCTCTGTAAAGTAGTAAGGTGAGTCACGAGCTTTAAAGAGAGTAAACTCTAGGGTTCACAGGGAATATTTCCTTACAGAGAATGGTCTAGTTAAGAAAAAAAAAGGTAGTAGACTCTCCCCAACTTTATAGAAAGTGAGTAAGTAAAAGTGAACCCAAGAGGAATAAACATGCTCTTGAGTATAGAGAAAGTGTATAACAAAGTCAGAACCGAAGAAATAATGAATCAAAAATAGAAAAATAAATAATATAATGACTGTACTAGCAAGTATCATTGTCCTTGGTATAGATGTCAGTGAAACATGATGAAATGCTGTAAATAAAGATAACTGGACAATATGAATGACTTCAGGATAATGCACTAAATGACATGAGAAATTAGAGGAAGAATTCCCTTTTCTCGAGTGTCATTTGAAATCAAGAGAGATATAGCATGGTAATAAAAGGGTACTTTAGATTGTTGGGGAACTCGTAATATACTAGTGAGAATGGATTGAGCTCGATCATGATGCACTTGTGTATTAGTGATTGATGCTATGGTTTGCTTACAATGATGGTTACATGATATTGAGTTTAGCCAACTCAATAGTAATGTAACTTAAGTGCGTAACAAATAATGGCATCAACCATAAAGAGGGTCCCAATAATCGAAGAGTATCCTAGTTGTTAAATCAAGAAATAAGCTAAAGAAAGAGAAGTAAGGGATTCCAGTAATATCATAATGATGAGAAAAGTATGTAGAATGGAATCCCCAGCAAAGATCAATGATGCAAAAGGGAACGTGCTAGAATGTTAGAAGTTAGATAGCACGAGACCAGTATGCATTAGATGAGTTCCTTATAATATGACTAAATGAAGCAAAAAGGGACTAGCCTACAACCTCTATCTTGCAAGAGATGTTAGGCACACTCAATGTGTGTGATGCCTTAGTGTGGAAGGCACTTGAAAGCAGAACAAGGGCATAGTTAAAAATTGCAAGATATGAGAAGAAAGATAGAAAGAGTACAAGTCAAGTGTAGTAAACCAGTAAAAGTAAAGAAAGGAAGCTGAAGTGGAAAGGCTTGAAGTGGGAACTAGAGGATTCCATAGGGAATAGTGAGAAAAATCAGAATACTCTAAAGTATTGTTCCAATGGGATCAACAAAGAAATAAGCGACATAGAATCCACTTCACATGAAGAGCATAGTAGATATCTAAATTTAGCCTTAGCCATTATAAGCAATGGTTATCAAACTTAGTGAGAATGTATTTCACTGTCAGATATAGTGATCTTAGGCTTTGACATCCCCCAGAGGCAGATCATAATAGATCCTAGCATAGTATAGCGGGTTGTAGTAGACCCCAGCAGGGCTCTGAGAGGTTACAGTAAAGCTAGGGGTCATAGTAAATCCCACAAAGATACAAGGAGTCCATAGTTACAACACAGCAGTTATCTGGGGAGATGAAGGCCTGAGATAGTTCTCTCAGATCAATTACTCTCAGAGACCAATATAGTTCAGATAGTTTTATCTTAGAGACTAGAGACCTTCTAAGTCTAGTAGACTATTGCCATAAAGATATGAAGGCTTTACTCTGATAGTTAGACCATTGATTAGATCTTTTGAGAGATAAGCATAGTGTATGGGATGAGGAAAGAAAGAAAGTAGCTTTCTAGTATTATAGCTAGATAAACCACTACCTAGTAAACATTGGACCTGACCCAAGGATAGAGAGATCCCTATATATCGAAGTTATATATTTAGAGATGGGTTCGATATAGCTTGTTTTGATAAGGTAAGTGGTAGATTATGTCTCTAACAGTGGAGATTATAAAAAATTAGCATTCCACAAGAATTCAATAGTAGTCAAAGGTAGTTGCTCTTCAAAGTTAGTACAGGAAAGAGTAAGAGTATGATGATCAGTTATTAAGTCAAAGAGTTATATACGCCCTCTCTCGAGTGAATAAAGAGAGTAAAACATCATTCAGGCCTAAAAAGGCAAGGGTCAGAGTAAGAAATGAAACTGGGACGATTGAGAATAACAATCCTTTAAAAAGGAGCCATGATCCCAATAAGTGATACAATTATGAAACCTATGATAGAAAGAAATATGATGATCAATTATGGGATGAGCTAGTGAGAAAATGAATAAAATTAAATAGTGGATAAATATTTAAGTTAAATAAGAAAATAGAGGTCTCTAATGGCTCTTAATGAATAGAGAAAGATAATAAGATCTTATAGAAAGCTATTAAGAGATGATAAGGGAGATTTAATATTAAGTATGTTATCTCTTAAGGCATATGCAATAAGTCCACTAGACAAGGCACATGAAAATAAGTCTACTAGACAGGAAAGTCAATCCCTATAAATGGAATAAGATTAATCAGATATGAAATAATAAGCTCTCCTAAAAGATAGGCCAGAGTATAAGAGTATATGCAGTGTCAGAAACTACTTTCCCTTATGATAAGAGCAAGTCAAAGGCTCTATAGCAATAGCACAGAAAAAGAGAATTAGATACAGCAAACTAATGACATAAATTCCTTGACTGAAGAGTTTAGCCTCTAAGGGAAGTAAATAGAGCCAGGAAGAAAGGAAAGAAAGGGTCAGTTAGTGAGTGTATGAGAAAAACTAGATGAGGTTATACCCTTAAATTTCGAGGACGAAATTTATTTAAGGTGGGAGGAAATATAACATCTGGTACTTCCGTAAACGTGAAAAACGTAATGCCCAATTCCTCTGTAAACGTACATAATTCATTGGACACAATGGAAAGTCGCCCAGATAGAATGATTCGAGGTCCAATAAAATTAGAATAATATTCTAAACTTCAAATAATGATGATTCAAGATCAGAGGTGTCTTAAAACCAAAGTCAAAATAACCAGACGAAATTTAACAAAAATGCAACGAAACGTAATGGCATTTTTGTAATTTTGGATACCTTTTAGAAAACTCAAAGATGGATTTTAAAATGGGAAAATGATTTTTTTGGGGATTTCAGAGGCCCTAAAAATCAAAGGAACCCCTAGAATAGTTTAAACCCCTCTAGTTTACGTTTCAGGCTATCAGTTGACCCAAACTTTGACAGGTTAGTTTTGGAAGGTTTTTAATTCAATTTGGATGAAATCAAAGGCATTTTATGAATTAGAGGACCTAAATTTTATGATAGAAAAGACAATTCTAAAAAAGGATTTGAAATAAGCCTAAACAAAGCAAATAAGCACGTAGGGGCAAAATAGTCATTTTAAAAAATTGTAAAAGAGGCTTCTTAAGTAAAATTACACCTCATCACCTTCTCCAAGCTTCCATTTACAGAAATTTGAGCAGCCATGGTGTGACATTAAGAAGGGAAAGAGAAAAGAAGTTTAAGCTTCCATTTAGGTAAGTAAACAGCCCCATTTCATCCCGCGCTAGTTAGAAATGTTGTTTCTCTCTCTAAGAGCTCTCTAATGGTGGTTTTCTTTTCTTGAAAACTTGAAGATTCAAGTCTAACCTAAGCTAAAAAGGAACTCTTTTCAAGAAACTAATCGGTGGAAAATAATCTACTCGAAGAGAGCTTCATTTTAAAGTAAGACTTTACTTGAAACACTTGTAAAATCTTATGTTTCCAAGCTATTTAAGCTTCGGTCTAGAAAGAGAAAGTGAGGAGGGGAGTTTTTCTTCATGGGGTCTTTTATGGAACCACGGGTTATGGAGTGTAAGGAACAAGTATATGCAAAGAAATCCAAGAAAGAACCATTGATTTGCAAGATGTCTAGCTTAGAGTTTCACTTACACCTTGGTTGGTAAGAAGCTTTCTAGCCATAATTTAAGGTCTCTAAGAGTTTTTGTGAGTTCCTAAGACACCGAGAGAGCCTCCCACATGCTTTTCCCATCAAAGAAATCAAAATAACTCCTTTGATGTCCTTAAGAAGCATAGCCTCGGCCTAAAGGGGTTCATGCACCTAGGGAGTGTTTTAATTTCTTCCAAGCTTGGTTTTGAGTCATATATGATGGGGGAGGATGAAAAGAAGCTTTGTAAAAATTTAAGAAGTCATGGATAGTGAGATGGTAGCATAGGTTTCATATTATGACTTAAATAAGCAACACCTAGTTAAGACTCTTTAAAGTGCAGGTGTAATGGCTCTAAGAGACTTCAATGGAGTCAAGAACCTTAGATGGATGGAAAAAATGGAACCAAGATCATGTTTTTCTAAGGTTGCTTCATTAGGTGCATTATGGAACCATAAAAGAGCCATATGAACCACCTAACTTTTGAAATGAATATGTAGCTTTAGAATTTGTTCCAATAGTGTAATTGGTTTCCATATTATGTGTCTAGGCCAAAGGAGACAAGTCCCACCTTCTTGTGAGTGTGTGGCCATGAGAGAGGAACCAAGTTTAAAGAAGAAAGTGTACAATTATGACAAAGGTAGCTCTCTCTTCTTTCTCTCACGTTTGAGAAGATGTTTATCTTGTCTTTGAATGTGTGTATGTATGTTTTAAGCCATGAAAAAATGTTTTAGCAAGCGTCTAAATGCCATGGTACTATGATGATATGTTATGCATTCAAATGATGTCTTGTGAACTTGTTTTGGTTTGCTTGAGTGTAGTGAAGCCAAAAACCCTCAAACTATGGTAAGGATGAGCCAAAAAGTCTGTAAGAATGGTTGAGACAAAGCCAAAAGTCTCCCAAAAGTAAGGCTTAGTTAAAAGCCTTTAAAAAAATGGGTAAGGTAAGTCTAAAATCCTTAAAAATAATGGGTGAGGCTAAACCACTTGCTTGGCAAACCTATGTATGTTTTGTATGACTTCTTGAATGTTAGAAATGTTTTATGAATGATTACATGTTTCATGATAGCCATGCATACATTGTTAAACATGGATTCACATTCTTTATGTATAGTTGAAAGGGAGATGAGCTATTAGAATTCATAAAATCTTATCCCTTCCTCCCCAATTACTTAACATGACTAGGTGGTCCAAGTGAGCAAAGGAAAGGAAGCTATCAAGCCTAAAGGAAAGAGATTAACAACAAGTGTGTGGAAATGCCTATTTTGTAGCCATATGAATAGCATATGATATAATTCCTTGTTGTATATGATGTACAACCTCATGAATACATGTAAATATATGAATATATTGTGTATGTATGAGAGTTGATGCCATATGTATGATATAGCAATTTTCAAGCATTGGATGGCAAGAACTAGCATATGTATTGTTGTGCATATCTTAGGGTAAGAGTGTGAGTTTATAAAATCTGGGTTTGTGTATCTGTAAGACATATTTAGTATACCATTTTGGTGTTTTCTCACGTGCTCAAGTGACCATGGATGTCTTAAAAGTGAATTTGGACTATTTGAGACCCTTATGAGACACAAAAAGTGCCATTTTGCAACCCTACGACACAATCTGACCAAATGAACGAATTTGCTCATAAACTTTAGCATGCATATAGATCTCATCTAGAGATTTTTGGGAAGCTAAAGAACAAATTATTTGGTGCTCTATGGAATTAATTATGATTTTTTAAAGTTGCTATTTTTCTGCTATTTTGGATAAGTACTGTTCATATGGTCAGTTTCTTGTGCTGTGTCATTCGAGGGCCAAATGAAGTCCAATACTTATGAAATTTTACAGACATAAGTATGGCTACTAAGATCACCCCAATTGGATGTCTAAGCAGGGAGATATGAATTTTTGAAGTTTAGCGATAGTACCAGTAGTAACAGCAACCTTAGTTATTGTTCCATCTATTTCTAGTAGCTGGACATCCCTGTTTTGGTCTGGAATTATTTTTAGTAAAAATTAGACATCAATAGCTTTCTAGAATGGTATAGTGTGCTTGATTTCAATTTTTTTAGAATTAGTTATAATTTTTCAAAATTCATGATAGAAAATTAAAATACCAACCCGAGGCTACACATGCTATTTTTATGTATATATTTCATTAGCTCAAGTTTTTGGCCACTTCTTGATATCTTTATGAGTTGTATTTGTGTATTTAAATATGAGAATGAAATGGAGGAGTTCATATGGTTTACAAGATATGGAATGAAAAATTTATACACGATGTAACACAAAATAATTGGATATTTTTATGACTTTTCCTTGAAAACTTGTATGATTCAAGGAAGTGAGCCTAGAGATGATGCGAGATGAGCTTAATGAATATGGTGTTACGCAAAAGGTAGTTTCATACATCAATACAACAGTTGTTCACTCACAACAACAAAATGAAAATGAGAGGAGCATGTAATCCATTCTCAAATAATGTTCTACTTATTCCCATATACATAATTCTCAATAGGGCTCAAAATCAACTCAAGCATGTATGATTCTTGCAACAATCCTTAGGGGTCAATATGGGATTCAAGCATTAAACATGAACTTACAAAGGAAACATCCAAGATAACTGCTAGATTTGAGTTATCCCTGGTTTGCACCTATGTTAACAAGGGTTCTTGCACATTATAAAGTAAATAGCAATAAAAGGTGCACTTCTCTGAAAATATTCATCCAGAAATGATCCTTGAATTAAATGCCCTCAGTAATATTGCATTGATTTGCTATCAGCCTCAACTAAAAAGCTCACCTACAAAAGAAAAGAAAACACATAACTCCACTATAAGCTAAAATCTACAAAAACAAAACATAAGATAAGGTCAAGAGCTTAGGTTGCCTCCCAAGAAGCATTTGCTTTATAGTCCTCAACCTAACTCAACAGTTGTTCAACTTGAATTGGCAAGTGAAAAGTGGATGCTTGACAATCCACGTGTCCTCCCCAATAATGCTTTAATCATTGACCATTCACCTTGAACTTCTCACCTAAGTTATCCACCAACTCAACTGCTCTATGGGGAAAAACTTCAGCTACTGTGTCTTGATTTCAACTTTTCGAGAAAGAGTCTATGATGAAAATTATATAATAGAACCTGTTCTCCTGGCTCAAATACTTTAGGAATGATTTTTCTATCATGAAGTCATTTAGTCCTTTCTTTATACACTCTGGAACTTTCATAGGTATACATTCTAAATTCATCAAGCTCATTGAGTTGAAGGAGCCTCTTCTCACCAACAATCTTGAAATCAAGGTTCAACTTCTTGGTAACCCAATAAGCACCATGCTTCAACTCAACTGGCAAATGATAAGCTTTCCCAAAGACCAACTTATATGATGACATACCAATGGGGGTTTTAAAGGCAATCCAATAAGTCCATAATACAACATCAAGTTTTGAAGACCAATCTTTTCTAAACACACCCATCATTTTTCAAGGATGGTTTTAATTTCCTAGTTAGAGATCTCAGCTTGCCCATTGGTTTGGGGGTGATAGGCCAAAGCCACTTTATATTTCACCTCATACTTCTTTAAGAGGGCTTGAAATTGACTATTGCAAAAATGTGATCCCCCATCACTGATAATGGCTCTCAATGCTCCAAATCGAGTGAAAATATTCTTTTTGAAGAATTTAAGCACCATTTTTGCATCATTGGTAGGGCTAGCAATAGTTTCCACCTACTTAGATACATAATCCACTGCCACCAAAATGTATTGATTGCTAAATGAGTTGGGGAAAGGTCTTATGAAGTCAATACCCCATATATTAAATAATTCTAGCTTTAACATGTTTGTGAGTGGCATTTCATTCCTCTTTGATATATCCCCCCCTCGGCTGGCATTGATCACACTGAAGCACAAAAGCATAAGCATCTTTGAACAAGTTAGGCCAGTAAAAACTACTTTGTAGAACCTTGGCTACTGTCTTCTCTCCTCCAAAATGGCCTTTGTAATCTGAAGAGTGACAACTCTGAAAATCACCTCTTGTTCTTCTTCTGGTATGCACCTTCTAAAAATGTGATCAGTACATTGTCGAAACAAATACGGTTCATCCTAGAAATAATATTTTGTATCATGAAAGAATCTCTTTAATTGATGTAGTTTCAGATTAGAGGGAACCATTCCACACACCATATAATTAACAATATTTGCATACCAAGGATCTATAGTGTGCTGAACATTTAATAGTTGTTCAACAGGGAATGCCTCCCTAATGTTTTGGGCAAATTCTGGTTAAGCTTCAGTATTCAACTGAGAAAGATGATCAGCCACTTAATTTTTGCACCATCTTTTATCCACAATCTCTAATCAAACTCTTACAACAAAAGCACCCATCTAATTAACCTAGCTTTAGAGTCTTTCTTACTAACAAGATATTTTAGAGCTGAATGATCGGTGAATACAATCACTTTAGATCCTACAATGTACACCCTAAACTTACCACATGCAAACACCACAGCTAGCATCTCCTTTTCTGTGGTAGTGTAGTTCTCTTAGGCTTCATCAAAGGTTTTACTAGCATAGTAGATTGGGTGGAAAACTTTATCCTTTTTTTGACCTAGGACTACTCCAACAGTGTAATCACTTGCATCACATATGATAATGAATGGCAAGCTCCAATTAGGCGCGATCATAATGGGTGTAGAGACAAGTCTTGTTTTCAATTCTTCAAATGCTTGTAAGCAGGCATCATTAAGCTTAAATTCAACATCTTTTTTGAGTAATTTGCACAAAAGCTTGGTAATTTTGAAAAAATCTTTAATAAAGTGGTGGTAAAAACTGGCATGGCCAAGGAAACTCCTTACATCTTTGACAAAGTAAATGGGGGTAGTTATTCAATGATAGACACCTTGGCTTTATCCACTTCCAATCTCTTTTTAGATACTTTATAGCCTAGCACAATGTCTTCTTGCACCATAAAGTGACATTTCTCCTAGTTAAGCACCAAATTAGTTTCTTCACAATATTGCAACACAACATATAGATTATAGAGACACTCATCAAATGAATCACTAAATACTGAAAAATCACCCATGAAAACTTCCATAGTTTGCTTAATCATGTCAGAAAATATAGAGATCATGCATCTTTGAAACATTACCGATGCACTACATAAGCCAAATGGCATCCTTCTAAATGTGAAAGTACTATAGGGATAGGTAAAAGTCGTTTTCTCTTGGTCTTCTAAAGTAATTACAATTTGGTTGTACCCTGAATAACCATTTAAAAAACAGAAAAAATTCCTTCCCAGGTAGTCTATCTAAGATCTAATCAATGAAAGGTAAAGGGAAATGGTCTTTTTGGGTTGTAGCATTTAGTTTGTGATAATCCATACAAACCCTCCATCCAGTCACTGTACGAGTGGGGATTAGCTCATTCTGAGTGTTAGCCACTACAGTTATGCCTTCCTTCTTAGGAACACATTAGACTGGGCTCACCCAAGAGCTAGCTGAGATAGGATATATGATGCCCGCATCTAGCCATTTAAGAATTTCCATTTTCACAACTTCTTTCATATTGGGATTCAATCTTCGTTAGTGTTCTATAGAAGGTCGATGGTTGTCTTCTAAAAAAAATTTGTGCATGCAAATTGAAGTGTTGATACCCTTAATATCTGCTAAATTCCATCACATCACCTTCTTATGTTTCTTCAACACCCTTAAGAGCTTCAACTCTTGCTCCATAGATAGATTAGCAGCAATGATGGCCAGTAAAGTACTAGACTCTACCAAGCAGACATATTTCAGATATGCTGGGAGTGTCTTTA
Source organism: Erythrophleum ivorense (assembly GCA_026724425.1). Classification (NCBI taxonomy): domain Eukaryota; kingdom Viridiplantae; phylum Streptophyta; class Magnoliopsida; order Fabales; family Fabaceae; genus Erythrophleum; species Erythrophleum ivorense. The sequence continues at coordinate 398,511 of JAIUCV010000037.1, read as the reverse complement.
ACTTTAATTTGGGAGGCTCCACAATGGAGGGTTGTAGGGGAGGTCTATCAACTAAGGTCGAGTTTAGAGCTTCAAATTTTACTCTAGATGGAGGAATGACTAGAATAGCACTCATCATAGTCACGCATTCTTCCTTTCCCTCCTCATCTTGTGCAATTCCAAGAGAAGGTGCTTCACATTGGCTGTTCATCATAGACTGTTGAGATTCATAGTGAATTAAATGATCAATCATATCTAGATAGAAGTAGTGTTCAGACTTATCTAGCAATTTAAGAGCTTTAAACATGTTGAATATTGTAACACCATAACTTCTATCTCCTTTGATGCCATTTATAAGCTTTGTATTATCAATCCCACAAGATCATATGAAAAGGGGATGAAAATAATAAAATTTTTTCACGTTGCGCTATATAAAAAATATTCAATTTGGTGTCACGTGGACTGTGTGAGCTCATACTATACTTCCTCATATTTAATTTCATTATTACAACTCATTTTTATCATAAAAACATACCTACAACTCATGAAAACCGAAATGGGGCATGGAAAATGGAAGTTCATTCTCGGCCAAAATTGGCCTCATTTCTGGGCAAACTTTGGAAAATCATAACTAAATCCAAACAAATCAAAAACATGCAATATTAGACATTCTAGAAAGCTTGGGATGTCTACTTTACATTAAAAATATGCCCAGGTCATAACATTTATCACACAAGACGTTTGACATCCAAAATGCTACTGAGTTGCTAGCTACCTGGGCTGTTGTTCAGTTTACTGATACAAATTTCTGAAATTCATAACTAATTCTATAAAAAATGAAATCACACACATTTGGTCATTTTGGAAATCTAAAAATGTTAACTTGATAGTAAAAATAATTCTAGAATGAAACAGATACGTTTAGTCAGCTAGACCCTATGGAACAGTAACCGGACTCATGAGGCGCTATTGATACTGATAGTTAACTTCAAACATGCATAACTCATTGCTCAGACCTCCAAATGAGGTGATCTCCATAACCACAGAAAGCTTATGACCTCTAGTTTATGCATGTAAAATTTCATAAGTATTGGACACCATTTGGCCATCTGGTGACACAGAATTCAAAACTCCTAGTATGAACAGTACCCATATCAGAATCCATGAAAAATCCTAACTTTGAAAATTCATCAAATATTCTCTAGGTCTCTAAAAATTATGATCTTTAGCTTTCCAAAAAGCTCTTGAGGCCTAATTTCATGCCAAATCTCAAATCAAGAATAGCTCATTTGGGCAAAAAGTAACATAGGGTTGCATTTGGGCCATTTTCATGCCTCTTAATGGTTCAATGATGGGCAAAATGGCTCCTATGGTTCTTGTGGCCACTTGAGCATGTGGGAATGGCCTAAAAAGACTCTCTAAACTTGTCTCAAAGATGTGGAGACTCAAAACATAGAATTTCATTCTCCATTCGCAAGCTATGTACTAAGAGGCATACACTTGAAATGGCCATCCAATACCCCAAAATTGCAATACGTTCCATTTATCCACAAATTTCTACATACATCATCTATTAGGATATTTACACATGTTCCATCCATTTTGCATCAATTCTAACAAAAGATTACATCATATGCCACTCCTTTGGTTACAACATAAACAAAGTTAAAAGCTTTATAATCAAGGCTTCATCTCCTCACTTAGTGGCTTCCATTTCCTTGTTCATTGGCTCCACCTAGCATGTTAGGATATTGGAGAGGAGGGGGTGAGATTCAAAGAATCCCAATAGCTCATCTCCCATTCAATCACACACAATATGTACAAAGCAAGATTTTCAAATGCATGTATGGAAAAATGGAAGTCATGGACATTTTCAAAGCAACCTTAGCATGTGAATCAATCATACAAAACATTCAAGAGTTCCCCAAGTTTTTGGATTGGCCTTACACTTCTCCTCATAGATTTTGGACTTGCTTCACCCATTCTTTAAGAGCTATTGTAAAGTCCCACATCGGATAGGAAAGTCATGGGCTAAGGCCTTATAAGTGGGAGCGAAACTCTCCCCACGTGGATGCGTTTTCCTGGGAGCTAATGGGAGAAGCCATCTTCCAGGAGGAAAAAAAACCTGGCTACGGAACCCAGTTTCAGACATGGCTGGACCAGGGACAATATCCACGGGGCTCTGTAAGTGTGTTGGTATCAGAGCCAGCTTAGCCGTATGTGCAACCCGAGGACGGGTTGGCCCCAAGAGGGTGGATTGTAAAGTCCCACATCGGATAGGAAGGTCCTGGGCTAAGGCCTTATAAGTGGGAGCGAAGCTCTCCCCACGAGGACGCGTTTTCCTGGGAGCTAATAGGAGAAGCCATCTTCCAGGAGGAACAAAAACCCTGGCTACGGAACCCAGTTTCGGACATGGCCGGACCAGGGACAATATCCACGGGGCTCTGTAAGTGTGTTGGTATCAGAGCCGGCCTAGCCACATGTGCAACCCGAGGACGGGTTGGCCCCAAGGGGGGTGGATTGTAAAGTCCCACATCGGATAGGAAGGTCCTAGGCTAAGGCCTTATAAGTGGGGGCAAAGCTCTCCCCACCAACGGCATGCTTTTTCCTTGAGAGAAGGATGGGTAACCAAGCCCTCGAAGCTCGGGAGAGGACAAAAACCTTGGGAGCGCGTGCTTGCACTACGACCAAGGAACAATACCATTGGAGGCTCTGTAAGTGTGTTGGTATCAGAGCCGACCTAGCCGCATGTGCAACCCAAGGACTGGTTGGCCCCAAGGGGGTGGATTGTAAAGAGTTTTGGACTCAACCATACTCTTGGGAGCCAATTTTACTTTTGGGAGACTCTTTGCTATGTCTCAACCAAACTCAAGGGTTCTTGGCTCATCCTCACCAAAGGGAAGAGTTCTTGGCCTCTCCATACTCAAGCAAACTCATAGAAACATCATGGATTCATTTAAAACATAACATGGCATCAAGGATCATGATATGTAAAGGCATACTAGCATACTTTCTATAGCTTGAAAATACATATACACATATTCTAAAACAAGCTAAACACACATCTATGCATGAGAGAAGGTGGAGAGAACTACCTTGCACAATTTCACACACTTTTTCCTTAGTTTCAATCCTCCTCTTTTTGCCACACACCCATAATTTGGTGGAGATAGTTTCTCTAGGCCTAAATACAATTTATAGGAGTCAATTAGGTTTATGAAACATATTCTAAGGCTACATCACTTGATAAAATACTAGATTGATATATAGGCTCCATTATGGTCCATAATCACACCTAATGAAGCAACACCCATCAAATGACTTCTAGGCCTCATTCTTTCTTTTTAATTATGATTCTTGACTCCTTTTAAACCTCTTGGAGTCATCACATCATTAAAACAAAAGGCTTAGTATCATGTTTCTTCTTTAGGTCCTAATATGGAACTTATGGCACTAATTCACTTTTTTTGAATTCTAAATTTTTTCTAAAGCCTTTACTCATCTTCACTCATCACATATGACTCAAGAATAGCCTTAGAAAAATTTAAAACTCTCCCTAGCTATAGGAACTTGCTTAGGCCGAGACTATGGGGGAAATAAGAGTTCATGGCCTTCTTGATTTTTCCTTGATGGGAGACACACTTGGGAGGCTTCCTAGAGGCCTTAGGAGCTCAATCAAACACTCATATATGCTAGGGAATGCATGAATCAAATCAGTTTTTACAATCCCTTCAAATGCACTACACTTTTTCTACTTAGAGTTCATTAATTTTTCTTGCAATTTCTTTGCTTTCTTGGATGGGAGGTGCATGTGGGAAGCTCTCTAGGGATCTTAGGAGCATGTTTAAACATTTAATTAAGTCTAAGAACATTCATATAAAATCATATTTGCAAGGGAGCATTTGGATCCCTAATGGTTCTATCTTGTCTCCTAATACTCCTTTCTTGATTCTATTGGTTCCTTCTTAATCCTTGCCATTTAAAACCTCTAATCCCTCCATAAATTGGGCAGAAAATAGCCCCTAAGAATTGGGCTCATGGTGCCCAAATTCGTGCAAGAGAAAGGGGGAGGAAGGAACTACCAAAGAATGAAAGTTTTACTTTGTTTTCTTGCTCTTTCTTAGTTACTTTTCACTTTCCTTGGTTGCCTCACTCCAAACACGAATTTTTCCTCTTTGTTATGCCCCCAAAACAGCACCAAACTCTTCATTAAAACCATAGAAAGAAAGCTTGAGAGGAGAGGAGCAAGTTTCAAGAAGGAAGGATATGGAATTTCTTAAAGATTTTTACCTTTTTCTTGAATTTCTTCCTCCAAAATCTTCCTCCTCTTGTTTGCCTAAGAAAGGTAGCTTCTCCCCTGGTTTTTGGCAAAATTAAGTTGTTCTTAGAGAGGAGAGAAAGAGCGTGGCATATAAAGAAGAAGAAAGAAGCTTCCTTTTTAAAATGGTTTCCAATTTCGCCCTTCGTAATGGCATTTTCGGTTTGGCTTCGTTTTAGCTCCTTTTTGAGAACCATCTTTTTCACCATGAAATTTAGATTCCCAATTTAATAAAATACCTTTGGAATCACTCAAATCAGAGCTAAAACCTTCCCGAACAAGCTGGTCAAAGTTTAGGTCAACCGACGTCAGAAAGAGTACACCGGAGGGGGTCCCGGGGCTTCCCATGGTTTTTGGGGCCTCTGAAAACCCCGGAGAACTCAAAACTTTCATTTAAAAATCCTCCTATGAGTTTTTCAAAAAGTGCCCATATTTATAAAATGCTATTGGCCTTTCGGCAAATTTATCGAATCACTCTGGCCTTGATTTCTAGGCAACTCAAGGCTCAAATCCTCATTTTCCATTATTTAGAATTTTATCATAATTTTAGTTGGCCTCAATTCCTTCTATTTCAAGGACTTCCTTTTATATTTGGCCCATTTCTGACGTTTACAAAGAAACTAAACATTGCGTTTCTCACGTTTACGGAGGGCCCGGATGTTACAAATATCACTTGCTCTTCATCAACTCTCATAGTAATATCTATTTTTTCCATATCGATGAGGGCTTTACCCGTAACCAAGAAGGGTTTCCCAAGAATAATAGGAATCTCTCGGTCAACTTCATAATCAAGAACAATAAAGTCAATTGGAAGAATGAATTTATTAACCTTCATCAAGACATCCTCAACTATTCCCCAAGGATATGCCAAGCTTCTATCAGCACGTTGCAAAATAACTGTGGTAGGCCTAGCTTCACCTAACTATAACTTCTTGAAAATAGATAAGGGCATCAAATTGGCACCCAAGTCACATAAGGCTCTAACCATAAAAGTTGTTCCAATATAACATGGAATGGTAAAACTTCTAAGATCACCCTTCTTTTGCAGCAATTCTTTTATAAAATCTGAGCTACTCTTTGTCAATGCCACCACTTCATGCTCTTAAAATCTTCTCTTTCTAGATAGTGCATCCTTCATGAATTTTGCATATTTAGGCATCTGTTCCAAGGCTTCTAGAAGAGGGATGTTGATATACAACTACTTAAAGTTATCTAAGAACTTCTTGTACTGAGTATCCTCATTCTGCTTTTTAAATCATCTAAGAAAGGGTAGTGGTGGAATTTGAGTGCTTGGTTGCATTCTCTTCCCTTCACTTCTCTTTTATTTCATATTCTCATACTCCTTTTCATCATCCACTATTGGTTCTTCTACACCATCCTTCTTAGAAAACAAGGTCCCTTCATCTTCTAGCACAAGGGGCGTCATGTTAAGCTTAGAAGTATCTAACAAAATTTTATCGCTGCTTAAGGTAATGGCCTTTCACGCTTCTTTGCCTTCCCCTCTAGGATTGGGAATTATGTCACTAAAGGAGATTTCCTCTTAACATAGCATTCATTTAAGAGGCTAGTTGTCCCACTTGCACTTCCAAATTCTTGATGGCTGTGTCATGTAGGAAGAAAGTGTCCTTTGTTTCAACCTTCTAAGCTTCTTAATTAGCTAATATTTAAGCTAACATTTTCTCCATCTTGGATTCTTCTTCCTTAATGGAGATTTGTCTTGACTGCACTTAAAATTCGAGAAGTTGAGTGTAATGTCCAGTTTCATTAAACGACAAAAATGGGCACATTTTCAAAACAAGTCCCTCGAAATGAATTAGTTAAGATCCCAAAAAATTTGAGCGACATTCTAGACTCCTAAAGATGAGAATTTTAGGCTCAGATGGAAGGAAAAATAAAGCTAGAATAAAGAAATAAAATTTAACAAAAAACTTACGAAACATAATGGCATTTTTGTAATTTTGAGTAAATTTTGAAATTTACATAGGAGAGCTTTTTAAATGAAATTTTTTAGTTCTTCGAGCTTCTCAAAGGCCCTGAAAATCATAGAAAGCCTTAGGATAGTTAAAACCCCTCCGGTGGACATTTTTCAACGTCAGTATACTTGAATTTTGATAGATTCATTCGGGAAGGTTTTTGCTTCGATTTGAGTGATTCCAAAGGCATTTTACTAAATTGGAAATCTAAATTTTATCATGGAAAAGACGGTACTCAAAAAAGAGCTAAAATGAATTAGAAATGAAAATGCCAAAAATAAAGGGCAAAACGAGAATTTTTGAAAAGTCATTCTTCCTCCACCTATATATATAGGGCGCCCCACTCTCCCATTCATTTGGCCTCATATGTTTCTGCCCTAAACCATATAAAAAGCCTTAGAAGAGTGGCAGACAAGAGGAAGAAGAAGAGAAGGAGAAATCAAGGCTTGAAAGTATGAAATTTTGGTAGTTTTTCATGCTTTTTCCTTTCCAAACCTTTTCTCCTCCATTCTTCTTTATTTTCTATGATTATAATGAAGTTTATAAATCTATTTTAAGGGAAAAATTAAGGGAAAATTCGGATTTGAATAGCAGAGGCCAAAGAAGACAAGATTTAAATAAGAAAATAAAGAAAAATAAGGTAATTTCTTCTTCCATAGTTGCTACCCCTTGCTCCTCTTCTTTCTATGGTTCACCCTACTCAAGAAGTCATAGGAGGGTCTGGATTTTAGGTAGAACCAAGGGTGATTCTTAGGAAAAAAAGTATGGAGATTAAGAATATGCAAAAAAAATTAACAAATAACCATGGAAATTCAAGGTGCAAATTCTAGGGTTTCATGTGCACCTTTGAGACAAGTTTAAAATGTCATCTTGGTGCAATCTCACATGCTCAAGTGGCTACACAAGCTTGGGAAGCAAATTTGGACACTTTGAGGCTAGTTAAGACCATGAAATTGATCAAACCGAAACTCTATAGCACAAACTAACCAAATGGATGAATCTTCCCATGAAATTTTGCAAACATGTAAGGCTCATTGAGAGTTTTTTGGGAAGCTAAAGTACAGGAAAATTGGAGCTCTATAAAATTAATTATGAATTTTCAAAGTTGAGAATTTTTTTGGTTTTGGTTCAGTGCACTGTTCATATGGTCAGATTTGTGTTTTGTGTCATCTGATGGTCAAATGATGTCCAATACTTGTGAAATTTTACAGGAATAAACTAGAGGTTATAAGATTTCTGTGACCATCAAGATCACCTCATTTGGAGGTCTGAACAAAGAGTTATGAATTTTTAAAATTTTATATCAGTAGCAGTAACACCACTAGACCTCTAGTACTGTTCCATCATAATTCAGTTTTTAATTGGACTTGGTATGATCTGGAAGTATTTTTCCCTTAAATATAACATCTGTAACTTCTTAAATTGACTAAGTTTACATGATTTGTAATTTTCTAGAATTAGTTATGAATTTTCAAAGCTTATGACCGTAAGCTATGATAGTAGCCCAAGCAACTACGACCTTGGGTGCTTTTCGAATGTTAAACATCTTCTACTTGGCATTTCATAACTTGAACATATTTTTATCATAATCTAGACATATTTAGCTTTTTAGAACAATAAAGAATGTATGATTTTGATTTTTTTAGAATTAGTTATGATTTTTTAAAATTTATGACAGAAAAGAAAAAATTCTGGCCAAGGCTACCTCATGGAATTTTGTGTGTCTCTTGCCTTGCACAAGTTCTAGGCCACTTCTGGTAATGGATTTAAGTTGTATCTATGTAATTAAATATGAAAATGTAATACAAAAGCTCACATGGTCCATGGAACATCGAATGAAAATTTTATGTATAGCGCACTGCAAATTTATTCACTTTTTAAATGCAATTTCTTGCCTCCTTTATGATATGCATGGCATAAGGCATGAGATTAGCATAAGACAAGTTAGAAATTCATGGTGTTACATTGAGCAAGCCTTGTAGCTAACAAAAAAGCTTGATTCAATTTTGGACCTTGACTCCATGAAAAGTTTGGGTGATTCCTCCACCCCGAATTATATGTTTGAGAGTAAAGATTGTTTTGTTGACTCCGCTAAGCATTATTCATGTAATTTATAGATTCTAACGTGTAAAGACAATGTTCATATAAGTGGCCTTCTCCACAATGGTCACAAATAGTAGAGGGTGACTATATTGCATGAATTTCCATGGGGTTGGGTTTCTTCATTTGAAGCTCCAGGTTGTCAAACCTTTCTTCATTGAGTTTTGAATCCACATTAATAATTTATTTCTCTATAAATTTTTATTTCTCATAGTTTGCCTAATTATCATCATAATAACTCTCTAATTGTTTGTAATTACTTTTAATAAATTATGGGGTGTTACACATATAATGATTATATGGGTTGAAACAAATGTGTTTATGGAGTTTATAAATTACAATAGCAAAAAAATTTAAATTAGACCCCTAGAGACTCATTTGTCATAAAAACAAGCTAAAATCTATTGCTAAAAGTTTTACAATGGTTGTATTTTTATCACTTTAGAAAAGAATTGATTTAAGTTAGCTATATACAACATGTTATGACACTATGTCATTCTCCCCTAGTTAGGAAAGACTAACCTTTGAGTTTTCATTTTCCCTATAGTAAGGAGAAAGATTAATAGCATTAAAAATGTCAAAAATTGCAAAGTCTTCTAATAACTTAACCTTGTATGCATTGTCACTAAATTTCTTTAAAATTTTGAATGGACTATGTAACATCCAACTTGTTGAAACAAGAACTCAAGGTTCTAGAATTGTCTAAGTCTCCTTGCTATAGTGAGAATACCAATTCGCTATAGTTAGGATGCCAATTCACTACAGCGAGAATTCCAATTCGCTATGGCGAGTGCATATCCCATACAAAATCCAAGGGATTCCTCGTAATAGTGTATGTTATGGCGAGACTATCGGGTTTGAAACTATGAGCTCTTGCTGTAACAAGGAATATCTTTGCTATAGCGAGAACCTTTTGGAAAACTTACAATAAGGCTATTTAAAAGGAATATTTAAGCTTTCTAGGGTTCTTAGAGGCCCTAAAAACTACGAGAACCCCTAAAATAGCTAAAGCCCTTCCGGTGAGCAATTTCGGCAAAGCATTGACTTGACCTTTGACCAAACGATTTGAGAGAGTTTTAAATCCAAATTAAGTGGTTCCAAAGCCAATTTATATGTTAGAAAACCTAAATTTTATGATAGAAAAGATAATTTTTGAAAAAAAAAAGTTAAAATAAGCCAAATTGGACAAAACCACGAAATAAGGACTAAAATGCAAAAAGTGAAAAGTTGTAAAAAGTGGCTTTTAGGCTTCCAAAAAATGTCCAACTCCTTCTCCCTCATTCTAACCGACTTTAACTGGCTAAAAATAGATCCCCAAAGCTCTAGAAGTGGCGCACTAAGGAGGAGGAAGAAACTAAGTAAAGGTAAGGAATTTCATAATTTTTCCTTTAGTAAGTTGATTCTCCTCCTTCTAATCTCTCTTTCTATAGTTTTAATATTATGTTTGGTGCTATGTTGGGTCTGGTTTAGAGGGGGAAGAATGGAGTTCTAAGAAGAGGAGTTAACCACTTGAAAGAGCATCCAAGAAAAAACTAGGAAGCCAAGGTAACCTTTTTACTTTGTTGCTCTCTCTCCCTTCCTTCTCTTAGTGTGTATGTTCGGCCAAGAAGAGAGCTGAAAGGGGGAAGTAATTTCTGATCAAAAGTAAGCAAGAAATCTAGATTTTAAATGATGGGGGATTAGAAAAAGTAAAGGAACTTGAAGGAAAATTTGTAAAACCCAAGATAGCAAAGATAGAGACCTTTGAACATATCTTAAAATATGATTTTCCCTAAGAGTCCCTAAGCTTATATGAAAATTCAATTGAGTTTCTAAAACCCTTAAGAAGCCTCCCAAATGTTTCTCCTTTCAAGGAAAAATAGAAAACTCTATGGGCTCCCAAGTACCTCTAAAATCCATAGAGGCCTAATAAAGTAATGTATAACTAGGCCTAGGACTTGGTTCAAGGAGATAATTGAATTCTTTTGTTGTGGTAGGCCCAAGGAAATCCTACTCCACCCATTTTCAAGTGTGTAGCCAAGGAAGAGAAGAAAGATCAAGAAAAAGTATGTGTAATTATACTCAAGGTAGCCTCCAACCTTTCTCTCATTATGTGTGTGGATGTTTTTCTACTTCGAATGCTTGTGTGCATGTTTGAACTATAAAAAGTATGCTTAGCTAGTAGGGACATGTGTGGTGCTACTTATGTGTCTTAAATTACTTTTATGTGTGTATAAGACTTGAGTAAACTTAGTGATGCCAAAAGTCCCTTGATAAGGGTGAGGATAAGCCAAAAGCCCTTTAGTATGGGTGAGACAAGCCAAAAGTCTCAAGAGGAGTAAGGCTTAGTCAAAAGTCCTAAAGTAAATGGATGAGGCAAGTCCAAAAGCCCCGAGAGAGGTGGGTGAAGCTAACCGAGGTCTTAAGAGTCTACTTTGATATATTTAAGACTTTATGAAATGGAAATCATGTTCTTCATATGCATATGTAGCTCATAGACCATGCATGGCATTCCTTTGCATGAAATTACATCCATCATTTATGGTTGAAAGTTTATAGGGCTATTGAGATTCTTTGAATCTCACTCCCTTCTCATTATCTAACATGTCTAGGTAGACCAACTGAGCAAAAAGATGAAGGCCACCAAGCTTGAAAAGAAGAGATTAACAAAAGAATTATGAGTCTAGCCATTGTGTAACCATTTGGTAGTTAAATAATGTAATCTCATCATGTATATGTTGTATAGACACTTAACATATGTAAATATATGAATATATGATGTATGTATGAGAATTGAAAGTATATGAATGAGATTAAAGGTTTTTGATATTGAAATACATGGTTGTGCTGTGCATATGAACAAGTAGGGTAGTGGTTTTGTGATATATAGATATTTAGACTCCTTAGACAAGTTTAATAACCTATTTTGAAGCTTTCCCACATGCCTAAGTAGTCTTGGTTCTAGGAGAAGACCATTTGGCACTTAAATGAATTATTTTGAGATAAAAAATAACCTATTTTGTGAGCTGAACCCCAACCTGACCAAATGAGCGATTTTGAGGCTAAAATTTTGTACACATATAGACCTTATATAGAGCTTTTTTTTGGTCTAAGAATCGCATTATTTGGAGGCCTATAGAATCTTATGATTTTTTAAAGTTCATATTAGAAATTGGTTTTAATATAGGTACTATTCACATGAGCAAATTCCATTTTCATGTCATCTGAGGGTCAAACAAGATCTAATGGTTCTAAAATTTTACATGGAGAAATTGATATTCACAGTAAGCTATAGCAACTAGAAGCACCTCATTTGGAGGTCTGGAGAGTGAGAAATGAATTTCTAAAGTTTTGCATCAGAACCAGTGATGCTAACCAACCTTAGATACTATTTCATTATAATTCATTCCCTAAACGAGGTTAACGTGGTCTGAACTTATTTTTTTCATAAAGTTAACATCCATAGATTTTCAAAATGGTATGGTTTTCTGGGTTTTGATTTTTTTGAAATTAGTTATGAATTTTTGAAATTTATATCAGTAACCTATGATAGCAAACTAAGGCAGCTGGACCTTTAGTGCTTTTCTATTGTCAAACGTTGTCCAGTTGGGTTTTCGTGGCTTGGAGTTACTTTTACCCTATAGTTGACATCCAAAGATTTCTGGAAAGTTATCATTTGCTTAGTTTGGATTTTTCTATAATTAATTATGATTTTCCAAAGATGGTGTCAGAAACTTAAATTGTGGACCCAAGGAAAAAACTCCATTTTTTTGATGTGTGGCTCTTAACTTGAAATGTATGGAATGTTTTACATTGATTATGACTTATTTAGATAGAATGTGAGTAAGAGATGATGTTGGGGAGTCCACAAGGTCCACGAAGCAAAATTTGAATAGTTAAAGTGCTATGCAACATTATAATAATCCATGATTTCAATCCATTTTCCTTGAAACTCTTGTATGAGACATGTATGAAGCATGTATGGGAAAGTGAGGCTAAAGTAATATGGTGTTATAGACTAGCTACTCTAGGTTGAAGTTTACCATGTTACTAGGTGAAAAACTATCTTTTCTAAAATAAACCTAAACCAAATCACCTTCTTGAAATTCATAAGTCTTCTATGCTTGTTCTCTTTGGCCTTATATTTCTTATTTTTCTTTTTAATCTTTTCTTGAATTTGCTTATGCAACTTCTTTATCTACTATGCTCTTTCTTCTGCATCTCCATTAAATTTATTCATCACTAAAAGTGGTGCTAAAACTATGGGACCTAAAGGTTCTTGCCTATACATAGCTTTAAAAAGGCTACAACAAGTGGTTTGACTATAGGAGCTATTAAAAGAAAATTCAACCTAATCCAACAGTAAATCCTATTACCAAATGTTCAATAAGAATTTTCCTAAATTTATGTTAACAACTTTAGTTTGGCCATCAATTTATGGATGCTTCCTCCATAATGTATCCTAGAAATGACATAAATTTTGGATATTTATTTGAATTAATAGTTCTGGGAATGCCATGTAATTTGACAACTTCTTTAAAATACAAGTCAACAACAAGAGAAGCATCATTAGATTTGTTGCATGAAATAAAGTGAGCCATTTTTCAAAACATTTCATCAATCATAATAAAGGAACCTTTCCTTTGAGTTAAGGGTAAGCCAACAATAAAACCCATACTCACATCTTCCTATAAAGAATTAGGAATAGGTAATGGTGTATAAAGTGCAATATTCTATTTATGGCTTTTGGCCATGTGATAAGTTTTGCAATGTTGAATATGCTTGAAAACATCTCTATTCATTCTCAACCAATAGAACTTCCCTAATAAAAGAGCTCAATTTTATCTCTCCCAAAGTGACTTGCAAGTCCTTAATCATAGGTTTAAAAAATAATAGCTTCTCTTAAGAAAAAATCAAGAATGCATAAAAGATTTCCTTTGAAAAGAAAGCCATTTTGTAGTAAAAATTGTCAGATAAGGCTCATAGCACATTCTAACCATATCTCACCAAAGTAAGCATCTTCCTTGTAGAATTCCTTTAAAATATCAAAGCCAATGACTTGGGCATTCAAAGCAACCAATAAACAATATGTATGGCTAAGAGTATCAGCAACTACATTCTGAGTTCCAAACTTGTGTTTCGTTACAAAATTGATAGTTTGAAGAAATTCTACCCAAGGAGCATGTCTTTTGCTCAACTTCTGTTAACTTTGCAGAAATTTAGAAGTTTCATGATATGAAAATAAACAAATGGTTGAAGAAGATATTAACTACAATATGTTAGAGTCCTTGCAATTGCATAAAACTCCTTATCATAAGTGAAGTACTTCTTACATGAATCATTCAATTTCTCACTATAAAAGGCAATTGGTTTTTCTTCATAACTAACGACTGTTGCAATTCCTACATTAAAAGCATTACACTTAACTTCAAAGACACAACTAAAATTTGGTAAAGAGAGAAGAAGCTAGAAGATACCTTTTGCTTGATGAATTCAAAACCATTTTAAAGCTTCTTATATCCACTTAAAATCTCTAACTTTCAAACACTTTGTTACAGGAGCTATAATAATACTAAAGTTTCTAATGAATCTTCAATAAAATGATGCAAGGCTATGAAAGCTTTTGATGTCTTAAAGTATTCAAGGAATAAGCTAATTCAAAATTGCTTCCACTTTGCAAGGACCCATTTTCACTTCCTCAGCTAATATAACATAGCCTAAAATGATAAGGCCATTAGTAAAGAATTAACACTTCTTCAAGTTTCCAAATAACCTTTGTTCTCTTAAAATTTGTAGTATTAATTTAGGATGAACTAAGTGCTCCTTCTGGTCTTTGTTGTACAATGAAATATCTTCAAAGTATAAAACTACAAATTTTCCATTAAATCTCTTAAAGACATGATTCATCAAGCATATAAAAGCACTAAAAGCATTTGATAAATTGTAAGGCATAACTAACCACTCATATAAACCATCTTTAGTTTTAAAAATGGCCTTCCATTCATCACCTAACATCATTTGGATTTGATGATATGCTCTTTGAAGATCAATTTTAGAGAAAGTTATGGCATTATGAAGCTAGTCTAAAAGATCAGGTAAGTGAGGAATCAGAAAATAGTAACTAATTGTAATCTTGTTGACAGCTCTACTATTAATGCATATCTGCCATAAACCATCCTTCTTTGGCACAATATAGGTACCACAAGGGTTTTTGCTCTCATGAACTAGCCCTTTAATTACTAAGTCATCTACTTGTCCTTATGACTCATGTTCTTGAGGGGTCATTCAATAAGCCACCTTGTTTGGAAACATAGCATTTGGAATATATCCAAATTCAGTAAAAAGTGGCTGTACCAGACTAAGCTATACAATTTCACTTGCACCATCATCCAATAGATCAAGAGAATAAGTTAAATTTAAGACTTTAATAATTCTCTCAATTTCTTGTTTGCTACTTTAACAGCTTTCTACTAAAGTTTTAGAAATAAACTCAGGCTTTAAAGGAGCTAAGCTAATCTTTTCAGCATCCTTAGCAAATGAATATGTATTTTTAAAACCATCATGTTGAACTTTCTTATTATATTGTCAAAGACATCCAAATAGTAAATCTTCTTCAATAACAACACTTATATTTCTCCAAACAACAAGAAAATCACTTTGATTATAGCATAAGTGATTTCAACTTCTTCATCATTGCAAGGTTATTATTCTTCCTTATATTTTATTTCATTTTAACATCCTCCTTCATAAGTAAGATTATTTTACAATTAAGGCATGTAGATGCAATATGCCTATAACCTTGGCATTTGAAACATTTTATTGAACCAACACCACTAAAAGTAGATGGTTTAGCATTAGCATTAGACTTGGTTGTGGTTTTCTTTCTCTCATAATAGGATTTTGCTTGGCTAAAAAGGAACTCCCTTAGTTTGAAGAGAAACTCTTGTTGAAAGGCTTAAAAACTCCTTTTCCTTGAGTCTTTTTCTATTGTTTCTCTATAAGTATAACAAGTTTAACAACATTTGAAAAGGTCCAATATGGCTATAATCTAACAATGTTACTATTTTGTTCATTTAAACCTCCCAAATATCTAGCATGTATTGTTCATCAAATTTAAGCACATCACATGTCAGCTTCAAGTGTTCAAACTCAACAATATATTTATTAACACTGATACTTAATTGATTCAAATTACCAAACTTAAGGAAATTATCTTCTTAGTAATTTTTTGGCAAAAATCTTTGATGGATATCATAGTGGACAAGTACTCAATGATCTTTTGTATGCTTTGGATGGGCTAATAACACAAGCTAGAGCTTAAAGGATCAAGGAAGCAATGTAAGGATTAGTTCAAGCTTGTTAGGCTAAGAACAATAATTTTAAAAGCAATGCAACAATTGGCAATATAAGCTTGAAGGAGGGAGAATTAATTCTTATGCATGTGATCCAAATATAAGAGGAAGCATGAAGGCTAAAGCATTTACCAAAGGTGTTTTGGCCTTGTAATTTGTTAGAATTTATTTTTTTCAATTGTCATTAGGCTAAACATTACTTTTACTTAAGCCCATTTGTTTAGTTTCATGTTTTAGCGTTATTTTTTTTTTAGAACTGGGCTTTTTTAAATGGATTACTAATCCTACTTAGGTTAGGAATCCATATTAGTTTAGGTCTTTTTAACTTCAATCCATTAGTTATTAGGGTTTATTTTGTTATCTTATATATAAATGTGTGAACTACTTTTAAGAGGATTTGAATGAATAGAAAATTGAATTTCAGAGAGTGTAAGCTACTTTCTTGTAATAACCTTAACTACTAGTTACATTAATTAGGCATAATTGCACTCTTGTTTATTAGTACTTAAAGTCTAAAGCCCAATAATGGCTTATTAATAAGTGAGAATGTGGGGAAATTTGAACCTTTTGGTCATTAAAAATAATCATTCAGGTAAGCAAGAAGACTTAAGCTCATAGAGAATGTAAATCCTCATTTAAGACCTTCAACTATATCTTAATCTAGATTTGGAAGCACAAAACTCATATATATTGGTCTCTAAGTCATTAACTATCATTATCACAGTGAAAACTAAGTTTTAGAAGTTAGAATGAGGGTTTGGGAACTTAAGCCATGACTTAGGGGGACTTAATTGCGGCAAAGATAGCTATAAGAACTTCTAAAAGTATCAGGATATATTTATGTTGCAACTTAGACACTCCTTGCCATGACTTAATTCAACTTTATAACTAAAAACAAAAATTCTCCCAATCCTCACTACAACTTAAGCTTCCTATGCTACAGCGAGATTCCCCCTGGGCCTTACCATTCAAAATTCCTTGAGTCTTGTTGCAGCGCCATGTCAAGGCTCCCTAATGCCACAGTAAGCTTACATACTGTAACTCTCCTTAGGAAAAATTTGTGACTGGCATTGTAGTGGAACACCCTACATCGCGGTGCTCTTCAATTCTATATGAGCTCTAGCTGTGACTTAAATAGTTTGGCCATTACTCAAAATACCACTGATCTTAAACTTTTATTTTCACACCCAAAATCTTTGCTACTACTATAATTTAATCTTTAGGGTCCTTCTATGGTTGAATTGCATGGTTTTATTAACCTATCAGCTTTTATATACCTTAACCTACTAACTCTCATTATTTAGATACTTAACGATGGTTTATATCAATTAGACTTCACTACATATCAATAGGCTTATCTATTATGATAGTAAAAGGGTGCATAGAGCTATAAGTGGCAATATCAAAATGTGCAATTCCCTACCATTTGACCTCAAACCACTTTAGATAAGTTTCAATGGACTAACTATACATGTTGCTACCTCATAGCTTTAAGGAAACCTCACATGCAAATTTTGACCACGGCATAATTTAATGGGAGAATTATAATAAAAGACCAAAAGGTGAAGAAATTTATTCTTAAGAACCTGTTACCACTTATTTTAGAACGATTACCACTGAGTTTAGCAACAAACAGTTGAACCTAGTAGTAATATATCCTTAAAAATAAATTTTTTCACTTCTTGGTCCTTAAACATAATTTTCCTTAATTTAATTCCTCCCATAAGACATATATATAAATGTATACCTATACCAGCAAAGATTTCATATAACAATATTCAGAATAATCATTCATTTTATAATATAATCATCCTCTTAGGTAGACAAGTCAAGGTTCATCATTTGCAATGCCTATATCAAATCAACATTGAGTACATACATCAGATTTCATGTAGTTTAAAGTCTAACTTCCTAATGGTTACATCCTTGATCACAAAATATTGAAAATACCTACACCTGGCAAAATGAATGCATTATAATGTTATACAAATTTGATTATAAAAAGAATAGCATATACTCTAAGTCAAAATGGTCTAAGTGTAGAAATCCCACATAATGCCTCAAATTAAGAATGTTCATCCACTTGCTTATCCTTTTTCTTAACCAAGAAACCTTCACTTAAAATTATTAGCCCATGAAATAGGGTAAGATGTTAATCTTAGTAACTAAAGGAAATTCTATACATATGTGCAAATTAATCAACATAAATGTATGTTATATAGAAAAATACTGAAAGTATAAATGTACTCAGAAAATGAAGTATTTGGACTACCAATGACTACTATCACATACTAGCTATCACATACAATATGTTAATGACCAAAAATAGATGGAAAAGTCTTCCACGACGCCATCTTTGTAATACCCATTTATTCTAAAACACCTTAAACTAAGGGAGTTGCTAAAGAAAGTCCTCTAAATAGAAAGATTTAAGGCTAAATAAAATTAGGATAATAATCTAAAAAATTGAAAATGAGGATACGAAGCTTAAGATGCCCAAAAACTAGAGTTAGAGTAGCTAAATAAAATCAGACGAAAATAGTGGCATTTTCATAATTTTGGGCACTTTTTAGAAAATACAAAGGAGAGATCTTTAAAAGAAAATTTTGAGTTTCTTAGGATTATCAGAGACCCTAAAAATTATAAGAATCCCTAGAATGGTTAAAGCCATAAGAATCTAATTAGCTAGTGTGAGATATTTAAGAAAAAGATATTTACTAACAATTTTTAAGCCACTAAATCTCATAATAAATGTAGCCAATGTGGTATTTATATCTAATTTGTTTCTTGGCATTTGTAGGATGACATTGAGCTCATTTGTGAAGTGGAAGCTCTTCTTGAAAGGAAATTTGAACTAGTCGAATACAAAGAGGGTTCTTTGATGAAAAAGGTATGATATCGTAGGGGTTATTTTTTGACCTAGCAATTGAATGAATATATTATCAATGCTCAAAAATTCAAACTTCATTTTTTATCTCTTGGCTTTCCATGATGAGTTATGTATTAATGTGTTTTTCTCTATTTTTATTATGTTGCTTCTAATTGCATCCTCAAGTCTTTACTAGATTTCCCATTTTTTACTTATTGTTATCTTTCCTTTTTGTTCCTTGTATCGCTTGAATATGTAGTATTGATTTATAAATTTAACAATATTGCCCCATTAATTTGGATGTTAGGTATTGTATATTTCTTTTTGTTTTGACAAAAGATATATATAGCATTTGTAACTATAGGTTATTTTATTTTTTTATAAATTCTATTCACATTTAACAATAGTCCTAAATCATGGCTGCATATTTTTTTAAAAAAAAAATTAGAGACCAGATTTTGTCTCTAATCAATGACATAATTTTTTTCATATGATTTTGTCTTTAATTTATAGACAAAAATATCTTATTAGAGACAAATTTTTCATCTTTGATCAAAAATTTCTATATCTAATCAAAGATAAAAAAATTTTCATCTCTAATTTAAAAAAGAATTTTTTTTTCATCTCAAAATTTAGAGATGTTATTTTTAGAGATGAAATTTTTCATTTTTTATTTATATTTTTTCTTATAGTGTATAATTTAGAAAATGAACTTATGCTTGTTTTAAAATGCTTTAGAGTTTTACTGTGCCTTTATTACCTTTCTGGATTATACAAATGGAAAAGTTTGGCAATTGACAAGTGACCAATTATTTTTTTCATTATGGATGGTTTATATGCATGCATTATTATAATCATAAGTTTATGAGAATTATATAATTAATTAATCAACTAAGCTATATGTAACTAATTAATTAAAATTTTCCTTTTAGGTAAATCCCAAATGTGCCAAAATTGTCCAAAATAATTTTAAAAAATAAGACAATATTCAATGGTGGCATACAAAGGCAATCTAGTATCGAGAAAATGGGTGATGATTAGCAAAATTAGTTTTTAATCATACACATTGCCTAATTCTTAATGGAGGTCATATCATTGCAAAAGAGTACAATATCCTTAAATAACTCTCTACATGACAACCCTTCATGATCTTCTCACTTTAACAATTATATCTTATACATCATAGAATCTGTAACAGCTAGTGCTTTTATATATAAAATAATATATTTTGTCAATCATATAATCTCTTGCTAATCAATTATGAAAGTTAAAATGAACAATTCATGCTATAACTCCAACATATAAATTCTAAAAATAAAATCTTTCATAACCATCTAATAATAAAACTTAAAGTATAAATGTAAAAAATATTACAAACCATCTTAAATATCATATTCTTTTATTACATCATCACGAATCATACTTGATGTGAGATCCACTAGATGACCTGCTCTAGGAACCCTAACCAACGTAGGTCACACCCGAGGATCGGCTAAAAAATAAGAAGATTATTGAAATAGAGCCCTAAGGAAACTTGTCCCTTAAAACTCTAGCCACAGGACACTACAAAAGTTTATCATTCCTTTGATAAATAAGTCACGTAAACTTTTACAGAACACAAAAAAGCAAAAGAGTCATAAAAACTTAAATAATACTCAAATTCATTCATAAGCTTCATATAGAGTACAATAAAAAGTCTTTTATAGGTAAAGTTTCCAAAAGTCTAAAACCTTAAAAATAAATGCTAAAATTCATAATTAATTATTTATCATTAAATTGGCACCATATATATGGTCAAAATCTGACTAGAAATCTCTTTAAATGGTGCTTAAAATAAATGAACAAGATTAGAAAACTAATTTTAGCTTAATCTCTAAGAAAAGGTCTTTGACCAAGCTCTAAAAATAATAAAATAAATGAACAAAAAATTCATAAAAAAAATCCAGCCCAAAATTGATGAGCCCTTTTAAGTGATGCTTAAAATCAACGAATAATATTAGAAAACTAATTTTAGCTTAATCTCTAAGAAAAAATCTTTGACCAAGCTCTAAAAATAATAAAATAAATGAAAACAAAATTCAAAAAAACATCCAGCCCCAAATTGATAAGCCCTTCTAAGTAGTCACATGGGATGCACATGCTTCATTAAAAGTCACATGGTTGGCACGCAATTCTTAATCTCTTGCAATTAGACTCATATTGGGCCTTAGTACTTCTCTTATAGAATGGCCAGCATAAGCATGCCTTTTATATCTTCTTGGGCCCTTTCTTGACTCAAATGAATGGGCTTTAAGTCATGGCACCTATGAATCAAATAATTGAAGACTTCTTTCATTGCTTTAGCCCTAGCTCTTATTATTGGGCCTCTTATGCCTTGCAATGGATCCTTGGGCACTTTTTACTTGAACTCTTTGGCCTTAATTTGCAAATCACGTCCTTAGTTCTAAAGCTTAACACCATATCCTCCATCAAGTCCATTTCCATGTTCAGTAAGCTCTCTTAGTGCCACTACATGATTCCCCCCTCTCAAAAAGGATTCATCCTCGAATCTGTAGCATTAAAGGGAGAGCGATCAACCATATTGAAAGTAACACTAACATTTCCATAAGAACTAAGCAAGTTAATTCTATAAGCATTATCATTAATCCTTTCGAGAACTTGAAAGGGGCCATCTCCTCTAAGTTGGAATTTTGACTTCCTTTACTCCGAGAAATGTTCTTTTTGCAAGTGAACCCATACCCAATCATTGGCTTTAAACACTACATGCCTTTTACCCTAGTTAACTTAGTTGGCAATTTACTCATTTCTCCTTTCAATATTGGCTTTTGCCTTTTCATGCAAATCCTACATAAACTTAGCCTTTTTAGCACCATTAAGTATGTGTTTGGATTGACGGTGAGTAAAATTGATTTTGATAAACTTGAGTTTACAAAATTGATTTTGTGTAAAAATGGGTTTACCTGAACGTGATTTATGTTTGGAAATTTTAGTTGAAAAGTGATTTGAGTAGAATTGATGTTGTTTAGATATTATATACCAAAATCACTTTTAGATGTGAAATTACCAGAAATGGTGTTCATATTATTTTGTTTGATTTATTCCTAAAACATTACTTTCTTTTTTTCTTAATAGCATTTAACAAATAATATAGTATAATACATCTTTTTATTCCTATTGATACTAGAACTAAAATATAAATTAAAAAATATATTGATGTCATGATCCTCTATTCTTCAATTTCTCATACTGATTGATTTGCCTTAAGAGCACTGCCATTGAGATACTAAGTCCATGAATTAAAAATCTATTGTACCATCCCCAACCTCTAGTTTTCAATCTTTAGAGATAACAAGGCAACAAGCTAGATTTGAAATGGTTCTCTCCTTTAGATAAGCCAAACTGAGACTAAGTAAAAGCAAAAAAAACATAAATAAACAATGGAAGGGTATTGTCTATTCAAAGTCTCCATTAAACAAGCATTTTTAAAATTTTATTCTGATTATTTAACTTTGAACTCTCCAGTCATGGTACGAGGAATGGACTGCAAGGCTTTTTCATCTTTAAATTAGTCTGAATATCTTTATTAGATATTATAGATGAATAATAAAAATTATATCACAGTAACAGAAAGCTAAATAAACTGTAATCTGATAAACAGTGCTATATTTATTTAATAAAAGCCAAATGTGTAGAAACCAAAAAGACAAACAAGGTAGCTGCAAGTATGCGAGACAAGTAATGATATGGTTGCAACAGATCAATAAAGGCACGTTTTTGCAATCCTCTCTTTACTTCCTTAATAAAAGGATCTTGTATATGTGCATCTGAGGGAGGGGAATTGGTGACAATGCATAAAACTTCCTTTCTCTTTCTCTCTATCTCTCACACACACACATAGAAGCAGCACCTCGCTGATGTGAAACAAAGAGGAAGAAGATGGAGGAGTACACAGAAGTCTGAACCTTTGACTTGACACGTCCAAAATGCTCACCACTGCAATATGTATGCGAAACAGAGACAAACAGAGGAGTTTGTAGCGATGATCTGAACGGACCACAAGATGAATGTTTGCTGCATCCTCGGACTCATACATTAGGTATAAAGGATTGGTCATTGGAGATATTAATGTGTCTTCAATGCAACACAACCGCATTGGCAAAAAGCAAGATCGAGTTGCTTCAATGCAACGTGCTTTTCGGATCTCTCGGAACCTTGGTGCGGCCAGCTCAACACGGATCCAAACGTGTTGAAAATGGGTTTTTCCTATGCAAACCCCAGTTTAGGCTAAAACGCAGGTGGAATGAAGCTAATCCAAACACACACTAAGGTTAGTAAACTTATGTGAAGGTAAATCTAACGGAGTTAAAGGATTAAAGCCATAAGTAATTTCAAAAGAAAAGAATTTTGTAACAGAATGAATAGCATGATTATAAGCAAATTCAACGTGGGGCAAACACTTCTCCAAATTCTTAAGATTCTTTTGAATGATAACTCTTAATAAAGTAGAGAGGGTCCTATTAACAACCTCAGTTAGCCCATCTACTTAGGGATGTGCTGTAATAGAAAACAAAAACTTAGTGCTAAGTTTGTTACATAATGTTTAAATTTGTTCCACAATATTTTCTAGAAATAACTCAAGAATTTCACATCTCTATCACTAACAATAGTTTTTGGCACACTATGTAACCTAACAATCTCCTTGAAAAACAAATCTACCACATGCACAGCATTATTAGTTTTGGAACAAGCAATAAAATGTGCCATTTCACTAAACCTATCCATAACAACAAAGACACTATATTTTCTAGTGGAAAACTTAGGCAAACCCAACACAAAGTTCATAGAAATATCAGTCCATAGGTGAGAGGAAACAAGTAAAGGGGAATACAAGCCATGTGATTGAATTCTGGACTTAGCATGCTTAAAATACATCTAGAACAAATAGCAACCACATCTTTTCTCTTACTAGGCCAATAAAAATGCTCATTCAAAAGAGCCAAAGTCTTTTCTAACCTAAAATGACCCATCAATCCTCCACCATGAGTCTCTTTAATAAGAAGCTCACGAATGGAACACACAGGAACACATAACTTGTCCCTTTTGAAAAGGAACCCATCAAACCTATAATAGTCATCAACACCATATAATTCACAAGACTTTTAAATATCAACAAAATCAAAATCAAACTCATACATGCTTTTCAACATCACAAAACCTATCAATTTAGCATGCATGGAAGTAATCAAAGTGTAACAGTTAGATAATGCATTAGCTACAACATTTTTCTTTCTCTGCTTATGCTTAATCATGTAAGGGAAGGTTTCAATAAATTCACGCCAACTTATATGTCTTCTGTTCAATTTATCCTGGGACTTAAGAAATTTAAAACTCTCATAATCAAAACAGATAATAAATTTTTAGGCTACAAATAATGTTGCCAAGTTTCTAAAGTCCATTTCAAGGTATACAACTCTTTATCACATGTGGAATAATTTAAAGCAGGACCATTTAATTTCTCACTGAAATATGGAATAGGTTTAGAATCCTACATCAATACACCACCTATGCCTATACCAAAAGCATCATACTCAACTTCAAACACCTTAGTAAAATCAGGTAACACAAGTACAGGGGCAGTAGTTAGTTTTTCTTTCAATGTGTTAAAAGCACACTCTTGTGCTTCACCCTACTTGAATACCACATTCTTCCTTACCAAATCATTTAAAAGGGCAACAAAGGTAAAGAAGTCCTTTACAAACTATCTATAAAAGCTCGCCAATCTATGGAAGCTCCTTACTTCACTCACATTCTTTGGAGTAGGCTACTCTCGGATTGCTTTAACCTTTTCCTCATCCACTTGTATGCCATGAGCTCTTACAATAAGACCAAGAAAAACCACAAAATTCAAATAAAAAAAGAACTTTTCTAAATTGGCAAAGACTTTACTCTCCTTAAACACAACAAACATATCATGCAAATGACTCATATGCTCTTCTAGACCCTTTGAATAAATCAAAATGTAATCAAAGTAGACCATAACAAATCTACCAATGAAAGGTCTAAACACACGATTCATTAAACTCATGAAAGTACTAGGTGCGTTAGTCAAGCCAAATGGCATAACCATTCATTCAATCCAAACTTGGTCTTAAAAGTAGTTTTCCATTCATCATCTTCTTTCATCCTAATTTGATGGTAACTACTTCTAAGATCAATTTTAAAGAAAATATATGTATCATGCAACTCATCAAGCATATCATCTAACCTAGGGATAGGATAACGATTTTTTACCATTATTTTGTTGATGGCACAACAATCCACACACATCCACCACTTGCCATCCTTTTTAGGCACAAGAATCCCTCAGATAACACACAGACTCAAGCTTTCACAAATAAAGTCTTTCCTCATGAGTTCCTTGACTTGATGTTGTATTTTCGTAGTCTCTTCAGGATTTGCTCGATAAGCAGGTCTATTAGGGATAAATGCTCTGGGGATGAATTTTATACAATGCTCAATGCCTCTCAAAGGGGGTAATCCATTAGGTATTTCCTCCAGGAAGAAGTCACAAAATTTCTATGACAAAGATGTAACACTAGTAGGCAAAGAGTGATCAAGATCATTAATAGTAAGATGAACATCTTTATAAAGCAATAAGAAAGCATTTTCACACATAAGAGCTCTCTTGATTTCACCTCTACCTAAAAATAAACTCACTTTCTTTTCTTCATACTTTTCTCTAATTTTCTTTTCCTTTCTACTCAGCTCTCCTTTGTCTTGCTTCTTCTCATTTTTAACATTCACACTTACTTTACCTTTCTTTTCTTACTCTCTTATCTTACATTATCTTTTAATTTTTAACTAATCCTCATATGCTTGAACAGGACGAAGAAGGGTCAACACAATGGTCTTACTATTAAAAACAAATGAGTAATAATTCTTATATCCATCATGTTTTACCTTTCTGTTAAACTACCAAGGCCTACTAATACCAAGGCCTACTAAGCAACAAGTGACTAGCATACATAGGTGCTACATCATAAAGAATCTCGTCATCATAATTACCAATAGAAAAAAAGATAAGCACCTGTTTTGTTACCTTTACCTCCCCATTATCATTAAGCTATTGTAATTTATAAGGAGTAGAATGCCTCAAAGTAGGCAAGTTCAGCTTTTCCATAAGTAAAGTACTAGTCACATTTGTATAGCTATCACCATCAATAATCAAACCACATACCTTCTTGTAGATGAAACAATGGAAAAATATGCTCACACTACTCTACCTTGAGATCTTCTTTAGGTTGAATGTTAAGAGAATGCCTAGCCATAAGGGCTTTATCATTTACAGCTCCAGTCAACTCCAAGTCAGAGTCATTAGTTAGGAGTGGCATCTCATCCTCTTCAGACTCACTACTAACACTAGTCACATCACCATTCTCAAGAATAATCATAGTTCATTTGTTAGGATATTGAGAAGTCAACATGACCAAAACCATTACATTTAAAACATCTAAACTTAGAAGAAGAAGAAGAAGAAGAAGAAGAAGAGGAAGGTTTTGAATCAGTTTTACCTTTAACCTGAGAGGGTTTTACCTTACTTTCCTTCTTAGACTTAAAATTGGTTTTTGGCTTGAAAGGAACTTTGGAATCCCTCTAAGAACTCGAGCTAGATGTCACTTTCAGCTTTTATTAGGCCTCAGTTGTTTATCCATTTTGATAGCTCTATGCAAGAGCTCCTCCATATCTAGGTAATTGTGTAAATCCACTTATGCAGCTATATCAAGATTCAAGCCTTTAATGAATCAAGCTATGGTCGCCTCACAATCTTTCTCCATATTTTCCTTAATCATGACAATCTCTATTTCTTGATGGTAATCATCCACACTCATGGAACCCTGATTTAACTTTTGGAGCCTTTTATGCGATTCCCTATAGTAGTGACTAGGGACAAACTGCTTGTGCATGATAGTTTTCATCTTCCGCTAATCATAAATTGGACGTTCACCTATACGTCTTCTAGTAAATAAGAGTTGATCCTACCAGATGCTAGCATAATTAGTAAATTCCACTACAACAAGCTTTACTTTCTTCTCTTTAGTGTAAGAATGGCACTCAAACAAATACTCCACTCTTCTTTCTCACTCCAAGTACTGGTCCGGATCATTTTTCCCTGAGAATGAGGGAATCTTCATGTTGATGTTTCCAATACCACCATCCTTATTAGACAATGATTGTCTACCTTTCCAAGTATGGGACTCCTCAAAGTGAACTTAGTATCATCATCAACCTCCATCTGAGCTCGCCTCCTATGGGTCCTCCTAGTGGAAGAAGGCTCCATATCATCTAATCTGGCACTAAGTATCTCAATAGTACCTTGGACAGCTCTAATCCAAACTTTCATGTCAAAGTCATTATGCTCAAATTCTCCTGACATCCTAAAATATTAATTTGCACAAAAATAAGCAAAGAAAAATATAGGACCTCGCAACTCACTAGCTTATGTGTTTACACTCAAGAATAGCAATTCACTCATGTTTACCCTCAAAATTTGGCTTTTATTAGGATGGCACACTTGAGCCTTTTAGCATTCAACAATTTGCTTCTTACAAGTGTTCTAAACAAGTCAGAAGCAAATCAAAAAGAGAAGATCATACTAGTGGCAATCATAAGCAAGAGTTTCTAACACACAAGTAATCCTAGACTCCTAACAACAACCACAAAAAAGGAGGTGTGTAATGGAAACAAGTGACAAGTAATTGACATAACAAAAGCAACAAAAGGGACATGAAAGGGAAAAGAAATAAAATAAAAAAAAAGAGTAAGGGAACCAAACTTATCCTGAACCTAACTTGAAGAAGTCAAGAAGGGATGGAAAAACAACGATCTACAAAGTTTGAAAACAAAAGAAGAAGAAAAGATAAATTAGCTTTAAGATTTAGAATGAAAATCAAAAGAGGAGATAAGCTAACTTAGGAACAAGGAAATGAAGTAGGAAAAGAATATACCTTGTGGCAAAGACAACAAGGTAACGCACAAAGAAGAATGAAAGGAAGCAAGGTGAAGTGAAAACAAAACTAGTAAACAGAAGCAAGAAGGAAACAAAAATTTGAAAGGAAAAAGAGGACCTTATCGCCAAATGCAAGTAACCACCTTTTTTATGTAATGCACATCAAACACCATAAATTTGGAAATTCTTCTTACACTTATAAGTCAAGAGTTAAAGGAAACAACATAAGCTTGGAAACCAAGAAGGTGAGAAAAGGAAACTATTGGACTTAAATGAAGAAATGGGGAAGATTATACCTCAAATCTTACAAAGGAGGGGTATGATGCACTTTAAACAAGATAGAACTCAAGAAAGCTTAAAGCTTTAGCAAGAACAAGTCTTAAAAAAATTGCAAAAATAAGATAGAAAAAATCAAGCATCCAAAAAAATTTGAAACTTGAGAACAAATTCCAGTCAATAGATAGACAAGTAATTTGCAATAACTAACTTTAGGAAAGTGGTAAACAAAGTAATATGAATTTGGAACAATAATAAGCAACTAAGAGACAAAAATTCTAGCATAATTAGAACACAAAATCTGGACACTTTTTGGCAAAGAACTCTTGCACAAGCTTGGAAAATTTTTTAGCAAACACAACCTTTCAATTCTAAAATTTTGCACACTCAAGCAACACTCTTCTTCTTTTTTTTTTGAATTTTTTTGCCCTTTTTGGGTACTTCTTTTTCTCCTTTTTTTTGCATTTTTTTCTCTTTTTTAACTTGCTTACTCAAAACAAAAAAGTATTCACATCAATGATCAGTAAGAACAAGGTACATAAGGATGCAAGATGGACAGAAGAAGATGGTGAGATGAATGATGTACAATGCACAAAACAATGGAACACAAAATAAGGAATGAAAGGCATAAATTGATGGATAGGATGGGATGAAAAGCACAAAATAGCAAGCAAAAAAAAAAAGAATTAACATACAGAACAGCCATAAAAAATGGACAAGAAGGACTCAGAGACGATGAAATTTTAAAAGGCTATAACTTTGCGATGTTTCTAAAATGAGAAGACAGAAGAGATCTTGAACTATGAAATTGACATACTACACATCGAAAACCTCAACTAGAAAGAGCTGCTAGAAAAAAAAAAGATGAAACAGACAGTAACACAGCTAAAGAAGAAGAAAAAGGGATGGACGAAAGTTTGAAGAAGAGGATGGAAAAGAGTTACCTTTAAGACTAGCAAAACCTTGCTCTGATGTTAAAATGATGTGAGACTCACTAGATGACCTGCTCTAGGAACACCAACTAACATAGGTCACGTCCAAGGACTGGCTAGAAAATAAAAAGATAATCGAGATAGAACCCTAAGGGAACCTATTCCTTAAAACTCTAGCCACAAGATGCCACAAAAGTTGATCACTCCTTTAATAAGTCAAGTGTATTTATGTAGGTCAAGAGGTAAGACCCTAAGAGAACCTGTCTCTTAGAACCCTAGCCTTGGGACACCATAAAGGATGACCAATCCTTTGATAAGTCACATAAACTCTAAGAGAACACAAAGAAACAAAAGCCTCATAAAAAATTGAATAATACTCAAATTCATTCATAAACTTTATATAAAGTACAATAGAAAGCCTTTTATAAACAAAGTTTCCAAAAATCTAAAACCCTACAAATAAATGCTAAAATTCATAATTAATTATTCATCATTAAATTGGCATCATTTACATGGTCAAAATATGATTAAAAATCTCTTTAAATGGTGCCTAAAATCAAGGAACAAGATTAGGAAACTAATTTCAGATTAATCTCCAAGAAAAGATATTTGACCAAGTTCTAAAAATAATAAAATAAATAAAAATAAAATTCATAAAAAAATCTAGCCCAAAACTGATCAGCCCCTCTAAGTAGTCACATAGGATGCCCATACTTCATTAAAAATCATATGGTTGACACACGATTCTTAATCTCTGGCAATTGGACTTATATTGGGCCTTGGCACTTCTCTTATAGAATGGTCAACATAATCATGCTTTTTATATCTTCTTAAGCCTTCTCTTAACTTAAATGAATGGGATCTAAGTCATGGACCCTATGAATCAAACAATTGAAGACCTCTTTTATTGCTTTAGTCCTAACTCTCATTATTGGGCCTCTTATGCCTTGCAATAGATCCTTAGGCACCTTTGACTTGAACTCTTAGACTTTAATTTGCAAATCACATCCTTGGGTTTGAAGCTTAGCACCATATCCTCCATCAGGTCCATTTCCATGCTCAGCAAGCTCTCTTGGTGCTACTACATCACTACTATAATGCTTACTAAACTAATCTAACAAAGCTATCCATTGTTTGGCTTCTTCTTTCCAATTACAGCTTTTTGTCCTAAAAATGCCATTAACAAAATGTGAGATAAAACACCAATAGCTAATGGAGTTCTAAAATTGCATTCTTAACCATAAATATAAATCTTTTCTTTTAAATAAAAGAAATTAGAAAATGGTAAAGCAATGCATGCAAAGAAAATACCTTTTAGAAATATTCATCAACTATAATAATTAACAATTTCTAATCCATTTTCATAAATCATTAAGAAAGGCTTAAAACATTTTATACAAACCTATTTCTTAAACAAACCCTTTATAAAAAACTATATGCTTAGCGGTACTCACAGGTAGGATTTCCTACCACAACCCTTACTTTCCATCTAGTGATATTTGCAGTGTGAGTTGACTATATCATTCACTTGTTTGTCTCACACCAAATGACATCTGTAACCTTAAGTCTGGCCCTCAACTAATAGTGATCATTTACTAGAATGCAAGTGTGCGCACATTACCTAGTAACTTGGCCTATTAGCCCAATAATCAAAGATATCAAATCTAATCTCATAATCATAATTATAGCCATCAAATAAATATTTATCTTCAAGTTATCAACCATAAGGTTCCATCTCAAAGACAAAAAATAAGCATATGTTCAAAAATATCATATAACTATTCCAAAATCATTTCATCTTTAAATCAAATGAACATTAAACATTTACTTTTTACTTTTAACAAATGGTGACCCTAGTACAAGAACGGTTCAATCTCGTAACATAAAAGCTTATTTTACAATATAATTTCATCATCTTATAAAGGTCACAACACCATCTCTATAGTTTAACTTTCTTAAATACTTGATGTAAAAGTCCCACATCAGGTAAGAAGACCCTGGGCTAAGGCCACATAAGTGAGAGTGAAGCTCTCCCCACCAATGACTCTTTTTTCCTTAGATTAGGAAGAAATAAAACCCCACCAGGCAGTGTGTCAAGTGCCGTAACTGAAATAATATTGTTGGAGGCTCCGTGAAAAATTAATATCAGAGCCGGCCTAGCCACATGTGCAACTCGAGGACAGGTTGGCCCCAAAGAAGGAGTGGAATGTAAAAGTCCCACATTGGATAGGAAGACCCTAGGCTAAGGCCTTATAAGTGGGAGCGAAGCTCTCCCTACCAACAACACATTTTCCTTTGGATTGGGGAGAAACAAAACCCTACCAGGTAGTGTGTTGGGTGCCATAATAGGACAATATTGCTAAAGGCTTTGTGGGAAATTTGTATCAGAACTAGCCTAACTGCATGTGTAACTTGAGGATGGGTTAGCCCCAAAATGGGGGTGGAATGTAAAAGTACCACATCGAGTAGGAAGACACAAAGCCTCCAACAATATTGTCCCCATTACTACACCTGGTATACTGCCTGGTGGGGTTTTGTTTCTCCCCAATCCAAGGAAAAACAAGTCATTGGTGGAAAGAGTTTCACTCCTACTTATAAGGCCTTAGTCCAAGGTCTTCCTATTCGATGTGGGATTACTAATTTGCCACAGAACCTTCAGCAATATTGTCCTTGTTATAGCACCTTGCATACTGCCTGATGGGGTTTTATTTCTCCCTAATCCAAGGGAAAACGCGATTGCTCGTAGGGAGAGCTTCGCTCCCACTTATAAGGCCTTAGCCTAAGGTCTTTTTACCCAATATGGGACTTTTACATTCCACCCCCTTTGGGGTTAACTCATTCTCGGGTTGCACATGTGGTTAAGCCAGCTCTATACTAATTTTTCACAGAGCCTCTAGTAATATTGTCCCTGTTATGGCACCTAGTACACTGCCTGGTAAGGTTTTGTTTATCCCCAATCCAAAGGAAAACCCTTCGCTGGTGAGGAGACCTTCATTCCCACTTATAAGGCCTTAGCTTAGGGTCTTCTTACTTGATGTGGGACTTTTACATTCCACCCCCTTTAGGGCCAATTTATCTTTGGGTTGCACATGCGACTAGGCAGGCTCTGATACCAATTGCCCACAGAGCCTCAACAATATTATCCCCGTTATGGCACCCCGCACACTGCCTAATGGGGTTTTATTTTTCCCTCAATCTAAAGGAAAACAAGTCGTTGGTGAAAAGAGCTTTGCTCTTACTTATAAGGCCTTAGCCTAGGGTCTTCCTACCCCAATGTGGGACTTTTACAAAATACACATTGTCCCTAATGTCTAAACATTAAGTCATAATTAAAGAGAAGGGTAAGAGAACTCCTTTCATGAAGACTAGCAAATTTGAGGTTTTGTTGTAGAGAATTACACAAATTAACTTAAAGGATTGATCTTTAAAATCTAAAAGAAAAAAAATCCAAGTTGCTGTGATGGTTAAATTTATTTAATATTAAATAAAAAGGAAATTAAAATTTTCACCCTTTACAATATGTCAGTAAATATGGTTTAGAAATCTCAGAGGTAGCCATTACATTACTCTCATTTTTTGTTCAAAAGTAAAAAGAGAAAGAAATTCTAAATAGCAATATTTAAAAGAGATAGAAAATTAAAAAAAACATAATAAAAGAACAAAACACATAATAAAGCATAATAATTATGGAACCGATAATTGAAAACCAAAATAGCATATCAAATTGTATTCCCAGTTTCTAGAATAGTTAGCAAAATATCCACTAGGTATCTAAAACATTCACTAAAAACCATAATAAAAAATAGCTAAAATATAGCTAAAACAATTATCTTCAATCATCTTTAGCAACAACTAGTTTGGCGTATTCATCATCCTTAGCTATAGTATCAATTGGCGGAGGAGGTAGACTTGAAAGCAGGGCAACATTAATCCCTGCAAAATGAGCAATATATTCTAAAGTGGTGCTAGGGAAGTTAATGCAATATTGGCAGCTTGAGTAGTCATTGAATCCTTAAACTCATCCAACTTCTTACTCATATTGCTTATCTAAGTTGTTAATGCCAAAACTAAGTCCAATCCTATTCTTTTACTTATAGTTCTTCCATCATCCTCAAAACCTTAATAAGTTCTTACTGACAAATCTTCAAAGAGATAAATAGAGCATTTGGATGTTCTTGAACTAATAGGCTTTCCCACATCAATGTCGATAATGGCTCGGTAATGGGAGCTCAATCCATTATAAAAAGACTTCACTTGCTCTTATATTGGTAATTTATGATTAAGGCAATCATTTAAGAGAGTAGTGAACCTACGCCATGCAAAATATAATGTCTCATCTTGGCTTTGCATAAATACTAGGATTTTGATTCTTTTCCTCATATCTTCAAAAGAATAGAATCCATTCAAGAATTTTTCCTTTAATTACTTCCATGTCGAAGTCAACTCAAATGGAACTAACTAAAACCAAACACAAGCATAACTTTTTAATGAAAATAAGAATAATTGGAGATGAAATTAGTCCTCTAGATTGTCCTATGTATGGGTAGAGGGAGAAATTTTTACTTAGGTAGGCTAATATCCTAAGTTATAGTACATAATATTTTTCATATAATAAATTCATAATTACCTTACACACACTCATGCGTGCACACACTCTTTCTCTTTTCTTTGTGTGTGTAGACTATATGAGAGAAAAGACAATATATTATATTAAAAGTACATAAGTTAATAGTGCACCATGGCTTGTACATAAAATATGTATGAAAGAAAGCATATTTTCTAATAAGCCATATTTTATATGGTTTATCTTATTGGCTAACTTTCCATGAATTATAAATAATTTCAAGTAAAAGGAAAAAAAAGATAAGAACCATTGATAATTTGATAATGATAAGTAAGGCAATTTATTAAATCTATGGGTGGGAAGAGATTAAACAGTTATAGACAATATAGAACAAAGGGCAAGTTAAAAAAACATTAAAAACAAAAGGAAAAAAGGAAAAATATATTAAAAATTAAAGTAAATATCAAATAAAGTGAAAGAATGGGGAAATGAGAATAAAATAAACAAAAAATACTAAAAGAAAAACAAAAAAAATATTCAGAGAAAATGATAATTTTTGCTCTTAGATTTTAGTCTATTAACATAAAAGTATAAAAATAAACATTTTTACTATTCACTTTCCAAAACATTTTAGTAAGATATTGTGATAAAAATGTGTCATTTTTAATTTTATTATTTTAAAAGAATTATAAAGTCATTGAAGTAACTTATTATTTAAAAATACTAATAAGTAATAATTAATTATATTTTTCATTTAAAATATGACATAAATTAATTAGTATGTAAACTATTAATTATATTATTATATTTTTTACACATAATTTTTTTAAAAAGAAAGATCTAATATATATATATATATATATTTTATAAGAATTAGGATAGGATTAGAGGGGGCCATGGGCCCTTAGTTCCCCCTCCCTTTGCCCTTGATCGTATAAATAAGATCTATTACAAACTTCCAAAAAAGTTCTACACATGCACCATAGCATCTTCATAAGGTGATCTTCCAAATTGTAATCCTATCTTTATTACATTCTGTAATACCTAAACCTCTTAGTTTTCAAACCATTGTCCCATGAGCTATCTGAACATATCCCATGTACATTGGAAGAAATTTGTAAGAAAACATACACTTTCACACATGGAAACTTATGTAATTGGGGGGCCACATACATAATTCATAGCTCTAAGGACTATATGAACTTATCAATATCATTTTCCATTCATATCAAATTTGTACAAGTTATAAATATCATATTTGGTCTCCTAAATTTCAGGTTTGGAACCATATAACAGAAAAATTAAGATTTTGCCTCGGGTTCCATATTCCAACTTTTTGCCATCAACTTTGGAAAATCATAATTACTTTTTAAAAAATCAAAATCAAACAAATGATAGCTTTCTAGAAAGCTCTAAATGTCAACTATAAATTAAAAATCATTCCAAGCCATGAAAACATCATTTAGACCACAATTGATAATAGAAAAGTACCAAAAGTCCAACTATCCAAGTTTACTGTCATAAGTCACTTATATAAATTTCAAAACTTCATAACTAATTCTAAAAAAATCAAAACCTAGAAAATCATACCATTTTGGAAAGCTGTGAATGTTAACTAAAGGATAAAAATGTTTTTAGACCAAAATAGAAGCATTTACCCCACGGAATTAGATAGAACAATACTAGAGGTACTGCTGTCTTACTAGTACTAATCACCAATTTCAAAAATTCATATCTTCCTCTACAGAACTCCAAATGAGGTGATCTCAGTGGCTCTAGAAAGCTTATAATGTTTAATTTATACCTATAAAATTTCACAAGTATTGGATAACATTTGGCCCTCATATGACATAAGAGAAGAAACTAATCATATGAACACTAAATTGACCATTTTAGCAGCTTTTTGCCAACTTTGGAAATTTATAATTAATTGTCTAGAGCTCCAAATAATCTGGTTTTTAACTTCCCAAAAAGTTATAGATGAGACCTATATGCAAGCCAAATTCCATTGGAAAATTCGTCCATTTGATGAGTTTGTGATATAGGGTTCCAAAATGACCATTTTATGCATCCTAAAGGGTCAAATATGAACCAATTATACTTCTACCTTACCCATGACCACTTGAACACGCGAGAAAGCTTAAAAATAGTCTATTAAACTTGTCCAAGAGGTCCAAATGCTCATGCGTCACAAAATCACTACCCCACTTGTTCATATATACAAGGTTTTATGAATTCATCAAGGCATCTTGATGTCAAAAACTTACATTCCCATTTCTATGCTTCCAAATTCCATACATAATTATGTATCCATGTAATTACATATGTTCAAGAGGCTATACATCAAATACAACATAAGATTACATCATTTGACAACAATAAGTTTACAAAATAACCATTTGGCATTTCCTTTGTCAATCTCTTTGTCTTCAAGATTGGTGGCCTCTATTTCTTGGTTCATTTGGTCCACCTAGACATATGTAGACATTAGAAAAGGAAGAGTAAGATTACAAGAATCCGAATAGCTTTTCACCCTTTCAAGCATACATAATGGATTTACAAGTCTAAGAATGAATGCATGGCAATCTTATAACTTATGAACATACATAAAGCATTTCTCATGTTTAAAAAGTCATACACATCATATATAGGCTTACCAAGGCAATGGTTTAGCCTCACCCATTCTCTTTGGGACTTTTAAACTTACCTCACCCACTTTCAAAAAACTTTTAACTATGCCTCACTCTTTTGAAACTTTTAGCTTTGTCTCAACCATTCTTAGGACTTTTGGCTCATCCTCACCCTTGCTAATGGACTTTTGACTTCACCAAACTCATGCAAGCCAACCCACATTCATAAAACATTTTTCAAGAACATAACAAAGGCATCATAGTACCATGGCATGTAAACATTTACTAAAACATTTTGCAAAGCATAATCATTCATACACACATCCAAATACAAGAAAACATCCAAGAATGTATGAGAGAAAGGTTAGAGAGCTACCTTGGAGCCAATGTCACATGCTTTTTTGTTGGATTCTTCCTCCCTCTTCTCGGCCAACCCATGAAACTTGGAGGCACTAGGTTCTTTTGGCCTCAACACATCAAGTAGGACATATTTAGATCATTGAATGAAACTCTAACATCACACACTCTCTATGGAAGCCTACTTAGCTCTAAGACTCCAATATGTTTCCATAAAGGACCTAATGAAGCAACTATAAGAATTCATAATCTTGGCTCCATTTTCTCCTTCCATATAACTCTTTTAACTACATTTAAACTCCTTGGAGTCATCACAAATTCATTTTAAAGAGCGTAGCTACAAGTTGCTTCTTTATGTCTCATTATAGAGCCTATACCTCTATCTCACATTCTATGGCTCTTAAATTTTTTCCAAGGCTTCCATGGGTGTTCTTTTATCATACTTAGTCTCATTCTAGACTTGGAACAAATTAAAACATTTCTTAGATGCTACTTCCCCTCTTGGGCGAGACTATGCTTAGCTTTTGGACCCATAGAGTTCCATTCATTTTCTTTAGGGAATTGGCATATGTGGAGCCCCCTAGTGTCTTAAGAACACATATACACTCTTAGACATCTTGAAGGAACACTAAAATCCTTGAGTAGTATAACTTGTTCGTTAATGCTTCTTACTTAGTTCCAATTACATATTATTAATCCTTACACTCTAGGACCCTTAATTCCACCTTGGTGTGGACAAAATTTATCCCCTAGTGATTGGGCTCCATCTTGGCTAAACAAGCACCATGGGAGATAACCAAAAAGATGTAATGAAAGGCTAGGTTTCTTACCTTATTTCAATACTTTTCCAAAGGCTCTTTTCATTGGTTCATGATCTTCCTTTAAAATTCTGAGTTCCCTCCTCTAAACCAGCCACAAGATAGCCTCATATACATCATAAAAGCTATAGGAATAAAGAGGAGAAGGAGAGGAATAAGATTAATAAATGAAGAACTATGAAATTCCACACTTTTTCTCACCTTTTCTTGGATTTGTCCTTCCTCTTTCTCCTCCTTTCTTGTGTGTTTCTTTGGGGTAGAACCTCCTCTAGCTTGGTCAGCAACTAAGTCGGTCTAAATGGAGGAAAGGAATGGGATGCTATATAAGGAGCCAAGTGTTTTAAAATTGTTCATTAAAAATTCTATTTATGTCCTACTTCTTGGCTTTTTCGTTTTAGGCTTATTTCAACTCCTTTTTGAGAACTATCTTTTCCATCATAAAATTTAGATTCTCTACCTTATAAAATGCTTTTGGAATCACTCACTTTGGATTTAAAACTTTTTCGAACGAAAGGGTCAAAGTTCAGGTCAATCGACATTGTAAAAAGTCAACCAAAAGGGTTTGAACTATGTTGGGGGTTCCTATAGTTTTGAAGGCCTCTGAGAATCCCATGAAACTTATTTTTTTCATTTATCTCTTTTGAGTTTTCTAAAAAGTACCCAAAATTACGAAAATATCATTATGTTTTCATCTATTTTCGTTTCATTGTTCTAGCTCCGTTTTCAGGGCACCTCTGACATTGAATCCCTATTATTTGAGGTCTAAAATATTGATATAATTTTATTTAACCTCCCCTTTTTCTATCTGGGGGGCTTCCTTTTATATTCAGTAAGTTTCACATGTTTACAGAGAAATCAGACATTACATTCTCATGTTTTTGGAGGAACTGAATGTTGCACATTCAGTGTTCGCAATATAAAACCTTGATCCCTTTATTTATCTATCGCAACTTCTAATTCAAAATCAGCCATTGTTTAGCCTTGAAAAAATTTCAATAATACAATTCTTTGTAGTATTTAATGCACTCTTCTTTATACTAATATGCATCATATGGAATAAGCCATCAACTGAATATGTGTTCACAAAAGTCAAATAAATAATCAGTCAAAAGATCATTCCATATAATGGCATCCAATTGTATTTATAAGAAAAATAGCATGTATCATAAGCATCAAAATCCAAAGAACAAGTATAAAATTCAACTCCAAAAGCATCCTAGAAAATCTAATAATGTAGCTCTTATTCATGTTCAAGGAATAGAAATAACTATTGAAATAAAAGAATAACTCAATTAAATGAGAAAAATAAAAGAACAAATGAAATAGTTGAATTCATATAATTTATAGATTACTGCATCACAGTTAATACCAAATTAAAGAAATACTAATATATAACAAGTATAATACAAGAAGAAAAGGATTTTTTTTTGTTCCACTATATCATACAACTCTCGAATATTAATTTTTTTTTGGCAAACCATTGCACCAACAAATATTATACTTTTCAACAATCCCCAACAACAACGTCAAAATCTTGATGCAGTGTAGCCTCATTCGAGTATTGTGGCTTATTTTAAATAATAATAATAATAATAATAATGATAAACCTAAGTCACAAAACTAGTAAGTCCACTAGTCACATAATTAATAATGTGAATAATGAGTCTAAGTATTGATCCCATGAAGATTGTTAGGAAATAGTAAAGAATTTTTAATATTAAAGAATAAAATTACTTTATTACAATTAATTATGTTACATACAAGTATCTCACGCCACCCTGAGTATTAGCAATTAAGTATAAAGGTGTTATGGACAAGTATAAGAGTATAAAACAAAACAAATAAAAAACTCAAGACTCTGACTCTAAACTTTGACTTACAATAAAAAAGAAAGGTGGACTAGATATCTACTGCTAGATCATTAAAGGTACAAGCTCATTACATTATATTGT
The DNA here is from genome assembly GCA_026724425.1 of Erythrophleum ivorense. Lineage (NCBI taxonomy): Eukaryota > Viridiplantae > Streptophyta > Magnoliopsida > Fabales > Fabaceae > Erythrophleum > Erythrophleum ivorense. Next base: position 359,405 of record JAIUCV010000037.1, on the reverse strand, counting down.
ATTATTATAGATAGCTTAACTCTAAGGTGATGGTAGCTGAACAAAGCAAACCTTTTATCTTATCCTAAACCTAGCGATCCCTCAATGAGTTGGAAGTAAGACACCTATAGTTGGACTAACTCTAGAATATATTAAGCACACAAACTCCTATTACGCCAGTAGCTGATAATACAAGCATATTAAACTATCTTGTAGTTACCTTCCATCTAAGTTAAATATAGATCATGCTTAGATTTGCTTAATTATAAGACTCCATCAAATTCAATGAATTCTAAATTAACTATAAATGATTAGAATCCTTCTGTGATGAATTCAAGCATATTAATCCTAACTACAACCATTGTAACACCCCAAAATTAATTGAGGTATTAATCATGGGTTTAGGTTAATTAAGAATAATTAATATGAAATAATCGGGTAAGTTAAGTGAATAGAAATTTTGGAGAGATAAATTATTAATATGAGTTTGAGATTTAATTAGGATAGAAACTTCATCTAGGCCTAAATTAATGTAGGAGATCATGATAAGAAGCTAATGGAGGCCTAATGAGTTAGGTGTAGACCCAATCTAATTCAATGTGATAGAGGCCCAAGATCCATCTTGTATAGGCTTTTATAATTGGCCCAACAACCTTTGTGCAGGCCCAAATCCTTTGAGCTCTTAAAACTTAGTCTGGCCTAATTAAAATTCTACAGCCCAACACATGAAAGCTGACCTAATAATGCTGAAGTCTGAAACCCACTTGGTATTGGACCTTTGGGTCAGCCTATGACCTATATTAGACCTAACTTAAAACCCTAAAAACTAACTTAACCACCCCCATTCTGCAGAACACAAGAACACAAAAGAGAAATTCGGAGGTTTGAAGGAAGACTACGGTTTGGGGCAAGAAATCCACCATTTTTCACTTCTAAAGCAAGATTTAGCCAAAGTAATAGTTGTATAACTTAATCCCCTTCTCTTTTTCTTCATTTTAGCCCGATTAGTTTTTCATTTGGAGTATTTTCACCATACCTAAAATCTAAAATATGGTTATTTAAGATTTTTTTGGTGATATTTCGTAGGTTAGGGCTGAGGGTGTTATTAGGTAAGTATAAACTCTTTATTTTGATGCATTTTTTGCTGGTTTAAGACCTCCATAGTAGACTTATAGTATGAGCCTTAATTTTGTACGAATTTTCCTATGATTTGGAGTGATATATTGATGTTTTTGGGGTAGAGAAGGCAAAATCCGATATTTGAGGCTCTTGGTGATTGGGTAGGTATCCCTTAAGTAACTATTGGTAACTTAATTTTTTGAGCATTGGGTTATTACCATAAATGATGAATGAGATAGTAATGGACTGATAAAAATGAATATTTTCTGATATTGTGATTTTAGGAGGATTTTGGTATTGCTGTAGTTTTCCAACTTGTCTACAAGTGAGGTAATCGGGACTGCATTAATTCCATGCATATATCTGCTTTAATTTTATATTTGTTGTACATGAATGATTTGAACTGCTAAATGAATTGGTTGGCTATCTATTGTATTGTGTTTAGACCTTGTGAGTCCATGGTGGAGCTATGGTGCTGCTGCCACCCGTGCATGTGCTTCGATCGGGCACCGAATTATGATCAAACCCCAGATGCACTAAGCTCTAGTTGTGCTCATTGGGGAGTGGGTGCCGTGGACGGGCCTCTCCCAGTGTTTTTGGCCTTTAACATATGGAAATATGATTGCTAGTATGGGATAGTAATCATGATAGCCTAATTATTTCATTTATTGATATGACTGGTATATTTTCCGATGCTTATGTGAAATCATGTATATATGTTAATTAAATTAAAATATATGATAGAGTTTGCCTTAGTTACTGAGATTTGCATCTCACCCCATTTCATGGGCTAAATATTTCAGGTAAAGGTTCTTCAGGTAAGGATAAGGGCAAGCAAGTGAATGAACATCCATGAGCTGAGACCTGGTGTGGGGAGCTACACTTGGTCTGAGTGGAATAGAGTAGATGCTAATTTGTTAACCTTTATATAGCATCATCATGTATCTGTATTGCCAAGTGTAGAAGTTTGTATTTTGATAACATAGAATGTAACCAATGAGAAATAGGCTTCATATTAGTTATTGATGGATGCATGAGCTTATGAAACTTATTATGGCTTGTAAACCTGTGTCTTAACTGACTATTTAAGTAATGAAATCATGTGATATATTGATTGTGGATTTGAGCTAACGATACATGAATTATTTGATGAAAATATGATTAAATGACCATTATGAGAAGTTTATAAATTTGCTTATATAAGACTAATGAATGAGTAGGAGAATCTACCTTTAAATGTGGGATGGGTAATGATATAATGGCTGGGCAAATCAACTAGATAGATGCTATTAGAATCTCATAACAAGTGGGAAAGTGGCCCTAGAGAGCCCCTAGATAGAGAGTGGAGAGTATGAGACCAGATTTTAGAAGTTGTAGGATCAGAAGGCATTTCGCCACGGCCAATAGAGGCAAAGTTGCCCAGGGAGAGTACTAGAGAGCAATTTGCCACGGTGAAATATGGAATTAGCTACGATGAAATGTGAGAGGCAAAACTAGGAGTAGTTTAGAGGGTAATTCGTCGGGCCTAAATTGGAATTGGCCGCAGCAAACTTTTGCGAGAATTTGTCGGGCGTTCCAAAGAGGAATTAGCCACAGCGAAAGGGTGAATTGGCTGCGGCCAATAGTAAGAGGCGAGCGAGGTAGGTTCTAGGAGGCTTCCTCGCTACGGCATCATATAGGTTAGCTGCGACGAAATCTATGAAGATAAAGAGTGAACCCGAGAGTAATTGGCCGCAACGCAAGGACATTTAGCCACGACTAACGGGCCAAACCTTTATTCTAACCTAGAAATCTTGATTTTTCATATGGTAACCCCAAGGGATGACTTAGAAACATTGGTAGAAGATTCTTGTGAGTTGGAATTAATGGGTAATAGAATCAAAGGCTTATAAATGAGTGTTTGTTTCCCTAATGTACATGAGTACTTGTAATTATATGGTTGATGACTCTAATAACATTAAGGTTCAAATTTTTTTGTATTTTCTGAATGTAATTAGTCGTAATATCTAGTAACCCCAATTTATGATTATTAATCACGTATTTAACTTTAATTATAATGATTAGAAGTTAGGGTCATCACAACCATCATAGACAATGAATTGTATGCATCCATCATTAATCATCCATATGCATGGCCAACATAGCATACCCAATATCATATGAACTCAATTGCAGTATTATTATAAAGTTAATATTAACATCACTAATTAACAACTCCTAAACAAATGAAATTAAAGAGTGATAATTTATCTAACCAAGTAATAATAATAATAATAATAATAATAAATGCATTAAGAGCAAATACATACATCAAATAATAAAATCATCATGTCAATCTATACATCAGTGTTAAATACATTAATTCTAAATTAATACAAGAAAATAGAAATTACCAATGGAAAATAAAGTGGAGAGAAAAGGATACATTGCTTAGGACAAAAGTCCTAAGCAACTGACTATAAGAGACTACAGACCTTTAACCTTGCATAGCTCCTATAGGTCCCCAGGTATCCCAACAACCCTGATTGTTAGAAAAGCATTCTGTCAATGTAACAGCACTTACTAATGTCTCATTCTCTTTTTTCATAGCATAAATAGGGTATTTAGAGGCCTTGGAGAGAAAAAAGGATGCTAGCCTATGCTAATTTGATTTTGCCATATATCATAGTTATGGAAGACGCACCTTTTGTAGCTACACAAGTTCCTCAACATATAAAGTTTCCAAGGTTCCTTGGATTGCAGTTATGAAAGTGTCCTACCTAGGGTTTTTCTTACTCAAACCATAATTGCACAGAATCTTGCTAATGCAGCTGCGCAAGATGCCTTTTCTAAGGTTTTAAACTTTTTCTCATAGCAGTTGTGTACATCCTCTCTTTGCAACTACGAACCTCCTTTGGTCATAAAAATTATTATTTAATGATCCATTCATATCTTTTTTCTCTCTCATTTCTTTTCCTTTGTGCTTTGTTTGGTAGAAGGAATAGAGAGGAAAGCAAGGAAATAATGGAGTGATTTTATCCTTCCTCACTTCAATATGCCTAAATAGGAAAGAAAAGAAAGGATTGGAAAGGAAATACTTTTCGCGAACCCTACATTTTTGACATCAAGGACAGAAAAGGAGAGAGAAACTATGTGGAATATGAAAGAGAAACTCCATTGATTATTATAGCAACTTTGCTTGTGAATCCTACATTTTGTTTAATTTTTGTATTGGTAATGTGCAAATGTATATGTAGTAGAGAAATTATGTGAGACCAATTATAACATCCCTAAAATTAGCCATTTAACTAAAATAATATAATTAATATAAGGTAAATTAAATAATAAGAAATGCTTAATTGTTAATTTCATAAGATAATATAGGAATTTTAGGTATAAGGAAAATAAATGAATTTATTAAGGATATAATAACATTTTATGGAGTCAATTAAAGGTTTAATAGATATTTTTAGGAATTAACTAGAAATAATAAGAAATTATTAAATTATAAGAAATTAGGTAATAAACATTTAAGGAAAAATTTTAGTAAAATACCTTAGATCTATAGAACCCTAAAAATATAAGACTGTTTTTAGGAAAAATTATATTTAATGACCAATAAGAGAAAAAATTTATTTTTAAGGACCATTACCATTAGGTTCAACGGTTTGTTGCTAAATTCAGTGGTAATCATCCTAAAACAAGTGGTAACAGATCCTTAAGAATAAATATCTACACTTTTTGGTCTTTTATTATAATTCTCCCTTATTTTTAGGTGAAATATTAAGGTCAAAATATAATTATTAAAAGTTTAAGGTTTGAAATGTAATTTTAATTGGAACTAAAATATAATTTTTCTTGAAACCAAATTATAGTTTTTCCCAAGGAAAAAAACATAATTTCCTCCAAAAGAAATTGGTTGAATTCTCCAACTTTTACTTGACCAATGTGACAATCCTCCCTTCTAATCATTGTAATTATGGTTAAATATACGATTAATAATTAATGATAAAGGTTTAAGTGGTTACAATTCATCAAAACGTGAAAATATAGGAAAAATTTGAACCTTGATATTAGGGTCATCACCATACCACCTCAACAAAACAAAATTTGCATAAAAAAATCCTACTACCATAAGGGGTTTATAATTCAACCGTCCATCAGTTTCAATACCTAATAACCTTCTACAAGTATTCCTATATCATCTCTTACCATTACCGTTGAAGAAATTAGGGTTTTTAGGCTAAAAAGAGTAGGTTGGGGACTTGCGTCGCGGCCTATACCTTCCCTGCTGTGGCAAGTTGCTTTCTGGAATCACTGGACAAATTTCACAAATCTTGTCGCGGCGAGTTGGACCCTCACTGCGGCTAACCTATGTGGCGCCGCGGCGGAAACGCCTCCTGGAACTACTATTCTCAACTCCCACGATTCTTGCCTCGACACAATATATTTGCTCCGCGGCGAGTTTTGCTACTGTCCAACTCTTAATTAATTTCCCCGACTCTCGCCGCAACAGGACATAATGCACCGTGGTGAGTTTTGGTTCTGTTACCCTTTGCGGCGATTTTTTTTCACCTTGCGCCGCAACAAGATTTATCAGGCCGCGGCACTCTTCGCCACTATCACTCCCTGGGCCAATTTTCTTCCCTTGCACCGCGGCGGGATTTGTTATGTCACGGCGCCCTTCTGCTCTGTCTCTCATTTGGCCACGACGAAGCCTTCTTAGTCGCAGCGAGACTCTTTTCTGTGACTACATTACCCAAATTTTGCCCCCTACACTCCAATTCTCATCTTAGAAATACTCCAGGTCTACCTACCCTTATTTTATATGATTCTAATGGTATTTATCTACCCTATTTACCCATCAATCCGTCCATTACCATTGCAAAACTTAAATACTACTTCCTACTTGCCCAACTAGCTCATGTCAGCACATTCATGAATATATGACAGCAAGAACACATGCATTAGCAGCAATTAACATCCCATGCATATTCCATAGAGATTCCATTCAACAATAGCTTATGTCCACATCCAAGGCATCATATGACTACAATTCCCATATGATAATCCATATCAAAATTTCAACAAAACTACGTATATGATACTATAAGTTCATACATTAATATTCAACTATAATGAGACTTAAATCCTTAACAGTTACATTTCAATCAAACAAAATATGAACGCCTACACTTGGCAACATGAATATATGATGATGCTATGTAAACTAATAACAAAATTGCATCTCTACTAATAAGCTAGCCTAAGTGTAGCCTTCTCCCATATGTTGGAGCTCATGGATTTTCATCCACTTGCTTCTCTTTATCCTTACCCGAAGAACCATCACCTAAAATGTTAATCCCATGAAATAGAGTGAGATATAAATCTCAATAACCAAGGCAATTCCATCATATATCCAGTTTAATTAACATATATGCATGAATCAAAATCAACATCAGAATTATATCCATCATATCAGCAAATGAAATAATTAGGCTATCATGATTACTATCCCATACTAGCAATCATATTATCACATGTTAAAGGCCATTAACACCGAGAGAGGCCCATCCACGGCACCTACTCCCTATTGAGCACAATCGGAGCTCTGTGCATCTGGGGTTTGATCATAACTTGGTGCTCGATCGAATCACATGTACGGGTGGCAGCCGCACCACAGCTCCACCATGGACTCACAAGGTCCAATCACAATTCAACAGATAGCCAACCAATTCATTCAACATTTCAAATCATTCATATACAACAACATATGAAATTAAATCAGATATATACATAGAATTAATATAAACCCTAGTTACCTCACTTGTAGACAAATTTGCAACAGCCATCAGAAATCCTAAATTTGGATTAGAGTGTCATTCACCAGAAAACTCAATATTCCACCCAAAATCTTAAGCAAATTCGTACAGAATTAATACCCATTTTATAAATTAGCTATGGGGTCTCAAATTAACAAATGGAACATCAAAATGGAGGGTTTAAACTCATCTAATGTCAACCCTAACCTCAACCTGCGAATTTCACCAAGAAAATCCCCAAACACCCACATTTCAAATTTTGGGTAGGGTGAAAATACTCCAAATGAAAAACTAATCGGACCAAATTAAAGAGAAAGATGAGGGGATTAAGTTGTATAACTATTACCTTGGCTGAATCTTGCTCTAAATGTGAGAAAATGCAGAATTCTTGCCCCCAACTCTAACCTCCTTTTCAACCTCTGAATTTTGCTTTTTGAGTTTCAGTAAATGAGAAAGTGGCTGAAGCATTAGGGTTGAAGTTGGGTTTTAGTTGGGTTAAAAATGGGTCATGGGTTGCTCCAAGGTCCATCTTCATTTGGGCTTCAGATTTTAAGTTGTTGGGTCAGTTTCAAGGTGTTGGGTTGCTAAAATTCAATTGAGCTAGACCAAGTTTTAAGAGCTCAAGAATGTAGGTCTGCACAAGGGTTATTGGGTCACTTAGAAGAGTCTATACAAGGTGGATTTTGGGCCTCCATCACACTAAATTGGGTTATGTTTGCACCTAACTCATTTGGCTTCCATTAGCCTCTTCTCATGATCTATTAATTTAAGCCTAGATAGAATTTCTATCCTAATTAAATTTTAAACCCATATTAATAATTTATTTCTCTAAAATCTCCATTCACTCAACTTGCCTAATATCCCATATTAATTGCGCCTAATTAATCTAATCCATGATTAATACCTTAATTAAATTTTGGGGTGTTACAACCAACGCAGCTTCAAAAAATTAGATTTAGTTAAAAATGAAATCTAAAGATTCATTGACTCTTCAACCTTTTTTTGATAGCTTCATCAAGTAACCAAATGTAAGAAAGAAAATAGAAATAACATAAGGAGAGAGAAAGAGAGAGACTCTAGTGAGGTTTCAGGGAATCAACCTTCAATCTTTATAAAAGGACCCTTAATCTCCTTGACTCCCATAACTAGAAAACACACACACCCACACCTTGATATTTTGGGAGAAAGGGAGAGTAGAGAATGTGAGAGAGTAAAAGAGAGAGAAATGAAAAGTAGAGAACAAGAGAGTTGCTTGAAGCAAAAGAGAAAGGAAAACTTTATAAGAGAAACATCTCACACACTTAAGACACTTGAATAAGAGAGAGTGTGAGAGATAAAAAGAAGGTGATAAAGAGAAAGCTTGAGAACAAGAGAGAGAAAGAATTATTGGAGAAATTGGAAGAGGAAAACTTATAAGAAACTAAGGTAAGAACACACCAATGTCTAAGCATACAATGATAGCTTACTTGCCTTTAGTTGATATATCTTTATTCTCCCTTGAAACTCCTATGAATAGCCATGATCGATAAGGAAGTAATCAGAGAAGTTTGATTTTCATGAAAACTTAAGAATTTCAATCTAAACTTTTGGTTATAATCTCTTATGTTTTGCTTTATTTTTTGCTTGCTTTTAAGGTTTAGATAATAGTTAACATGTTTTCTTGGTTTGCATGACAGAAAATGGTAGAACATGAAACTATGGCTAAAAAATTGGTTTTCATAAAACATGGCAATGCAACATTAGGATAGGGCACATTATTCAACATAGGGCTATGCCTAGTGTTATAGGCAACATGACTTGCCACTCGAGTCTTACACAATCCAACCATGTAATTCAACATAGGTTGCGTAATTCCTTGATGTTTTTTATGCAAAAAAAGCTCCAAATTTGCAAAGATAGGCTGTGTAAACCCGCAGGACCTATGATCTTCCGATAAGTGAAAATAACATAATTTAAAAGATGTCTAAGTTGAATCCTCACATATTTGAGGTGTCTAATTAATAATGAATGTTTGTTTGGATATTTAGTTGATAAGGCGTGTTTGTTTGGATGATTAATGGTTGATAAATGTTAAAATACATGGTTGCCTAACTAAATTCATTTGGAACCTGAAGAATCTAAGTCAAGTAATATCTTATTTAATGACCTATGCAAAGGAGATTATAATGAAGACCTTTATATGGATGATTCAAACATGAACTATTCCTATGCTTGGGTGACCTTAGCAATGAAGTACCCTAATATGAATTCTTATACATGAGTGACAATATCTTTGATTATACCTATGCATAGATGACTTTGGTTATGGAGTACATGGACTAAGATATGTACTATTTAACATACTGAAAAAGCACAAAAAATATGATAACAAGAAAAAGGGGTTACGTTAGGATTTACTCAAACAATTAATAATTGTAGTTTCATTAATTAAACTTAATTTGTATAGGTTATCTATATTACACCAAATATGAGATTGTGAATTACGTGCTAGTATGGAATACCCTATCTGTAGATTATATATATTTGATTGAATATGTATTTATGACTTTCATCATTGATGTTGTGCAATCTATCTAAAATATTTATGTCTAAAGAGTGTGACGTAAACCAGGAAACATAACTTGGATAACTTAGAATATAAAATGATAATTATATTTTATATTTCACCTTGCCATGGATGCCAGCACTAAACAAGGGATTTAATTAGCATGATATACTATACAATTATGCTAATAGTTGCTTATGTAATTTTGATTGTGGAATATTCATTTTATATAAAATTATACCAATATTATTTGAAAGAAAACTTATTAGCTAGTATATAAATCAAGAAGGAATTTTAGGACAAAGATAAGGTTCTCAAGGAATAAAGTTCCAATAAGAGAGGTCTCTAAGAACTAGGATTCTAGAATCATAATTTTAAAAATAATATCTAAGAGATAGGGTTTTTGAGGGAGGAAATTCTAATGGGAGATGTTATTTATCAACATAGATTATATTAGAGATAGTCCATGAGAAAAGAGGAATATGATCATATAAGAACACTTAGGTTAAAGCCCCGTTCTCCCAGGGGCAAGGTTATGATAGGAGGTCATAGAGGATAAGGAGACATTCATGTGATTTCAATTTTCAGGTTAGCGTTTATGAATCCACTCTAAGAGATACCTTAGTAATGCTTACTCCTATCCATGAAACTGATGATAAGTTTCAATACTCATAATGACTAAAAATAGTGGTTTTCCTCCTTAAAGACATAAAAAGCCTAAATCTCACATCAAATAGTAGTAATAGGACTATTTTCTCCTTGTTTGGTATGGTACTTAGGAAACAATTTTTCCTCTAAACATTGCTTTTATAGTAAGACCATTTGCACTCCTTAAAAGGGTATGCATAATGACATGACATAGGTACCTTTACATACTAACATACTCATTGAAGTATTATTTTACATGAAGTAAGAAACATCCTAAGATTATATGTGTGTAATAATTAAATATGCTAATTTGCACCAAATTGATATGATATGCAAAAATGATAAATCAAACTTTCTAAAAGGATGGTTTAGTTGAGCTAGTATAACTTAAAGTATAACCTTGTGTAATTTAATCTAATATGCATGTTGTGTGTCTGAGTGCTTAATATTATATCTGTGTACATCTCAATGCATCATATAATACCTAAATTCAATTATGCATAATATCTTATAAGCATATTATTGCATTTGAAAATTTGATGCTCTATTTGCATGCATCGAAATGTGCAATATGGTATCTTAATGTAATCATGTCCAATATGTTATGTGCTTGCTATTTTATATGTCACAGACAAAGGGATATAAAATAAACATGTTTTGCACATGTAATGATTAGACCATTATTAATCTTTAAAATAGATTGTATTCTTATTGAGAATATAAATTCTCACTACACTTGATAATATATTTAGACAGGGACTCCTATTTTGCATATGCTAATGTGATAGTAGGTTGAAGAGTTTGAAGTAAACCAAACTTCATTATCTAGATTGTAGCACAATAGAGACATAGGAATCTTATATATTCTTTTGGTTATTTGTAATAATTATTAAAAGACACTAACTTATGTTCAATTGTCTAACTTAGGAATGAATTGTATATTTTATATATTGATGTTGGAATATTATTATTGCCGCTTAATGATCTTATCTATAATCATGTAGTTCCATAAACATTAAACGTATGGAATATCTAGGTAGTTAAATGTTTATGAGTTTTGCTTCAAAATATAAATGGTCAACGAAAATAAAGAAATTTTAATAGATGAAATTCCACCTTAATTTCACCACGTAGATAAAGTAATAAGATTTGCAATACCTAAAACTAGGGGATTACACCCATATTATATTAATAAATAAAAACTAATTATAAATAATAATTTAATTGTAAAAATTACAAAAAATTAAGATAAATAAAATACATATTTATATTAATATAAACAAATAGATATGATATATACTATATTTATAATCAAATGAAAGATAATAAAATAATTTAATATTTTATTTATATTTATTTTCTTTTTATTCTTTTATGAGAACAAAGAAAGAAAAAGATAATGTCATTTCATTTCTCTCCAATCATATCAAATAAAGTAAAAAATATTTTATTCACTTTATTACTTTTTTCATTTTCTTTCTAATATACTTTTTTTTTCTCTTCTTCTTCTTATACTAATCAACGAATAAGTGAACAGTTCAATTGAAGTTACTTGAAGATGCATGCCTCTAATAGAAGGCAAGGGGTTTAGAAATAGGACTTATAATTGGGTATAGAGAAACTGGCATGAATTAATAATGGCTCAGAGTCCCTTATTCTTTTCAACTCAAATAAAAACAATATGCTTTTTATTTTTAATTTTTTCTAATTTTGTGTTTAATTATTCTTGATAAATCAGTTACAAAGTCTGTAGGCGAAGATTTCTCTTTTTGGTTTCAAGAAGCAAATCTCAATGTGATTTACTATAGTATTATAACTGGTATTAAAATTATCAGTCAATTTGCTGCTTCCCATTGGCTATGCTTCAGTTTTCTTGGCAATATACATTAATGTCGCATTACTTAAACTTTTAAACATTTGTATTTAAGAAAGAAAAGGCATTTACATGCTACAATGTTTATTTTATATTTTCGTCCCTAAAAAAAGTGAAAGAATTCTAACTCCACGCAATAAATATATCTTTATATATATATATATATAGATATATATTATTTTGCCTTGGTGTTACATTAGTTTGGAGACAATTTCTTAGCCTTGGCTTAGGTTTCTGATTTTATTTTTCAGCCGCCTGAGAAACGCGCCAAGTAGTATTTCTCTAATCCTCTCCCAATTCTTCGGGTGCATCTATCGAACCGCCTTTGCTATCATCACTGATTTCCCTATTCTGAAATTGCCACGAGCTACGCCTCAATCCTCACCTTCATCACCTTCGCCGGATCTGGCGACGACGTCGTTTCCATCATTACACCAAGTTAGCATGTTGTCCTGCTTCCCAGGTTCTCTCCTCATTTCCTCTTCATCGAATTTACTTTTCTGAGATTTATTGTAGGGATTATATAATTTTATTTTTTCGTGGTAGGCCATGCAATTAACAAGTTATATAGGGTGCCTTATTGAGATGAATGATTTGGGAAGTGGGTTTCTTGTATAGGATTAGGCTTTAAAGTGGAATTAAAACTCGGAATCTTTCAAGTCACAATGCATTTGAAGTTGTTATGATATTGTAGAATATGAATAAAAATGGCCAATGTTATTCGATTGCGGGGAGTATGGCATACATTGTTGATTTTCCAGCGATTTATACGTCTTTTATTTATTTATTTATTTTTGCTACATGGTGGCATGGAAGATTCAACCCAAGACCTCCTGCAAACCGTACACACCCCTCACCTCTAGATGACACCTAATAGCTTTTTATGGTGCTTCTTTGAAGCACGGATATAATTGTTTTATTCTTTCGGCGCTTGTCCGCATAGATCATGACGATCCCACAGTAAGTAGTTACAAAAGGAAATGCTACAGAATTAATGACTTTTAATTGAAATATCTGCCCACATCAAGTTGCCCACATAACCATTGTGGGATAATGGATCATAATTTCTTAAAATATAATAGAGTAAAAGGAGGTGGAACCTGGTACTGGGAGGCAAAGAGAGGTTTTAGAAATCAGAATACCAAACAGGAAGAGTGAAAAAAGGATGGAGACTCCAAAGAATGGGTAGAAGAATTATTTGTTTTTCCAACTAAAAATAAATTGGAGAACAATCACGTTTTTGCATTTTTTCATTCAAAATTTCTTGTAAGGAAGAAATATGCACAATTGATGCTTTAATTATTAGAATATGATGGGCCTGTTAATAATAGTGGGCCTCATGTGACTAAAACATACAGCAGAAGAAGGGTGGGGTAGATTCTTCTGGGGTGGTCCTAGAAAACCTACTCACATGAGTGGGTGGCCTAGACTAAAACATAGGGTAGAAGAAAGACGGGTGGGGTAGATTCTTTTGGGGTGGTTTGTTATATAAATATAGATTGATAGGGAGTTATGACCGTTATTACCGTTGGATAGTTGTGCTTATAAATAGGAATTGAGAATGATTTAGAAGGCTGTTATGGTATTATGTTAATCAGAAAAGTGATTCAATTCTCTCTACTATCTCTCTGTCTGTTCTTTTTCTCTCTCCTTCTCTTTTCCTACCTTCTTCCTACATCAGTGGTATTAGGAGAGCCTCCTTTCCTTTGCCTTTGTATGCTTGAAACCTGCTCCCAAGCTGCGCAACAACAGATGGCTAAATAGAACGACAACCATATCCAAATGCTTGAAACTTAGTTTCAAGCATTGATTGCTCAACTTGCTTAATTGGTTCGATGTTTTGATGAGTTGGCCACTGGGGGTAGTAGGAACTCTAATGGCTGTCCAAGAAATGAGTGTCCACACAGAGCAGCGTGATTACCAACCTCCAACACGCTTTACCAAGATGGAGTTCCCAATATTTCAACGGGAAGATGTTCTTTGGTGGCTTCTGAAGTGCAAAAACATTTCGCGTTAGACAAGACCCTGGAAGATTGAAAAGTCACCATGGCCAGCATTCACATGGATGAAAAAGCCTTCCAATGGCACCAAGTGTTCAAGCAAACGAGGGAGGGTGCTTTATTGTCATGGGTTGAATACATCGAAGCTATCAAGAGCCGTTTCGGGCCTTCATACAAAGCTTTCATGGAAGACCTCATGCGACTTTGGCAAACGGGTTCTTTGTTAGAATACAACGATGCGTTCAACATGGTTACGTGTAAACTCCGCTTGTCTGAAGATTATTTGGTGCAATCTTATATTACAGGACTTCATGAAGATTTTGTTGGGCTCGTTCAATTTCTGCAGCCCACTACCCTCCAAGACGCACGAAGTCTAGCTCGACTCCAAGAGATCAATGTCCAGAAAGCTTCGGAAGTGAAGATGTGGAAGAAACAGGGGAGTTCTGTCTGTCTCAGTGGTACGTTTTCATCGTCATACGCTCAAGATAGATGGTCGACACCCAAGAAGACATCTTTCATTAGTGGGTCCCAACCAAAGAGGTCGACAATGACAAAAATACCCTTGAATGAGTCTGCAGCTTCAAATTCAGGCCCTATGACATGGGATCCAGGTGTAAATGTGTCAAGAAAAGCTTCAAAAGTCTCTAAAATGATGAGATCAGAAGAGGAAGCTGAACACCGTACCTAGAATTTTTGTTTTTACTGTCACCAGAAGTTTTCGAAGGGCCATAATTGTCCCCAGAGAAAACAAATGCAGCTCCCGCTCATTAAAATGGATGTTGGCTCAGAAGATGGGCTTTAAGAGGAGACTGTAACCAACGAAGAAGAGGAAGATACCTTTGAGAGTTTTCAAATATCTCTCCATGCCATGGAAGGAGAAGCAATGAAGGTCTAAGGGCATGTTGGTCGAAGGACAGTACAAATTTTAGTTGACAATGGAAGTAGCCACGACTTTTTGGATTATGATTTTTCTAAGAAGAATGGCTGGAGGGATGAAGAGGATGCTTTCGTGGATGTTGTGGTAGCTAGTGGGAAAAGGTTGAAGGTATATGGTATCTGGAAGGGGTTCAAGTGGAAGATGCAGGGTGAGGAGTTCACAAGGGATCTAAAGGTTATGAGTATAAGGACATATGACATTGTTTTGGGATGGGAATGGCTTACAAGCCTTTATTATGCCTTCTGGAACTATGATACAGCCACTGTGTTCCTTTGGTACAATGGCAAAATGTGCACTTTGCAAGCGGTACCTTCAAATACATGATAATTAGCAGCTCCTAAAAGAGTTTAAGCCAACGATAAAGCTGTTGGTAGTCAATTTTTCTTGCTGCAATTGACAGGAATGAATGAAAATTGGTCGCAATGCCTTGCTGTTAGAGTTGTCAAAACTACCCCATTTGAAGTTGAAAAGCTTTTAAAAGAATTTGAAGATGTTTTTGCCAAACCTAAGGGCTTGCCTCCGTGTAGGGAGGGCCATAATCACCCAATTATATTACAAGAAGGGACTAAATCCATCAACCTTAAGCCCTATCGGTATTCTTCTACACAGAAGGATGTCATAGAAAAGATGGTGGGCGATTTACTTGAATCTGGAGTCATTTAAGAAAGTTCTTCTCCATTTGCTGCACCTGTAGTCTTGGTAAAGAAGAAAGATGGCTCGTGGAGGATGTGTATCGATTATAGAGAACTCAATAAGAAGACAATACAGAATAGGTATCACATTCCTTTGGTGGAAGAGCTTTTGGATGAGTTAATGGATGCAAAGTGGTTTACAAAACTTGATTTAAGAGCTGGTTACCATCAAATTAGAATGGAATCAAGAGATACCTATAAGACTGCTTTTAGAACCCACTCGAGTCATTATGAGTTGCTGTTATGCCTTTTGGTTTAACTAATGCATCGACCACCTTTCAAGGAGCCATGAACAACATATTTAAACCATTTTTAAGAAGCTTTGTACTAGTACTCTTTGATGATATACTAGTCTACAACCAGGATTTGAAAAGCATGTAGAACACTTGTGTACAGTATTGAAAGTCTTGAGAGCCAATCATTACTTTGTGAAGGAGAGTAAGTGTACTTTTGTTGCAGTACAAGTGGAGTATTTAGGCTATATAATTAGTAATGGCATCGTGGCTACAGACCCTAAGAAGATCAAAGCAGTGATGGAATGACCAGAACCCTCAACTATTAAACAATTGAGATCATTTTTTAGGGCTCGCTGGCTATTATAGAAGGTTTATCAGAGGTTATGATGAGTTGACAAGACCTTTAACAGACCTTTTGAAGAAGAATGGCTTTAAGTGGTCTAGTGAAGCAGTTGCAGCCTCTGAGAAATTCAAGGACATTTTGGTTTCAGCACCTGTACTGACACTTCCAGACTTTAATAAGATGTTTATTGTGGAGACAGATGCATGTGGGATAGGTATTGGGGTTGTCTTAACGCAAGAGAATCAGCCCATTGCGTTTTTCAGCAAAGCTTTGGGTAAACGACACTTGCAATTGTCAGTGTACGAGAAGGAACTACTGGCTGTGGTGCTTGCAGTAGAATATTGGCACTGTTCTTTAGAAAGGAAGAAATTTATCATCAAAACCGATCAACAAAGCTTGAGGTTCCTATTGGGATAGAAATTGAAAACGTCTTTCCAAATATACTGGGTTGCTAAACTAATGGGATATGAATACGAGATCCAATACAAGAAAGGAAATGATAATACAGCTGCTGATGCCCTTTTAAGGCTCTTAGGCCCACAAATACTCCAAATGACATTAGATACAACTTCTTCAGATTTGTTGTAGAAAATTCAGCAAAGTTGGGAAGAAGATGTGGACTTGAAGGCATTAGTTTTGCAATTACAGCAGTAGGGAGGGAGTATCAAACATTACACATGAGATTGAAGGTTTTTGAGGAAGAAAGGAAAACTAGTAGTTGGGAATGTCCCTGCACTAAGACAATAGATTCTAGAATGGTTACATGCAAGTCTACAAGGCAGTCATTCTGGAATGCAGACAACTTATCAAAGAATAAAAGGTCTGTTCTGGTGGAAGATGATGATGAAAGATGTGCAAGATTTTATAAGCCATTGTGATACTTGTGCAAGGTGTAAATATGAGGTAGTGGCTACACCAGGGTTGTTGCAACCCTTACCTATTCCAAGTAGGATTTTGGTAAGCATCACAATGGATTTCATTGAGGGCCTTCGTAAATCCAATGGGAAAGACGCTATTTGGGTAATCATTGATAGAATGAGCAAATATGCCCATTTCTTGGCTCTCTCTCACCCCTTTATAGTAGCTACACTTGCTCAACAATTCATGGATCATGTTTATAAATTGCATGGTGCTCCAACAGAAATTATAAGTGATAGAGATCCTATTTTTGTGAGCAATTTTTGGAAAGAATTTTTGAGAATACTAAGAGTTGACCAAAAGTTGTCTTTTGCATATCACTCCCAAACAGATGGCCAATCAAAAGTTTTGAATAGATGCCTAGAAACCTACTTGAGATGTATGTGTTTGGAAACATCTAGAGAATGGAGTAAGTCATTATCGCAAGCTGAGTGGTGGTACAATACAACATTTCATACTACAACAAAAGCTACACCTTATGAATTGCTATATGGGCAAAAACCTCCACTCCATGTTCCCTATTTGCCTAAAAATTTTGTTATTGAGGCTATGGATCGAACTTTTGCAGCTAGAGAAGAGATGTTGGCTGTTTTGAAGCATCATCCACATAGGGCAGCAAATAGAATGAAGCAGAAAGCTGACGCAAGGAGGACAAATAGGGAGTTTTAGGTGGGACAGTGGGTATTCCTTAAGTTGCAACCATATAGGCAAATTTCTACTGCTACTAAAAGCTCTTATAAGTTAGCACCTAGATACTTTGGTCCTTACAAAGTGATAGAACGGGTTGATTTAGTGGCCTACAGGTTGGAACTACTAGAAGAATCCTGAATCCACTCTATCTTCCATAAATCACTGCTGAAATTGTGCCCAGATCCTGTAGTTAAGCAACAGCATCTACCAGTTGAATGGCCTGAAGTCCCCACATGCACAGAACGTGAAGCAATCTTGAATAGAAGAGTTGGAAGATGTAGAGGAAGAATAATAACAGAAGTCTTAGTCCAATGGTAGGGCCTACCTGATGAAGAAGCCTCATGGGTTCCTCTTTATCAATTTCAAAAACAATTCCCCAACTTTGTTATACCTAATCCTTGACGGCAAGGATCCTTTTTTTTGGGGGGGGGGGTGTTGTTATATAAATATAGATTGATAAGGAGTTATGATCATTATTTCTGTTGGGTAACTGTGCTTATAAATAGTAATTGAGAATGATTCAGAAGGCTGTTATGGTATTATGTTAATCAAAAAGGTGATTCAATTGTCTCTGCTACCTTCCTACATCATGGTCCTAGAAAACTAACTCACATGAGTGGGTGAATTAGAAGAGAGAGAAGTGTGGGTAGCATGTTGTGCATGGGTAGTAGATATTCTGAGAAGGAAGGATGGAGAGGGGAGAGGAAAAAGAATATCGTGAACATGGAGAGATCTCTACCTCTCACAAGCAGGATCTAGGAGGTACATCTTTCTTTTTCCTTTTTCCTTGATTTTATTTTGTATTTCAGCTACATTCCTTCTTATTGGCATCGTTTGGGAAGGAATCCAGTGGAAATTCAGTAATACAATCAAAGTTTCATCATTTTGGTATCAAAGCATTTCTGTTCTAGGGAATGGTACAAATGGAGCAAAGAATGGGTTTAATGGAGAAAGGCTTAGAGGAGGTAAGAGGCTAGTTGCTGATGGTGATGGAAAGGAGTAGCAGAAAAGGAGTAAACAGAGGCAACGAACTACCCAACTCACCATGCAATGACAGATAGAGGAAAATGAGTAGCAGTGGATCAATTGCTGATGCAATCTGAAGCTGGAGAGAGGGTGAATACGACATATGGAGAGAGGGAGGTCACGAGCTTCAGAAAATTTGAATTACCATTATTTTCAAGGGAGGACCCTGTGGGATGGATGTTTTGGGTGGAGGGATATTTCTTTACCAAAGGCATGAGGGAGGAGGAGAAGTTGGAAACTGTTGTAGTATGCATGGAAGGGAAGGCCCTTAACTAGTTGCAATGGATGGAAACTTGTAGTCCAATGACGGATTGGAAGGAGTTTAAAAGAGAGTTAATAGCCAAATTCTATAGGAGTCAGCTGGGAGATGGATATGAGATGTTGATGACATTGAACCAAGAGGGGTTGGTAGTGGCATTCGGGGAGAGTTTTGAGCTGTTATTGACAACCATGGCAGAAGCTCTTGAAGAGGTGTTTATGGGAGCTTTCAAGAATGGGCTTAAGGAAGAAATTAGAGTTGAGGTTTGAATGATGCAAACCATGACTCTGAAGTAGCCCATGGATTTGGCATTTCATGTGGAGGAGTGTAATATAGTATTGGAACAAACAAGTGAGGGGAGAATTATGTCTTAAGGTAGTGAAGGCTACTTGGGAGCCAAAATGGGAAGGGTTCAGGCAAGGTATTACGAGACCCTCAATTTCCATAAAATCTAAAAAGAGTGTAATGCAGCAAATTGGCATCAAAAGTCCTAACAGTAAGCCTGGTAGTGAGCCAAAAATTAGTAGTGGATTAAGTGTTAGTATACCTGTGACTTTCAAGGGAGGAAGTACCGCGTCCAACAGGATGTTAGAAGCTGAAATCAACAGAAGAAGGGAATAGGGGCTGTGCTTTAAATGTGATGAAAAATATAGCCCGAATCATAGATGTAAAAACAGATCATTAAACATGATGATACTAGTTTCTGAAAAAAGGGAGGGCAATGATGAGGAAGAAGTTCAGGAGGATAACAGTATCAAAATTATGGAGTTATCTATGAACTCCATAGTGGGAATAGATGGCCCCAAATCAATGAAAATAATGGGAACAATGAAAGGTGAAACTGTTTTGGCTTTAATTAATAATGGTGCAACTCATAACTTCATTTCAGCCTAGCTAGTGGATCGTATAAAGCTAGCCATGCAAAAGACCAAAAAGTATGCAACTATTGTTGGAAATGGGTGTAAGATCTTTGGAAGCAATGCATCTAAAGAGGTGGAGTTGGATCTCTAGGGAGTTAAGATTCATCAGAACTTTTACCCCTTTGATTTTAGTGGGCTAGAGTTGGTTTTAGGAGTGGAGTGGCTAGAATCACTTGGGGAAGCTTGAGTTAATTGGAAACAACTCCCCATGAGATATAAGGTTGGGAAGTAGTGGGTTTGCTTAAAGGGAGACCTTTCTTTAACTAAAACTATGTTGTCATTTAATTCTTTAGTCTAGTCCCTTAAAAGGGAGGAACAGGGATTCTTAATGGAGTTTTGTGGAATGACAAAACAAGTTGAGCAGAAGGAGGAAACCCTTGAAATTCAAGAGCTGTTATAGGAGTTTGCAAGTGTTTGTGAGTTACCAAAGGGACTGCCTCAATGCTCTAGGGACCATGCAATTCTGATCCAGCAACTATTCCTAATATATGTCCTTATAGATACACACGCTCTCAAAAAACAGAAATAGAAAGCTTGGTAAAAGAGATGCTTGAAGTGGGATAATTTACACCAATAGTAGACCATACTTTAGTCCTGTGCTCTTAGTTAAGAAGAAAGCTGAGAGTTGGAGATTTTGTGTAGACTTTTGAGCCTTGAACAAGGTGACTATTCTGGACAAATTCCCCATCCCTTGCATAGAGGAACTTTTGGATGAGTTGGGAGGAGCTACAATTTTTTCTAAACTAGATTTAAAGGCTGGATATCATCAAATTAGAATAAAACTAGGGGATGAGGACAAAACAGCTTTCTAGATGTATGAGGAATACTATGAATTTATGATAATGCTATTTGGTTTAACTAATGCACTCTCTACTTTCCAATTCCTTATGGATGATATCTTCAAGGCTTATCTGAGAAGGTTTGTGTTGTTTTTCTTTGATGATATTCTAGTTTATAGCTCTAATTATCAACATCATTTGACATACTTGAGGGTTGTTTTGGAGGTGTCAAGAGATCAGCAACTGGTGATCAATGAAAACAAGTGCATTTTTTGATAGCCACGGCTTGAATACTTAAGCCATGTCATATTAGCTCGTGGGGTTGAAATAGACCCTACCAAGATAGAAACCATGAATTCTTGTCCGATTTCCAAATATATAAAGGTGATGAGAGGTTTTTTAGTGTTAATGGGTTACCCCTTCTCACTGAATTACTAAAGAAAAATGCATTCACATGGAATGAAGAAACCCACAAGGCATGTGAGGCTCTAAAGATAGCAATGACTACAACTCATGTGCTTGCCTTGCTAGATTGCTCTTAGCCCTTTGAAATTGAGACGGATGCATTGGGTAGAGGCGTATGCACCTTCTTACTAAAGAAGGGAAGACTAATAGTGTATTTTGGTCAGGTTCTTTCTAGTAAACAATAATAATAACAACAAAGTCTTTTCCCACTAAGTGGGGTCGGCTACATAGATCAATCGACGCCATAAACACCTATCGTAAATCATATTTTTAGACAAACCATTTAAATCTAAATCTCTCTTAATAATTTCTCTTATAGTTTTTCTTGGTCTTCCTCTACCTCTAATATTGGATTATTTTCCATCACATCTACTCTCCTAACTGGGGTTTCTATAGGTCTCCTCCCAACATGACCAAACCATCTAAGTCTTGATTCTACAATCATTTTCACAATAGGTGCGACTTCCACCTTCTCTCTAATACATTCATTTTTAATCCGATCTCGTCTAGTGTGTCCACTCATCCAACGCAACATTCTTATCTTTGCAACATTGAACTTATTCTCTTGTTGATTTTTTGTTGCCCAACACTCAGTTCCATACAACATTGCAGGTTTTATAACTGTGCGGTAGAATTTATCCTTAAATTTGAGTGGTACTCTTCTATCGCAAATAACACCTGAAGCACTCCTCCATTTTATCCACCCCGCTTGAATCCTATGTTTTATGTCTTCTTCTATTTCCTTGTTATGTTGTATGACAGATCCAAGATATTTAAATCGTGTGACTTGTGGTATAATATGTTCTCCAATTTTCACTTTTGCGCTAGAAGTGGTGTGTCTCTTACTAAACTTACACTCCATATATTCCGTTTTATTTCTACTTAAACGAAATCCATGAGTTTTCAAAGCTAATCTCCATCTCTCCAACTTCTCATTCATTTCCGCTCTCGATTCTCTAACTAAGACAATACCATTTGTAAAAAGCATACATCGTGGCATTGGCTCTTGGATATGTTCAGTAAGCACATCTAATATTAAAATAAAAAGATAAAGGCTCAGAGTTGACCCTTGATGTAAACTAATAGTTATCGGAAAATCTTTTGTAGGTCCATCTTTTGTTACTACACTAGTTGTAGCCTTATCATACATATCTTGTATTGCTCAAATATAAGCTATACGAACTCCTTTTTTCTCCAAAGCCTTCCATAGAACTTCTCTCGGTACTCTATCATATGCTTTTTCCAAATCGATAAACACTATGTGTAAATCTCTTTGATTCTCTCGATATCGTTCCATTAATCTTCGCAACAAATATATTGCTTTCATAGTTGACCTTCTTGGCATAAAACCAAATTGATTCTCCGTTTATGAATGGGAGTTGATGGCTATTGTCTATGTTGTGAAGAGATGGAATTATTATCTCATAGGGCATCCATTTATTATCAGGACAGATCAAAAGGCACTTAAATTCTTGTTGGAAAAGCGGATAGTTGACCCAAAGCAACAGAAATGGGTTGCTAAACTCATGGGCTATAATTTTGAAATCCACTATAAGCTTGGCTTTGAAAGTAGAGTGGCTGATGCTGTCTTTTGCAAGAATGAATCCATGGAACTAAAGGTTTATTTCTTATGGAACTATGAAGGACTAGAGGAGCTGGATCAGCAGTGAAAAAAGATGAAAAATTATCAGCCATTGTGTAAAAATTGGTTGCTGGATTTGATGCACCAGCTAGCTATAACTTACGAAGAGGGAGTCTATTTTATAATGACAGAATGGTGATCCCAAAGAATTCTCCAAGGGTGACAACATTGCTAGAGGAATTCCACTCCTCCCTAATTGAAGGACATTTAGGGTATTTATGCACATATAAGAGGTTATCTAAAGTATTGTATTGGGATGGAATGAAGAGGGATGTGCAAGAGTTTATGACTAAGTGTGATGTGTGCCAAAGGAATAAATACCAAGCTATGCATCAGCCTTTGCCAATTCCCCAACAAAGTTCGGAGGACATTAGCATAGATTTCATAGTTGGGCTGCCCAAGTCAGGGGAATTTGACACAATTTTAGTAGTTGTTGATAGACTTACCAAGTATGTGTGTTTTCTTGGGCTGATACATCCCTATTCAGCCAAGGAAGTGGCTAAGACTTTCATTAGGGAGGTATTTTGATTGCATGGATTTCCAAAATCTATTGTAATAGATCGAGATCGAGTTTTTATGAGTCAATTTTGGCAAGAATTGTTCAAGTTGGCTGGCACGGCACTAAAATATAGTTCTGGCTACCACCTAGAGACTGATGGCCAATCTGAGATTGTGGACAGGAATTTGGAGACATATTTACTTTGTTTTGTGGGGGATAAACCAAAAGGTTGGGCTCAATGGTTGCCATGGGCAGAATTCTAGTTTAATACATCTTATGACAAGTCTACAGGTATGACTTCCTTCAAAGCCGTGTATGGATGAGAACCTTATACCATATTTAAATGGGAAGGTGTTCATTCTTCAATGGAGGAGGTAAATGAGACCATAAAGGAGTGTAACTAGATCATAGCCCAGCTTAAAGAAAACTTGAATAGGGCACTAGAGTATATGAAGCTGCAAGTTGATAAAAAGAGGTGAGATGTGGTGTTTGAAGTGGGGGATATGGTTTATCTTGAGATTAGACCCTATAAATTGAAGTCCTTATCCAAAAGAGTCAATGAGAAGTTGAGTCCTAGGTTCTATGGACCTTACAAAGTGCTTGAGATGCTGGGAGCACTAGCTTATCGCCTTGAATTACCTGCCAACACTAGAATACACTCAATCTTTCATGTGTCACAGCTAAAAAATTCCTTACAGCTTCTAAATCTTCACAAGAAGTTTCTCCCTTCTTGATTGAAGAGCTGGAGTTACAAGTTACTCCAGAAGCGGTGTGCAAAGGGCAGAAATTGACTAATGGGGAGGTGAAAATAATTATTAAATGGTCTGGATTACCTCAGTTCAAGAACAACTGGGAATCTTATAACTTCCACCTTGAGGACAAGGTGAAGCTTGTAGGGGTGGGTTTTGATGGGCTTGATAATAATAGTGGGCCTCATGTGACTAAAATATACAGCGGAAGAAAGAAGGCTGGGGTAGATTCTTCTGGGGTGGTCCCAAATAACTAATTCACACAAGTGGTGAGCTGGAAGGGAGAGAAGGGTGGGCAGCATGTTGTGTATGGGTAATAGATCTTCTGAGAAGGAGGGATGGAAAGGGGAGAGGAAAAAAAATATCATGAACTTGGAGAGACTCTGCCTCTTGAAAGCAGAGACTAGGAGCTACGCCTTTCTTTCTTTCTTTTTTTTCCCTTGATTTTATTTTGTATTTCAGCTACATTCCTTCCTATCGGCATTGTCTGGAAAGGGATTCAGTGGAAATTCAGTAATACAATCAGAGTTTCATCAGGATCATATTCTTACATTAGTAAAAAATAATTGTTACTTGTTAGGTATGGATATTTTGAAATTGCACAATCATTGTTCCTTGCTAGGTTTGGATATTTTCAAATTGCACAATCATTGTTACTTGTTTGGTATGGATATTTTGAAATTGGGTGGCTTTTATTAATGTTGGGGAAAATAATTAGTTGATGAATGGTGAGAGATTTTTGACAATATTGCAATCAAATTTTTGTTGGTGGTTGAGGATACAAAATAATTTGCTTTGAGGTGGTAATAATGGATCACTTGTGGCACTGCATTAGTGGATGAGGGTTCATTTTATGTATTTGTAAGCAGGTAGATATATGACAACCCAGATTTTGAATTTTTTTCCCGTTGTAGTTGGAAGGGAAAACTAGTGATATTTTCTTAGTATTGCTGGACAAATTTGAGACTGAAACTTCATTAACTGCAACTGAGTAGGGGGGGACATTTTATACCATGTATTATGTGAGTTTTCAATCACTTGATAGTTTTGGAGGAATAGGCGTTTAATATATTGATCTTAAATTCAATGTCCAGCAACATGGTTTGATTTGTGGTTATTGGAGGAAATGAACAAATGTCATCACAGTTGATCTTTACAAAAACTAAATTTATATCATAATCAAAATTATTGGCTATTTAGTCAAATTATGTGATTGAAATATTATTTTTTCTTAATTTTTGGGTCTTCAGATTTTTGATGCTTGGGAATATAAGAAGAGCCACCCAATCTATTCTTAGAAACCACAGAAACAGACATCCAGAGGTGAGTAGCTATGGAGCAATTCTCCCAGTTGGACCCAATATCCATCAATGCAGGTTGTACACACAATATAACTTTCCCAGTGAAGCATGTAGTTTGTTCCTGTTGTTTGGGTTGAAGCAAAACTATTGCAAATGCAATTTGGTAAGGAACTTTTCTGTAGTCTCAGCAAGTAGTGCAGTGACACATCATTCCAAACTTGCCTGGAAAAGGCTGTACAGAAAGCATTCTTATAATGGTTACCATTCACTTTCCTCCATAAATATGATTGCTCAGGCGATCAGCTTGGCTTTGACCCGTTCTTATTTGCTAGTTCCTGGTATTTTTGCATTCACATGTGGAGAGCTAGCTTGGGCTCAGCGAAGTTGGGGAGATGCAGATCGCTTCCCTTCACAGAATGCTCTGTATATGCGTGCACAAGATGGGTACACTTACTTATTCTCATCTGTATTTATGCTGGTAGAGGCCCTTGTCTTGTTAGTGAGAGCTGTCTACCTAGCAATATTATTCACTCCAAGCATAGTTATTGCACCATGTGCAGATTATTTTGGACCAAAGTTCAGGAAAATGTGGCTTCAAATTGTTCATCGTACACTAGAAAAGGCAGGTCCAGCATTTATAAAATGGGGTCAGTGGGCAGCTACACGGCCTGACCTCTTTCCTCGAGATCTTTGCACCAAGCTTGCAGAACTTCATACCAAAGCCCCTGAACATGGTTTTAAATACACAAAGAAAACTATAGAAAGAGCATTTGGTAGAAAAATTTCTGAAATTTTTGATAGTTTTGAAGAAGAGCCAGTTGCATCTGGAAGTATTGCTCAAGTGCATAGGGCTTCTCTAAAATATCGTTACCCTGGTCAGAAAACAAAGCCCCTACTTGTTGCAGTGAAGGTTAGACATCCTGGTGTTGGAGAATCAATCAGAAGAGATTTTGTGATTATTAATTTGGTAGCAAAATTTTCAAATTTCATCCCAGCACTTAAATGGTTGCGATTGGATGAAAGTGTGCAGCAGTTTGCAGTATTTATGATGTCTCAAGTTGACCTTGCGAGGGAAGCTGCCCATTTGAGCCGCTTCATTTACAATTTCCGTCAATGGAAGGATGTTTCTTTCCCTAAACCAGTCTATCCACTTGTGCATCCTGCTGTTTTGGTCGAAACCTATGAACAGGGAGAAAGTGTTGCACATTATGTTGAACTTCAAGGACATGAACGGATTAAATCTGCCCTTGCTCACATTGGTACTCATGCACTTTTGAAGATGCTTCTGGTAACATATATGTTCCATTTGTGATTTTTTATGCTGTTGATTTTGATGGTTGGTCTTCCTTTCATATTCATCTGTACTTGATTTCTTATACCATGAAGTGAATATCTTGAGTACTGTTATACATGAAATGATGTCATTATGGACTTAATAACTTGTCAGACTCTGGTCACTGTCCCTGGCTTATGCTTTTCTCATTGGGCAGACACTGAGATAGTATCTAGTTTCCATGGTGATTAGTTTTAAAAATTTTACTCTCTCATTTTCCCTTGCCCTTAATGAAGCAAAATGTGGTGCTATTAGAATGTGAAGATGGGTTGGGTTGGGCTATTAAAATGGATAGCCAATTTCTTATAGATAATCTCTTTACCCTTTAATTGTAAGACGTTTAATATATATATATATATATATTTTTTCATTTTCTGGGGTTTGGAGGAGATTAACCAGTTGAATGTCTGTTGCAATATCTGTTTCCCCTAAAATGAATGTTCATGCATATTAATCGTTTATGTTGTTAACTTGCATGTTCTTTTTCTTGCACGATTTGTTTTTGGACTGCATTTGTTTGATTAATATTTGTAACCATTTTAAAAAGCCTAATAATTAATCTAAGCTTAAGGAAGCCTGGGGCATATGATGGTTCTAAACTTGAATTTTTGTAAAGTCTTAGTTTACAAAGGCATTGAGATGTCATCTTTCAGGTGGACAACTTTATTCATGCAGACATGCATCCTGGAAATATTCTTGTTCGGGTGCCTCAGAGAAAGTCTCCTCACAAAAGGCTCTTCAAATCAAAGCCTCATGTCATTTTCCTTGATGTAGGCATGACTGCTGAACTCTCTGGAGGTGATCGGGTAAATTTACTGGAATTTTTCAAAGCTGTTGCATGCCGAGATGGCCGGACTGCTGCAGAATGCACTCTCAGGTTGTCAAAGCAACAGAACTGCCCAAATCCAATGGCTTTTATTGAGGTAACATTTTCAACATGAAACTTTCTTAGTAGGAATTATTTTGAAGTTGATGTCTTCGTCATTGTGTCATTTATGCCTCCGTTTATTTCTATATGTTCAGTAAGTGAATGATCAATTTGAGTTTTGCATCATCCATAGAGATTGACAGTTTCAAAAGTAACTGCTGGGCACAGCAGAAGCGTCATTAAATCTAATCCCTGTAGTTTGTACTGCTAACAAGATGTGCCGTCATCTAGATATCACTTGAGAAGATTTATAATTGTTTTTTTTCTTTCATTGTTAAAATTTATTGCATAATAATGTATTATATAGGCCTGTGTGTAGACTGATTTCTAGGTGATTGGCACTGGATATGTATGTCAATTTTGAAGTTGTTCATGGACATTAATTTCTTTGGGACTTCTGATATATATATTATATATATATATAAAGTTGCACAACTCCATGGTGATTTACTAGATTTTTATCTAATAATTCTTGAGTTTCTTTTTTGCAATATTCTAAGAGTTCTTGATTCATTTTAATTGATGGAGCATTTTTAGGAATATTTGCTTCATTAAAATTTTCTCCATAACGGAGATCAAACTCATCTTTTTCTATTTCAAAAAGCATTTGGATGACTGCCGCAATTTTGTTGTTGAAAATTTTCTTTCAATTTTTCTACTATATGTTGTATTTTTAGATGTTCTAGTTGTTCTTTGATTCTTTTGTAATGAATCTCTTTTCAAAGAGAATTAATTTGTTGTTGTTTTCTCTTTATAAGATTTATTGAAAAAATTGAATCTTGTTATAGGAGATTAATTTCTTCAGTGACAGGAGGCTTCATTCATTCAAAACAGATTTTTGTATTAAATATTTTGTAATCCCTTTTGGAGTAACCCTAAAGGGAATAATTTGCTCGAAAAATGGGGTTCTTAAAATTATTATATCATTAAAATTTTTTTTAGCAACATGAAAAAAATATATATATATGTAGAGAGAGAGAGAGAGAGAGAGAGAGAGAGAAAACTGATTGATCTTAAGTGAGGTGAAGAGGGAAAATAATTAACAAATTAATGATCAAGATTAATGCAAAAATGAAGCAAGGTATTTATTACACATCTATAGCCATTTTTACATTAATTTTGATTATTGATGTGTAACACATTAATCTTGATTGTTGATGTATGATCTAAAGGTGATTAGTTCCTACTCATCTCTTACAAAAGATTACTTCTCTCACTTGATATACCTTGTTTTATCTATACATATATATATATATATATATATAGATAGAGAGAGAGAGAGAGACTGTATTTGGAACTCTCGATTGTGATTCTGGGCACTGAGTCTCCTGGTTGTTTCCTGACAGGAAGTTGAAGAGGCGTTTACTTTTTGGGGCACTCCAGAAGGTGACCTGGTCCATCCTGCTGAGTGCATGGAGCAATTACTTGAGAAAGTTAGGCGTCATAGAGTTAATATTGATGGCAATGTTTGTACTGTGATTGTGACAACCCTGGTTCTTGAGGTAAACAGATGAAAATTACTAAGGCTAAAAATAAATAGACTAAGTTAATCATAAATAACCATATAAATATATCAAATATATTTTTCATGGATTTGCAACTGGTTCAAATATATATACTTATTTATCCATAATTTATTTGGTGGTACCTATTGTGGGGAGACTGTTTTTACTTGAAAATTTCTTCAATTAGATTCAGATTTAACACCATTCCCGTGTCACATTCTCCAAATGTTCAGCTATCATGTCTCCTTCACTTTTTGTTATCTTCTGATGCAATTGACCTGATATGGTAATAAATGAATTTGCAGGGTTGGCAGCGAAAGCTTGATCCTGGCTACAATGTGATGGAGACGCTGCAGACACTGGTACTCAGAACTGATTGGGCAAAGTCTCTTTCTTATACGATTGACGGTCTGATGGCCCCTTGAGAATGAGAAGCTTACTTTATTTGTTGAGGCTCCTTAGAAACAATTTTGACTACATAACCCAAAACTTCACTGGTCCCAAGAATTCAGTCTTAGGCTCTCTGATATTGTTCTTTTTTTTTTCCTCCTTTAGGGGGGAAGTTTTACTATCACCTGTATTGTTGAATTCTTCCATGGAACTATTCAGTTTGCGTGGATGTAAATCGGCGATTGATGCATCAGTGCCACTTGTAAAGGTATATTAACTGGGTAACAAGTTTTCAAAATCAAAGAGGCCCGACAAGCTTTAAAATAAATTGTAATATTTACATTTTAGCTCAAATCTTTTTCTTATTATAGTTTATGATATTTACATTTCAACCCCACATAAATTTTTCGTTAACAAATTTTTTTTTGGTTCTTTGTATTTACAAAATAGCTTATTAGATTGTTTAATCTTACCAAAACCTTTGAAGTAATTACATCTCTTTATTTCTAGGTTGGGCTTTTTTTTCAATTTTGATAACTTGTTAGTTAGCATATCTTTGCCAAATGGTGACTCCTGATTGGGCCATGTGTAATTTCATCGGTGCAATTGAATTTGCAATTTCATGGGACACTTCATCTTGATTATTTTTTTCAACAGCTATTACTGTGTACCTGAGTGTCACAGTTTACAAGAGAAATGAAATAGACGGGAGTAAAGTGAATTTTTCCTCCATTCCTGTATTCGCATCAAGAGAAAATAATTTATATCAATTTTTAATTTTTTTTATTTCATGATGAGTAGATACACATGTTGGTTCTTTCAGTATTTGAAAGAAGCCGAAAAGCTCTTCATTTTGTTAGGCGGTCTCAACTTTGGCCCACTAAAATAATCTGCCAGTTTGAATAGCATACAGCATTTTACAGCTTTATGAACCATAACAAAAAATGTAATTGTTCATAATAATTAATTTAAGAGAATTTTTGTTTTGGAATATTTTTGTTAAATTATACTAATATTTTTGTTAAATTATACTCCACCAAAGTCTTAATTCAATTAATTTATTTTCTTGCTAAAATTTACTTGATTGATGCAAAGATTGATTGCCAAACAAGGTTCTCTTTCAAATAACAAAAATTAAAGGAGATTATTTGCATTTATCTTTTCTTTTCTTTTTATCGAACTCGGAATCAGACGATTATGTAGTGCTGAGCTTAGGTATGTCGTAGAGTAGCATTACTAGTTGTGCCAAGTACACAATATGGTAATCCATATGTATGGTACTCCTTTCAGCTTGTTAGGCGAACGAAGTTTATTTTATGATGCTAGGAACAAGTATAAACTTCGAGGTTTTTCTTTCATTTTCATTTTTCATTTTTTTTTCCTTGCTAAGTAGATATTCGACGCAAAGAAAAGACTGAAGTCTACGACCTTTATTCGTTACCCTATTCTCTCTTGGTAGATAGCTATGGCTTTTTTTCAAATGAAATTGTAATATCGCCGTCCCATTCATATGCTCTCTTGGTAAATATAATGCTATGGCTCCTTTGCTGGTTTGCCGTAAACCTCATTCGTTGAGTAAATTTTATTTATACGAAAATTTATTGGACTTCAATCTTGTGAAAAATAATGAATAATTATGCTTGCAGCTTAGCCATAAATAGGGTTAGTTTGGAAGAATTTGGCAATTCTTAAGTCTGCCAATAATTTAATAGTACTACCTTTCGTGAAAAAAACATTGAATACAAATTTAGATGAATGAGATTATACAAGTAGAATAGGAGTGACAATAATGTATATTTATTCAAGCAACGAATAATGGATACAAACCGAGTTTCTAAAGCTTTCATTTCATCTTTAGTAGCTCTTTCCTTCTT
The DNA here is from genome assembly GCA_026724425.1 of Erythrophleum ivorense. Taxonomy (NCBI): domain Eukaryota; kingdom Viridiplantae; phylum Streptophyta; class Magnoliopsida; order Fabales; family Fabaceae; genus Erythrophleum; species Erythrophleum ivorense. Next base: position 327,954 of record JAIUCV010000037.1, on the reverse strand, counting down.
ACAGTTAACACACAAATGAAGCGATAATGAGGGTAGAGATGTTATACTAGAACTAAAGTAAGGAGTAACACACACACACACACACACACACACACTCTTTTTCTTCTATTTATTTATTTATCTTTTTTTTTTGTGGGCCCCGCAGGGGGGGGCGCGCGCAGAGAGTGGGGGTATCTCCATGTTTTAGCACCAAGCTCCTAATCATCATTTACAGCCACAGAAAATTGAACAAATTTGATGCATCAAGATAGAATCTGGTGTCCATCCAAAGCAAATGAAGGATATTAAGGATTATGTTTCAAGATTTAACTTCAATACAAATCTCATTGAATATCATGGGTGCTCGACTCTGAAAAGGTACATGACAGTTTTAACAGCATGCCACTGAAACTAGTGCCATATCATTATCACATGCCAGTTAAACTTCATGGATGACCGGGCATTCTATTCTACCATCTTCTAGAGTAATCAAATGATACAACATAAAATGAATCCGGATTGCAGTGTTATAAAGCACTTCAAACTGTCAACAAACATGAACAAGGAGTATCTCATCCTTCACGCAAGATGAGCCATACTTTGGCAAATTACATGTGTAGCTAAAGGAATTACAGGGTTTTTAGCAGTAGCATATGCGAACTGTCACAGACATGAGGCTGCATATTGTTTGCTTCTATATCAAGTTGATGTCACTTGGAAGCATAAACGTTAATACGGACACAACAGTGAGACGTGACACAATAAAATCTGAAATATCCATATACAATTTAAAATGTTGCATCATGTCTGATACAAGTGTCTATCGTTTGTCAAATACAGACGCAGCTCCTTTTTTTAAGTTTCCATTAAATTTGATCCACCCAACTGTAGCTTAAAGGGTGGTCAGAATGTCAGTTTTATGGTCTCCTCAAACCCATAATACATCCCTCTCACTCTCCCCTTAAATATTACCAATTTCCTTTCAAGTAAAGGATAGAAAAGTTTCTACAGACCATAACATTTTATTTCAACTTACAGAGAGACTTGTATATATTGGTGAACAAAAATGAATAGAAACTGAAATTAATCAATTCAACGAGTACCTTGCCAGATCTTAAATGTGTGTGAGAACTGATCTATACAAAAATGAAGGCATCTAGTGAGGTTGAGATTGAGACATGAGCGGTGCTGAGGCACATAGGAATATTTCAGCTGTTGCAGTCACGTTTTGCAAGTAAGGTCTCGTATTTCTTTTATTGCTGTTCTCATGCTATAAAGGGCCATTCTCTTCACCTGTTTTGATCATGAAAAAAAAAAAAAAAACTCTTGTCAGTCCCATGAGAACAACTCACTGAAGAAAGCAGGCACTGGTGGATAATATTACTACTGAATTTACCTCCAGCTTGTCTACTTTTGCTTTATGGCCTTTTGGAAGCAGACGGACTTCATCAATCAACTGGATACACTCGGTAACATTTTCAGGGGACACAAATTCAAGCACCACATGAACACAGCACTGCAGTTCAAGATACAAATACTTGTCATGCATCGACACAAGTTACGATTTACTAAGGGGCTACACAGATCAAATATTGACAAAAACAAATCCTTTATCAGCCATCTGGTGCAGTGTATGGCTGTTTATATTGTGTAATTTTCCTTGTGTTTTCTGCAAATGCCGGTAGCTGCATACATTTCCCTAGATTCTTGCAAGTCATATGCTAAAATCTAAAAAACTGAACTTTTCAGTATATTTCAAAATGCAAAAAGCATATTCAACAACACTGGATTTCTAGGACGAGCAATTTTAAGTTTTACAAGGTTTCTGCTAACTTGTTTATTGTGAATGAGAAAAGTAAATCCAAACCATTGGATCTTTATGTGAGTGGACAGGATTAAAACAAACTTCACAAAACCATTTATAAAAGTCACAGCACATGACTTTATGTTTTAATCTCGAGACCATTCATGCAAGATATAAACATCAGGATTCGCTCATCTTACTTGCAATAAATAAGTCCATTCACTAAATATTTCCCCAATATATGTGTGTGTGTGTAAACACAGAGAGAGAGAGAGTATAAGAAAATCTTCATATTAATGTGAAAGAGACCTTAGGATTTCTGATCTGGTATGGACATCCAGCAGGAATGATGACAGCTTCTCCAACATGTTGCTCAAAAGTCCACGGTTCAATCTCTGGTAACAGCATAGGTGTGTTTAGTTATTTAGCATTGTGACAGATGATTATACACAGCATTACACTTACCAAACTCCTCCTTAAGCCTCATTTTGTGAGTATTGTCAAGAAAGAAGCTCTGATCTAGAATTGGGTGAATCATCTACAAAGATGAGACAAAACTAATCATCATCAACTCCAACAGAGTCCTCCTAATTAGTTGTCCTGACTAAGAATTACCTGCTTTTGATGGTCTTGGGTATTAGAAAATTCGATACAATGTCTTTTAAGGTATTCTATTAGTTTTGGGACATCTTGTCTGCGAAATACATCCCACTGGGCGCCAGAATGCTCAGCAAGCTTTTTGTTTCTATCATTGTTTGAGCTTTCATAGGGATCTTTATGATTATGGTGTGTAGACAATGGAGTGCTTTGGAAAGTCCCATGAAGTACAGTGGATTCAGAGTCAGAATTAGAATCTGAATCACATTCTCTACCCTGGGAAATATTGCTGTCCGTTCTTTGACTAGCTGCTTTTCTTGCCTCAGTAGATATGGAAGTTGTCCTATTGACTCTCCGGAAGAAATCCATTTCTTCTCTGACCATACTCTGCAATCCTTTTTGTTTCACATCTTCAGCTTGCAATAATGAGTTTCCTTTCATACTTTGTCCCCTTATCTGCTCGGTAATAATTTTAGAAGACTCCCTTTGACTCAGAATTCTATGCTTTTTCAATAACTTTCTTATTTTAGTGAGCTGTTCTGTAGAGAGAGGGACATCCATGGAATGCGCCATGATATTAACCTGTAATTACAAATCAGACACATGATATGGCACAGATAACTTATTATCTCCGCAAACATCCTATTAGTAAGCACCAATGAGCACAACTATTTGACACACAGCTTTTGCACCGAATTAACCACCAAATCGTACATGTTAGTTAGAGAGAAAGGGAATCAGTTGCAGTTTCAAGGTGTGGGTCACCCACATATAGCCATTCAATTAACTTTGGTATCTATCTCAGTGAAAAACCTTCTGTGTTATATGTTCCAAGCACCCCTACTGCATGTATTATAGAATTATTAGAAACAAGCAAAAAGGATAGAATGTCTAAGAGGAGAAACTCTCAGCTTATGCTTGAGGGTGCAATTTAAAAACATAGAGAAATAGACAATGATCCTATGTGCTTCAAAGTTCTTTCCCAGACTACATTGAAATGTTTGTTATGAAGCTAAACCAAGTGCTAAATAAACAGATTATTAGATTTAGTTGGACCGTGGACTTGCTAAGGTTGTAATATCAACAATTCTAGACAGTTGAGTTGTGATCTTCACAATATAAATCAACATCAAGTTATTTAATCCAAAAAGGACATATAGGATGACTTATATAAGCATATTAACTAAGCATTTCAGATTCTCACTCGCAGACCTGTAGACAGTTGAGTTGTGATCTTCAGAATATAAATCAACATCAAGTTATTTAATCCAAAAAGGACATATAGGATGACTTATATAAGCATATTAACTAAGCATTTCAGATTCTCACTCACAGACCTGCAACATGTCTATTTACAGGACAGCCTTCATGGCTTATACAAGGGACAGGGAGTTTTCCTGTTATGCGCATGTGTATTACTTCAGATAGATCTCTAAGTTATCATGTCCAAAAATATGCATAACAGATACATATGGCATTTTAATTTTGGTAAAACAGTAGTGAGTAGTGACAATTTTGTCACCATAAATAACCCATGGAGTGCATGAAAGAAGATGGGCATAAGAAGAAATCAAGTGCAGCAAAACAGGGAAGGAAACATACCACATCATATGAGTCATAGCAGAGTTTTGTTACAGAATCAGCTTGTTCGTCAGCACAGCCATATGACATATAGACAAACGGCCCTATGTCATGTTTCTCACTTCCTGGTGGCAAATTTGCAGCTAAATTCAGAAGACCAGATGCGGGATTCATGTATTCTTGAAGTGGTAGAGCATCAATCACTTCAGCAAAATGAGTTGGAAACTGTTCTTTGAATAGTTGGGAAGACAGCCAACCCTTCAATTTCAGCATCTCATGCCAAGTATTTTCCTGTGGCTGACATCTCAGAGACCCAGCAAAACACTGCCTAATGTTAATTTCCACCTGCCACAGGGTACAAAACTAAAATTAATAATAATTTACTTTTAGTAATGGTATTTGGGTTCAGTGGCATCTCCATCCTAATTAAAAGCAAAGGTGGAGTAGAGTTACAAGTTTGAACATACCATGTGTATATGTGCGTGAGTGCCAGTTACAAATACAATAAAATTGAGTCTATGATTATAAAATATTAACTTGAAATTTTGAATAATATATAATTAAAAGAAAGTACCAACATTTTTTTAGCAAACTAACAAGTTATCAATTTAATAAATCAATTCAAAAGTATCGTGACATATACAATTATTTGATCCACTGACCTCACACCAATCCAAACAAGCTTCAAGTAAGTCCTTATCATTCTCATATCTTGTAATGCTCTGCTCAAGATAAGCACAGAACATGACCAGCGGATCCCAACTGTGATTTGATTTACTTTGGAGCACATCTCGTACTACTACTGGATGGCCTTTTCCCCAGTGCTTCTGAAAGTGTTCAAAATTATGATGACTGATGTCCAAAACTGTGGGATAAAACAAGCAATTATCATTGGAATCTTCTCTTAAAGCTGCTTCTTGCCATTGCTTATATTTATCAATCTTATTATCTGTATCAAGACAAAGCGAGCAGCTTGAACTTTTATCCAAGGTTTCAGGAAAGTCATAGCAGCAAACTATTTCTTCTGCTTTTAGTTCCATCTCTTTGATCCAACTTAAGGGGAAAACACATCTCAAATCAAGGAGGCTATCACCACAACCACCAACCTCTGTGAGGGGGCAAGATACACTGCCAGTACCATTACAAATTGTCCTGTCCGGCAATGATGAAGTAGCACTCAAATTGCCATTCGGAGTGACCTTATCCAAAAGGTGGTTTTCACTAGCAATGCCATCTTTCAATTTATTGGGTAGCTTGGACAAAGATGAGCTAATTTTTCCAGAGATGCTTCCTTGACTTAATTCCTGACAACAACTTAAGCAGATGCTATAGGAACAACTAGAGCAGCTTCTATGGAGATCCAAAATCGGTGTTTTGCAGTGATTGCTGGGACAAGTTGTTACATTAGTTACCAAGAAGCACTAAAAGATCATTTGAATTTTCTTAATAGCATCAGTGGAAGAGAGATTACCAGCAATTTTGTTCATTGCAGCCAAACTCAACTTGCTTGATGTGCATATCAGAGGTTCTTTTCCCTGTCACACAAGCATCTAAGATAACCATCCTACAATCAACAAGGGTTGAGTTAACAATAATCAATGCTGGAAGAATGATGATTAGTACCTTTACTTTTCACTTCTGCTTCCAGTTCAATATTCTGGTCTTCATTTATTTGTTTTAATACAGGAAGGAGCATACAGATCAAATAATGAAAACACAAAATTCTGTCAACTCTGCTTTTACCAGCCAAATATTCCTGTAACAGAGGGACATAAACTCACTTGTCAGCGTATGCTACAAAAGAAACACTAGTTTAGCCACAAGTCATCTTACTTTGATGTCAGACCTTACTTTCACTGTCTTTACATTGACTTGCCAGGCAGTCTTTACAGGAGCAAGTTCCTCGACAAACTGGACATGCTATCTTAACTTCATTTTGAGTGTCAAAGTACCTAAACATGTTTCAACATATGGTAGACAAGCATCTCATATACTGATCCTCAATAAGAAAAGGTGTAAACAGCAGAAACAGGATGGATAAAACTCTTAGCACTTATTATTATTGATTGGCATTGTATCACTGCCAAGAAAGTTACCAAAAAGCAGAAGAACAAGATAGAGTATGGAGATCTACGGGTATAATTTTTTGTTTTTGGGTTTATTTGTTTGGTTGTTATTAACCTCTATTCCCTGCGTCTAATAATTTCAAAAGACGAGTATCCTTTCATACAAAGAGTTCTAGATCTATATTATAAATAATCTCTTGCCCGGTCTAATCCAATCACAGCTTCATAAATTCTAGTTCCAGCCTTGCTCAAAACTTGTATTTGGAGTTTGGACCCTTGTAAAAAATCAAATTCTGTTTTAAACGGGAATAGATAGCAAAGTAGATAAGCACACGAGGATGACAATGGAACAAGAAGTCCAACATACACAACAAACTTAATTTAGTATTGACAGTAAATGTCTCGTAGGTTCAAGTTTATGCCCAAACTTGGGCTGAATGAATTCAACAAACCGTTCTTTGATGCAATCCATGCAAAAGAATTCTTTTTGACAGCTTGAACACTTTATGAGATTCCAAGAATCGCTTCTCTGGCACCAGTGGCACTTTTTCCTCCTACGCTTCTTCAAGTTTCGCCCAAAAGGCAATACCTAAAAACGACCAATTCACCCAAATAGGAAAATACATAAATGATCAAAAAGCCTGAAAGCATTAGAAAAAGTACAGCAAATCTGCTACAACCCACAGAGAACCTACCTGCAACTTGCCAGCGGGAAGCCTCTCCACATTCTTGGACCTGAAGTAACGCGGGGTAATTGCTTTATAATCAACCCCTACTTTAACATCACAATGGGAACCCACATTGTTGTAATCTTTGGGCGTCGATGCTGGAGAGATTGCCATAACACCATTAGGCAATTCTCTAGTCAACTCTCCCTCACTGTAATGAAATTCCGCCTCCTCCTCCTCCTGCTTCTTCTTCCTCTTCTCTCCCTGCTTCTTCTTCCTCTTCTCAACCTCCCTCTTCAGAACCATCCTTATCAACTCCAACTGCATATCGCCTTGCTTCAACGCCTTTTTCCTCACAGGATGAGCATCCAATGCTCCAGAAGAATCCGAGAATTTCCGCCTCTTCTTCATGAGCTTCGCCATCTTCCCCACTTTCCGAGCCCTAATTTCAACATTGTCGAGAACAACAGAGTCGTTCTTGTTATTATTATGCCCCTTCTTTCCCTTCCTCTGAAGCTTCAGCGACTCCGGGACCTTCTCTTTGTATTGCCGATGACGGCCTTGTAGATAGTGAATCTCACATAGCCTCAGATTCTCCATGACTCTTCGGCGGCACCGCCATTGTCGCCCGTCGGTGCGGCTACAGCGCAGATGGTCCGGCAAAGCTTCCTCCTCTTCCATTGAAACTTCTTTTGAAAACTTAAATAATTTTCTGTCCCGATTGAAATTTTCTCAGGAAAATTGGCTCGGAAAAGAACCGTCTTCTCTGCACAGAGCGGAAAGAAAAAAAGGAAAAAAGGGTTTTCAGAGCCAAAGAGTTATTGTTTCTGTATTTATTGGAAGCAACAGTAGCGAATTAAGGCTTCGGCTTTGGCTTTGGGTTTCAGTTTTTCAAAGATGGCATATTCCCGTAATTATTGGCGAAGAGAGAGTCCTATTTAGTCTCGCAATCTTTAACATAGGACATGATATTATCAGGGAAGTATCGTCTGTGACCTGATGAGAATGCTACTGCAAGGGCTTCTGTCAAAAGCAGGCTCCATATGAATGAATATGGATTCACTTTCCTATATGTTTTCTATATTCATTCACTAATATGGGCTTCTTTGATGATTGGACCCAGCTTTTAATTTCAATTTATTATTGGGATTATTTTGTCAAGATTAATTTGCTTTTCTGAGTTTCTTGGGCTGAAATCAACGATATTTGCACTAATGATGATTGCAGTGTCATGAAATTTAACATTTTATAGTTTTATGGTCCTTGAATGGCCAATGCAGTCACCAACGTTGTCTGGTTTGATAGCTGTCTTTAATATAGTTTTATTACTATTTATGCTCAAATCATAGTTTTTCTGAACTTTGATTATGTAGTGTATTTTCTTTCATGACTATAGTTGATCTACTACGGATATGTTTTGCTGTGGAGGATCCAAGATAAGAATTTGTATTTGTGAAATTGCTTCCTTAAAAAGTAGACATTTTTTCAGAATCAATTTACCATTCTTTTTTATTTGTTTTCTTATATTATTTCGTTTGGGTAACAAAGGACTTTACATCCATTCCAGTTTTTGGGGTTTAGATATGGTAATTAGCGCATTAAATGTACTTTGTGGGCTTGAATGAGCTTTCACTGCTGTTTGGTGAAAGCCCATGCATTTTTTCCCATCTCTTCATAATCCTGATTTACTCCTTTTTTTTTTTTCCTATGGATGAACCACTTTTTTGTAGTATTGGGTCGTACAAGAGAATGCTGAGAGATCATATCACGTTGTTAGGTCATCTGTCAATTGCCATACTTTTCAGTTTGTATAATCCAAGGTAACAGAGGTATAGCAAAATTCTAGTACATTTTGAAACAAGTCTTTGTTCATTTTCTGAATTATAGTCTCTAAATCAGTAATTGCTGAAAGCAACAGTTAAAAGTTATTGCATGTAGAAATTAAAGGCTAAAAGATTGCTTTTCTTTGAACAGTTTATATATAAAATTGACATCAAGCTGAACTTCTGAATGGATGCTGAGAGCATTTTAAAAGTAATGAGTCTGCATAATATTCGTTCGCAATATAGTAAATTCAAAGACGACCACTATTTGTTTGGTTGCTTGCCTTTTACCAGTCTTTCAAGTTGATGAGCTCATTTTCTTTTTGATTTTAAATACTTTTTAAAAATTCAGTAGTTCGGTTTAAGTAGATCTATATATAGACTATAATATGACTGATTCCTTATGCTCAAAATTCAAAATCATGGTTTGAAAATAGGTGAAATTTAACTAGTGAGAAGCGAAATGGAAACATACGTGACAGTGAATAAACAGACATAATTTTAAAATAAAAAAAGGAAATGAAAGAGAAACTAGAAATTTATGCATTTTTTCTCTAAAGGCTCACTTAAAGTTCATAAATCTTGAACTTTTCAATGTTCGAGTTTCGTTTTGTGCAAGAGAAAAGGACAAAAATTCCAAAATGAATTACATTGCTTGTTATTCTGAGTAAATAAAACTCTACAACCAAACATATATAACTAGTAACACTGTCAAATCAAGGTGTCATTTCCATAATGCTTCATTCTTCAATTTCTTCAATAACGTTTGCTGAAGAATGCAGATTCCACACGTAATTGAAGTTATACAAATTACAGAAAAAAAAAAGGAAAAACCACTCTAACTTCATTTTATGACTATAGAATTTCTGTAAAAAACTCCTAGTTTTGACCTTCATCATTTGCCCGTTGGTAGGACTAATGAGATGGATTAATTGAGACGCACGCAAGATAATTCAAATACCACCTAATTGTAATATAAAACAAAATTGCTGCAGAAAAAACAACATTGTAATATAAAACAAAATTGCTGCAGAAAAAACAATAAATAAACAGCGTACAAATCATTGGTTAAGTGGAAAAGAGTGCAGGAAGTGAAGCATAACCTGGTATATATGCTCATATGTCCATACATGTGTTCCAGAATTAGCAGCATCCCACAATGCCAAAAAACATGATTGAGTGCAGCGTCAATGAGGGTAAGACACCGATCGGCGATCTGCCGGAGACGACAGACAAGAAGAGGTTTTAGGACTTGATCATCAACGCTGCACTCAATGATGTTTCTCCAATGTGGGTGAGTTTCCATTAATTTTCCACATATGCATCCATGATCTCTTTCACAAACTTGTGGTGTTGCCAATGACTCTGCTGTTATATATAATAGTGCTTTTAAAATAAGCCTGAAGATAGTGTAGTACACCTACCTTCATTCATTTGTACTATCATTTCATTACTTCACTAGTTAGTAATTTCTTCTCTAGTCCCAAACTTTTCAATGTTAAACTTGTACTGGTTAGTTGTACTATAACGAGAACCTTGTACTTCATTATCTGGCTTCATCTCAAACTTTTCTCAACATTTCGTTGAATTCTTAAGGTTCGAGACACTTGATTATGATTTTCTTTTAAAGTAAATTTTATTTTATTATTTATAGTTATGTTTGTGGCATATTTGACAAATTCAAACATGCCGACGATTTGAGCGTGGGCTGCGGATATGGGCTGAATTAGTAGCTTCATTTGCTTGTGGATTAGTTAATTTATCCATATTATAGCCTAAAAGTGGAACTTTGATAGCATAATGAATTAATGAAAGAAAACTACAAGAACCTTGCAGAATTAGTCATCTCTGCAGACAAATTGAGTCCTTTTCGTTCGTTAGTTTGTTCTTTAGTTACTAACTTCTTTTTTGGGCAAAAGCTTACTGAACTCATGAGCTTATTTAAGCCAAATTATCTCTCCTTTTTTTTTTGGCGTACGTGGAAATATAATGACAAACCTGGAGCAATTTGAAAGTTAAGAAGTTGCTGCTCTTGAAGATATAGTTTGGTCATACATATTCAACAAATTTCACTCAATTTTAAATCTAATACTTATGTATGAGTACATAGTTAAATACATAATATTCCAGCTCAATAATTAAATTAGTAATAAAATTATTTAATCTCTTCCGCGAAGAAAAATGTTACCTTGTGCCGTTGTGCATATCCATGCACAATATAGACAATACCTCATCCATCAGGGGAATAGGCCTCTCCGTATATAGGCTTATCCAAGTGAAGACCCATATATCTGATATGAGCCTTTTTTTTATTTTCTTAAAATCATTTTTGCAATATTATTTAAAAAAATATGCTTTGGCATCTCGTCAAAGCATCTTCTTACTCCAGTAAATTCAGCAAAAATATTATCTGGGTTTTTCTATGCCCCTGGAATCGATGATTAATTAATACCTAGTTAACTGAGAAACTATACTTTGCTCTTGACCTTTATATTATCTTTCTAGTTAATTAGGTCTAAAATTGTCTCTCTGATTCTTTCTTTAATAACAATCAGATTCTTTTTTATAACAGTCACACCGGATGATAAGAGAATCAAACCCACAAAAAATGTAAAAGCCCAAAAACATTGACAGCAAAAGAAATATCTAACTTTTCTCAATAATCATAAAAACTATTTGTTTAGCGACACTATGACCAATAATAGCAGTAGCTCGATCTTGCAAATAGGAACTAAACATTGAAAACGTTCAATATAATAGTATCATATCATAATTAGTTTAAGTATATTCTTGGTAGAGTACATTACGAGCATGGACGTGTATAACTACTCTAAAAAGGCTGCATGAGAAGAAAGAAGAAACTGCACATTCTATCCTAAACATATCGTCAACCAAGGATTAATTTGTAACTAGTAAAAAAAATTCTTATCCGATGATGGTAAACTGAAAACCATAATATATGTTATTGTGTATATCAAAGATCGAACCTTAATAAATGAAATAATCAATGGAGGACAAAAACTATCATGGAGAAAGTTGGATGTATTGTGAAGAAATCATGCAGGATGCAGATAGCTAATTAAAATATTTATTTTATGGATAGTATCATACCTCTAGACGAATTCAGTTTCTTTAGAGTAAAATATAATGAAAATTCTTAAAATGAAGTGTATAAAATACTAATTAAATTTTCACGAAATATAAATTTTGATGAAATTTTGGTTTAAATTTTTCATTGGAGTTTGAAACAGTTTGTTAGACAGTTCAAACGCAAAGTACTGCAGGCTTAAGTTGAACTATATTTAAAGTGTATAAAATACTAATTAATTTTTCGCGAAATATATGTTTTAATGAATTTTTGGTTTAAATTGTTCACTGGAGTTTGAAACAGCTTATTAGACAGTTCAAACGCTAAGTACTGCAGGCTTTAGTTGGACGATAAATTTTTTTTTTGGTAAATTAAAGATTACCCAGAAAAGATCCCTATTTATTTGTTAACTAGAAATTATTTAACCAAAATTAAGAAATTTTAATAATTATATATATTGTATTTAAATTTTAGAGTAGATTTAATCCCTAAAAGATTATTTTTCTCTTAATTTAGTTCTTTAAAAATAAAATTTTCAATTTAGTCCTCCAAATATTTTTCTTTAATCAAAATGGTCTTCTCCAATCAATAAACTTATGTGGCTATTAACTTATAACATGGAATTACCAAAATAGCATCATTTTTCACCAAACAACGTTGTTTAGAAAAATTTCGCAAAAGATAAGTGATCATCAAAACGACATTATAAACAAGTTTAAGTCATGAAAGAATATAACAGCTAAAGCCTCCGCACAATAGGGAGTAAATTAGCATTTGTATTTAGGATTCAGGATTTCTTTTATCGCTTATCATATTTTTTGTATTTCATATGTCTATATTCATATTTTAGTATTTTAAAATTAATGTTTTTTGTACCTTTATTTTGTTGGAAAAAATGTTTTATTCTATTATATTTTGTTTCTAATGAATATTCTGAAGCTTGCAACTACAAGTGCAAGGAGGAGTGAAGAAGAGGAACCACATAGTATGTGCTTATAATTTCATGAAATCATCCTCTTTGCAAGTTAGTTTAGTTCTAGAATTGGGTTATGCCAATTTGTGCTTTTTGAATTATTTATCCTTTGCTCAAAAACAAAATTATAGCACCACAAAGTCAAAGGCTGAAGAAAAAACGGTGCTATAAACCAGGAACACTGGCTCTTCGCATTACGAGAAAAACAGAAATTAGTGACATAATTTTCTGTCACTAAATGCAGATAATTCTGTTGTTAATCAATTAGTGATGGAATTAGTGATAAAATTCTTCCGTCGCTAAATGAATTTAGTTAGAAATAGAATATTCCGCCCCTAAAAACAAATCCCAGCTGCGCCTTTTATAAGATGTGTGAGTTATTAACTTCATTTGCATGCAAATGTGGGTGCGTCGGTGAGTTTATAGATGTTGTATATGATTACCGCATATCTACATGCTTCTTTGTAAGGAAAGAAAAACAAAGGTGATAGACACTCCTATTTATAAATTATAGGTTTATGGAACTTTGCAGCATTCCTAACAGCTTTAAAAAGCATCGATACATACTTAAGTGAAAACTAGAAGATTGTACTGCTTGTTCTATTATTAGTATGATTATTTTGGATAATTTAGTTACTTAGATTTTAGCCTACTTTTCTAAATGTCCTTTTTGTCCCATAAAAAGGGAAAAAAAACTTACTATCCTTGTAAATTTATAATAGACATAGTCAAAAAACTTGTTTTTGGGTGTCACTGCACGTCCGTTTTGAAGTTTTTAGTTTGGCAAGTTATTTGAAGATAAGCATAGTAGTTTAGTGGCTATTTAGTTTATTTTTCTTATAACATCTTTGTAATTTTGATGGCTTTTTACTCTTACATGCTTTCTTTATAAATGTATGAAGAATATGCTGTTAAATAGTCATAAGTTTGTCAATAACTAAACTTTGCTGGCATGGTATCAAGTTATGCGTTTATAAGTATTGAATCTTGTGGGAAGTTCTATCAATATTGTTGAAATGTTTTTAATCTTGCCGTAGGTGAAACAGGTTATATACCAATAATCTACGTAGGTTAGTTGCTGGACATTTGAAGCCTTACTAGCACTTCAAGAGGTATATATCATTTTCTACTCTAATTTCAGTAATTGCTACTTGTTAGTTTGCTTGCATTTTATCTAAATTATCATGTAAATGCTCTTTTTTTTTTTTCAGTTAATGTGCATTTCCTTAACTTCTCCCATATATTGTTTTGGTTATGGTTGAAATACAAAAATTTTCTTATGCTTAACACAATTAGAAATTTAGACTTTTGTGCCTCGGCCAATTTGTTTGTATGTTTGTTTTAGGGCAAATATCAAATAACCTATAATTTGGTTCATTTGCCCTTTGCATTATGGTTTAACATGTGTCATTTTTCCCTTGATTTGTTTTGTTAACAAATTTCCACCTTCAACTATTTTCTTTTAAAATTTTAACATGTTCCTTTGATTGTTTAAACAAGAGTCACTTGTTTAAACATGGATTGATGGCTAAATGCAATGTAAATAGCAAAAAATTTGCAATGAATGTTGCAAATTAAAAATTTTCTTTTGTGTTCTCATCATATTTTACTGCAAGAAACACTCGCGATATTTTATCACAAGAATACAAAAAATATCAATATTTTGTGTTCTTACAGTTAAATACGGTAAAAATGCTACAAAAATTATGAATTTGCAAATTTTTTAAAATTTTTATAGTAACTTTTGTGTTCTCATGATAAATTACGATGAAAATGATTAAAAAATTACCTTTGTTTAGAATTTTTTTTATGATTCTTGTAATACCTTAAGCCCCTAGGATATCTTTTCCATAAATAAACTTTACACATGTGATATTCATAAGAAAAACAATAAAATAATGTAATATTTTTGTGTTGCATAGTACTTTAAAAATTAGAATTTCGTTCTATGAATTTTGTGGACTCCCCAATATTATCTCCTACTTTATATTCCATCTAAACAAGTCATAACCATTGCAAAAAATTTCATACATTTCAGTTTATGAGCCATATATCATAAAAATGGAGTTTTGCCTCGGATCCAGAATTCAAGTTTCTATTACCAATTTTAGAAAATCATAATTAATTTTAGAAAAATTAAAATCAAGCAACTGATAATTTTTCGGAAAGCTTTATTAACTATAGGTTAAAAATTGTTCCAAGCCACAAAAACCTAGTTGGATCACGATTAACAATAGAAAAGTATTAAAGATCTGGCTGCCTAGGTTTGTTATCATAAGTTATTGATATGAAATTCAAAAATTCATAACTAATTCTAAAAAAATTAAAACCTAGCAAACCATACCATTCTGCAAAGCTATGGATGTTAAATTTATGAAAAAAATAAGTTAAGACCATGTTAAGTTCATTTAGGAACTAAATTATAATGAAACAATACACAAGGTCGGTTAGCATTATTGGTTTTGATACAAAAATTCATTTCTCTCTCTATAGACTTTAAAATGAGGTGCTTCTAGTTGCTCCAGATTATTGTGAATATCTAGTTTTTCCATGTAAAATTTCAGAACCATTGGACTCATTTGACCGTTGGATGACACAAAAATGAAATCTACTCAACTGAACAGTGCCTAAACCAAAAATAACTTATAATATGAACTTTGAAAAATCATAAGATATTCTATAGACCTCCAAATAATGCGGTTCTTAGACCAGCAAAAAGCTCTATATGAGATCTATGTATGTGCAAAATCTTAGCCTCAAAATCACTTATTTGGTTAGGTTAGGTTTTAGCTCACAAAATGGGTCATTTTTTATCTTAAAATGGTTCATTTATGTGCCAAATGATCTTCCCCTTGAGCCAAGACCACTGTGGCACGTGGGAAAGCTTCAAAACAGTTCATTAAGCTTGTCTAAGGGGTCCAAATATCCATATATTACAAAAACCACTACCCCACTTGTTTACATGCACTAAATCATAAAAACACATCCATGCATCTCAATATAAATAAAAAACATCTACTCTCATTCATATACTTTCAATTCCTATACATACATCATATATCTAGGTATATACATATGTTCAAGTGGCTATACATCATTTGCAATGTGGGATTATATCATTCACCAATAATATGGTTACAAAATGACTAAATCATACATTCTTTTGTCAATCTCTCATCTTCACGTGTGGTGGCTTCTATCTTTTTGCTCACTTGGTCCACCTAAACATCTTTAGGCAATGGAGAGGGAAGAGTGAGATTCTAGGAATCCCAATAGCTTTTAACCCTTTCAATCATACATAAAAGCCATGATTTCAAGTCCAAAAATGTATGCATGAACCTTTAGCTACTAGTGATCATATATATAACCATTTTCATGTTCAAGAAACTCATACATATCACATATTGGCTTTCAAGAGCATTGGATTAGTCTCACCTCCTTTTCTTAGGACTTTTAGACTTGACTTACCCATTTTCATAGGACTTTTGACTAAGCCTTGCTTTTCTTAAGACTTTTGGCCTTGTCTCATCAAATCCTAGAGACTTTTAGCTCGTCCTCACCTTTGCTAAGGGACTTTTGGCTTCACCAAGATCATTCAATCTAACCAATATTCATAAAACACATATTAAGCACATAATGGTACCATGGCATGTAGAAAATCACCATAAACATTACTCATAGTAAAATCATATATACACACATCCAAAGACAAGAAAACAACTAAATATACATGAGAAAAAGGTTAGAGACCTACCTTGAATGCAAACACACAAACTTTTCCTTGATTTTTCTTCCCTTCCTTTGGCTACACCCTTGAAAGTGGGTGGAGTAGGATTCTTTTGGCCTAGACACATCAAATAGGACCCAATTATACTCTTAAAATAAACTTTAGCACCCTACACACTTTAGAAAAACTTGATTTCTTGTTTGGTTCAATTATGGTTCCATAAAGCACCTAATGAAGCAACCTTAATAATTCATAATCTTGGCTCTATTCTCTTCTTCCATCGATGACTCTTGACTCCATCTAGACTCCTTGGAGCCATCACACAATCATTTTAAGGAGCTCATCTATATGTTACTTCTTTAAGTCATTTTATGGAACCTACACCTTCATCTCAGATCCTAGGCTTTCTAAATTTTTTCCAAGGCTTCCTCTCATATTCTCCCATCATATATGATTCAAATCTAGGCTTAAAACAAATTAAAATTCTTCTTAGGAGTCTAGACCTATTTAGGCCGAGACATGCTTCTTGATTGTGCACCAAAGGATTTTGCTTACTTCTCTTTAGGGAATTGGCACATGGATGACTTCTTGGGTGTCTTGAGAACTCATTTATACTCTTAGACAACCCAAATTATAATTAGGAAGTCTCCTTCCCATCTAGGTGCAATCAAATCCCTATTCTTTGTAACTTAATTTCTAATGCATTTTACTTGGATTTCTTTACATATACTTGTTCCTCACACTCCAAAACCTATGATTCTACCTTGTTTTGGACAGAAATCATCCCTTAAAGAATGGGCTATGGGCTGGATGAAATGCTTATGAGGGAGAACAAACAAGGAGTGCAAGAAAAGCCTTAGAATCTACCTTGTCTCAAGACTTTTTCAAGAGTCCTTTTCATTGCTTCGAGCTCCTCTTTGGAATTCTGGATTTCGTCCTCTGAACCAACCACAAAATAGTCCCATATGCATGATAAAAACCATATAAATGAAGAGGAGGAGAAGAAGAACAAGTTTGGTGAAGGAAGATACTTAAACATTAAAGATTTTCATACCTTTTTTGCAAATTTCTCCTTTCTCCAAGGCCTCCCTTTTGTGCATCCTCTTTGTTGGTCTCCCTCTCTGGCTTGGGTAGATCATATGTCGACTAAGTAGGGGAGAGGTGGAGGACGCCACATATAAGAGAGCATTTCTTAAAATTGTTGTTTAAAAATTCTATCTACGTCTTGTTTGCTTGGCTTTTTATTTTAGGCTCATTTTAGCTCCTTTTTGAGAACTATCTTTTCCATTATAAAATTTATATTTTCTAACTTATAAAATACCTTTGGAATAACTCAATTTGGATCTAAAACATTCCCAAATGAACTATTCAAAGTTTGGGTCAATCGACACTGTAAAACATCAACCAGAAGGGGTTTTAACTATTTTTGGAGTTCCTATGGTTTTTAAGACCTTTGAGAACCTCAAAAACTCATTTTTCCCATTTAAAATTTCTCCCTTCAGTTTTCTAAAAAATGTTTAAAATTATGAAAATGCCATTATACTTTCAGAAATTTTATTAAACTATCCTGACTTGGGTTTTTGGGTATCTTAGGCCTTGGATCCTCATTTTCTATTATTTAAAATTTTATCTTAATTTTATTTGGTCTTAAATCCTTCATTTTAGAGGACTTGCTTTCATATCCAATGCGTTTCGCTAGTTTAAGAAGAAACCAGACGTTATGTTTCTCACGTTTACGAAGAAGCTGGATATTACAATTCTCATGGTTAAATACCATGAGAACACAATAAATTAATTTTTTTTATTCTCATAATAAATCATCATGAGGATTCCAAGAGAAAATCACAAATTTTGAAAAAATTATTCTTGCGAAACTTTTTTGATGTTTTCAAGAAAATTTTCTACAAGAATATTGTTCTCATAAAAAAATTTCATAGAAATTGTGAATTCCTGTGGTTATTTTTTTCACTACCTAAAATCTTGGAGAATTTCTACAAGAGTTATAATTCTCATACAATTTTGGGATTTTTTTCACTAAAAAATTCTAAGAGAATTTTGCTATTTTCTTGTAGTGGGAATATGGCCACTAATTTCTTCCATAATTTGTATACAAATGATAAGGGCACTAAACTAAGGTTACCAATTGCTAATGGGTTCCCTTCCTTAAGTCCTGAGGATCTTATCTTTATTTAGAGGGATGCTTTGGATTTAGAGATTAAAAATGATTGCTTTTAGCATTGGTGCATTCAAAGCCCTAGGGCCTAATGGCTTCTAAGCCAATTTCTTTTATAGCTAGTGGAGTGTGCTTGGGAATTCTATTTGTAGTTTTATAAAGGAAGTGTTTTGTAATCTCGACGCTATTCAAAGAATTAATAAAACTCACATTGTTCTGATTCTTGAGGTGAATAATCTGGAGTGTCTTGAGGAATTCCGGCCCATTTCCTTATGTAATTATTGTTAGCCTTAAAATTATCATGAAAATTATAGCCAATTAGTTGAAAAATTATTTGGAAAAATTGATTGCCCTAAATCAGTACAATTTCATTCTTGTATGCCACAGTAGTGACAACATCATAGTAGAAGTTAGAAGTGGCCAGTTCCTAAAAATATTTGCAGTTTTCTCTCTTGGCTTTAGAACAACTACACACCAAGTTGAAAGTAAAATGCAGAATTTCAAGTATTAGCTCCTACCCTTTTGATTATGCAATAGAGGAGACCTTCATGTATGTGGTCTATGATTGTGACAAGGTTGTTTTACTATGGAAAAGACTATTAAACTCGAATCACTCTGCCATGTTTTTCTCTCTCGCCATGCATGAATGCTTGAATTGGAATTACTTTAATAAGGGTGGGGTGGGTGACTTGATAAACTTACCTTGGAGAAAAATTTTTGGTTATGTATTCTAGATAGCCTAAACAATCAGATGTACTAAGTTATTCTACAGAGAAGTAAACTTGAATGATGACTTGTTCTTTAGGTGTATTCACAGACCCTTTGAGGATGTTAGCTTACAGTATCGACAAAAGTGAATCAAATTAAAAAGGTGGGAGCAGCTGATTAAGTGGACTTTAACTTGAGTGGAGGTGGATAAAAATCAATATGGATGGCTTAGTTAGCTCTAATAGGCAAGCTTCTTGTGGGGATCTCCTTAGAGATGACATAGGAAGATGGATGGTAAGATTAGAATGTAACTTGGGTTACTATACGATAACCATAGTGGAGTTATTGGGCATCTTGTTAGGACTTTGGCTAGCGTGGGATTGAGGATCTAAATGAGTTAGTTTGTATACTGACTTCCTAGCTGTGATTAATCTGATCTCAAAGGGATGTTTTATGTAACTCCCTTGTTCTAATCTCATTTCAGATATAAAAAAGATCCATGGCCCTATAATAGGAAGTTGAGATCCTTCACACCCATAAAGAAGCTAATGGAAGTGCTGATTGGCTTGCAATTCCTTACCCCTTGGTTTTCATGTATCTTCTACTCCTCCTAAAGGTTGTGGTAGATGTTTAAATTTTGTATTTTTAGGTTACTTTCCCTCATTTCATTAAGTGTAATCATTGGGCTTTAGCCCTTGCATTTATTCCAAAAAAAAAGAATGATACTTTATGAGATATTAAAAAAGAATTTTTTTAATGCATGATAAACTTTTTAAAAATGAAAAATAAAAATATCCATTTTTCCCCAAAGAAAAAAAGAAAAGAATGTTATGTGCAAGATACCATGATAGTCTTCAAGGATTTTCAAATTCTTTTGCATTCTATATTGTTTTAAATTTTCAAAAGTTGTTCTGAATTTTACATTGACAATGTGAATGTGATTCGTATGTCAATTTGCCAAGAAACATAAGGAGGTCCAATGTGAATGAAACATACTTATGAGAGTTTGGCAATAATATGGTGGATAGTAGGCTTAATGGCCTATTTATTTGTGGATCTAGTTGCTTTTTTTTTTAATAATAAGAAGAGATGCAATCTTGTATCTCTCTATTAGATCAATTCCTAGTTGCTGAAAGCCAACTTTAAGATTAAATTTGGAAAATATTCTTGTTTTCTTTAGTAGGCTAAGCTGTGAACTGATTTTAGGCAATGGGAACTTATCATCTTGCAAAAATATGTTAAGAGGCTTGTAATCAATGACTAATATTTTCTTTCCTCATTTTTGCTCTGAGTGCTTTTCCATATAAAAGGCTTGGCAAGCCTAGTTAGACTTTGTTGTTTTAATTAAGCCTTGTTTAAAAAGGGCTACACATTTTTTTCTAACTAATTTTAAATCATTAGGATTCATGCCAAGATGAGTTGCCTTCGTGGGATTAACATCTTCATTCCTTTTGAAAGGGAGTTAGATGAAGAATTCTTTATTTTTCTAGAGAGGAGATGAATGGGAGAATTGATCATGAAACTCAGGACAGTATTGCATAAATTGATCATGAATATCTTCAGAGCCAACAAGAACTTGAGAAAGTTCAAACACCTTAGGAATGGTGGTGTAAGGTTTGAATTGCTATTTAAACTGAATTCCTTCAAGGAGAATTTGAAGTTTCTTTGCTTGACAATAGACATCCATTCTAATGAGAATGTCTTTATCTGGGAGACTACTGCTAAGAATTTTAGTCCACACAATGCAATATAGGAAGATTCTAATACCAATCTTTTTCTTGGTAATAAGATCTATTTTGAAGATTTTGCCATCAGTAGCACTGAAGTATTCAGAGCACTTATTCCAAGCTTTCGAAAGAAGAATTGCAGGATTCATTAAGCTTTTGGAGGTACCAGTATCCATATAAGTAATAATTGAGATTGACTTATGGTACTTGCTTTTGAGAATCTGCATTTGGACATAAGGCATTGAAGGATCTTTATGTTCTACTTGGTTACAAGGTTGCACAAAATAACTGTGATGAATGTATTCTTAAGAATGATTTGAATAGTCTGAATCAGAGACTTCTAAATCAAAGGATTATAGACCTAGCAAGACAAAAACTGTAACATCATTTGCATCTTCTTGTTCTAAAAAGAGTTCTTTTATATCTTGATCATCAAAGAGAGGAATGCTAGCTTGAAGTTGTTGAAGGAGTTTAACTTCTTTTTTTGATTTCTTAGGACACTATTTAGCGAAGTGGCCTTTCTTTCTGCAAATGTAACAGCGATCTCATTTTCTGAATTGAGTTATTCTTCTTTTGAAAAACCTAATTGGTATTTTATGCCTTCTTTTCTTGTGAGGCTTGTAAGGCTTAGGATAAGCTTGCTTGTAATGAGATTTCTTCTTTGTAGGACAAGAGTACCTTGATTTGTCTTTACATTTAGTTTGCAAATAAGGCTTCTTGCAAACCTTTTGAAGTGTCAGTTTTCCTTCCATCATTGAATCAAATATCTTGTGTTGTTCACACAGTTTTTCAAGAGTAGCAATTGCAAGTTGATAAATTTCTCCTAAAGATATGTCTGTCATATCTCTTCTGAAGCATTGAATGGCTTTCAATAGTTCTAGTTGGAGTTTTTCTGGCAAAGAGGCGATGAATGCATGGCATAACTTAACATCATTGAAACCATTGAGAAGATAATATCTTTCTGCCATCCTTTGATAATGAAAATCAAGATCTTTTTTCTTTAAAGAACAATAACACATCTAGAAATATTCTTGCCATTTTTTTTATCAACTAGATGGAAGTCTCTAAAGAATTATTTATGAATGAATCTAAGAAGATTATTTGCATTGTCAATAGTTGTATAAAAATGCTATCGGTACTCTCCTTGGCTTTGAAACCATTCTCGGAGGGTGCTTGTGAATCTAGTGGTGAACTCAATAAGTACTACTTTAAGGTTAGCAGCTAGACAAGTCATTTGAAGATCAATCCATGCTAAAAGTTCATGTAATTTATCTCTCCATTTTTCAGGAGGGATATCGTCAAAGGTAAACCATGGTCCAGTAGATGGATGAGCTTGGGCCTGTGCATGGTTAAGATAAGTTATATTATATGGTTGATATTTAGCATGATCTTCTTGTTCTATATTGGACTCATCATATTCTTCAACAGGAGTGGGATTGACCATATATGAAGTTGAGATTTTCACTTAGGTAAGGAGTTAATCATCAAAGCTGATTGGTTCTAAACCAATTATATTAGAATGGTCAGTATCCGAGTCAGGACTGTAAAAAATTATAGATGTTGTCAAAGCTATTGTTCTAGAAGACTTGTGAGGTTCAAGTTGGGGTTGAATCTATTGTTTATTTTTTTGGGTATGATCTATAGGAGGGATTGGGTTTGTTTAGGTGAAGATGGTGGTGTTTTAATTTGTAACGATTTTGATAGAGGAGGCTATTCAAGAGATTTAGTCCATGAAGGTGAAGGTTCATACTGAGAAGGGAAATGAGGTGGTCTTTATAGAGGTCAAGGTTCTCTAGGAGGAGGTGGAGGTTGTCTGGGTTGAAGCTGTCTAAGTTGAACTAAACTAAGATAGTCTTCTTTTTTTTTTAGAGATTTCATAATTCATTTTGAAACATTTTGAATAATCAACTTTTTGAAAGTAAGGCGAGTATGGAGGAGAGGGATAAGGATTGTATGATGGTGAAAGGGCGAAGAGAAAGATTCATAAATGCTTCTGGAATGGTCTCTTGCCATATCTTTTGTTATTTGGTCAATCTAAGATTTTACTCATCTAAGTTCTTATTCTTTTTTAGTAAAGGCAGGGCCCATATAACCATGGGCTTTAAAGTTCTTGAGCTTTGTATCTAGGGAAGTCACTTGCTATTGAAGCAATCATACAACTCTTGGACATGAGTAGAAAGTCTATCAATTCGAGAGTTGGTATGAGCTATTTGACCCGAACGATTCTCTAATTGAGAGTCTATCCTTTGAAGAACCTTGTTTTGTGCCATTACATTATGAATGTGCTTGTTTAGTACTTCTTTTGCTTGTGAGACTGGCCTCATTACCCCATTAGGAGCAACTTCTGTGGGAACAGAGAGCGGCTTATAAGTTACATTCATTTCAGGATTAGTTCTTCTTTTCATTAGAGGAAATTCTGAGTCATAGGCTTTGGACGCAGATGAAAACATCATGCAAGGAATAGGTTGAGGCAACGTCTGTATCTTGATGATTGGTTCTGGTTTAGGTGGAGGAGGAGGGAGAAGATCTTTATGACCTAGTTCCCTAAGTAATTTACGGATGGTTTTAGGTCGTGGTTTGCGCTCTTTGATGCTAACCCATTTTGGCTTAGGTGGCTGGTCATCATCATCATCAGTGCTCAAATCATGTTTTTTGTGAGAGCAATGGCTAGATTTCCATGTTGGCTTCTTCTTCTTCTTCTTATCTTGCTTCCAATTAGCAATTGCAAAAGAATATCTAGGTTTCTATTTTTTATCTTCTGGGCCTTCCAGTTTTCAAAGTCATAATAGCCACAATCAGGGTCACACATGGAGGGATCACAATCCCAAAAGAAGTGACTATTAATCTTTGCGACATAGGCATAAGACCCATTTGGGTTAAATAAGGGAATAAGAATAAGACCTTTTTTTATTTTTGAAAGACAACAAGAGTAATCATCAGATCTAGGTTGAGAAGCCTTTTAGAAGAACCAGAGGAGCTGCCTTCATCAAATCCAGGTCTCTTGAAAGTAGACCTAATAGTTCCATTTAGGAGTTTTTCAAGGACTGAGGGAGCAGAGATGTGAAAAGCCTTCTGTCCACCATGAAACTCCTTTTCATAGTTAGTAACCCATTCGAGAGGCATGAGTTGTAACAGATCTTCCTTGGGAATCTGCTTAAGGATCAAGATGATAGTGGTGTTGCTTGGTCTGTCAGCAACCATATAGAGAACATCATCAGTGGTGTTCTGGAATTGAAGATCAATAGAATGGTTTTGAAGATAGTAGATCATCTAGTGGTGTAGAGTCCCTAGGACAGCATTCTGGACTTGCTCAACACCTATTATATGGACTTGTACCTTTAGTTTAGTAGGAAGAGTGGGATCAGTTAACTTGATGTTGAAGTTTGAAACTATAGTGAGTATTACACTTCCATCATTCAAAGTGACAAGGGTTGCACCAATCAAGACATTTTGGAAAGAGGTATACAAGGTGTCCAAGAGGAAAACACAAGCTGTAGCCACAATCCCTTTTCTTCCATGAAGGTGAAGACTAATCTTGTGGCTCTAAGATGGAGGTGAGTGTATCCTTATCGGATCTAGTGGGATATAAAACTGGTTGGGATCTCCAAAGCGACATACTGTTCAGTTGAGTAGATTGTAACTTGCTTTGATCAAGTTTAGTACCTTGGACAATCTCTTTTATGGGAGGTGTTTTTTGGGGAGAAGTCTACGGATAGATTTGGTGAAAGAACAGTTTTGGTGGTAAAGTTCATAGGGGTTAAGGAGAGGAGCAATGGACTTTTCAAGACAAGGCTCATCTAGAATATGAGTTATTTCTAAATTAGAGGCATGGGATATATAGCAGGAAGGAATAGATCTAGGTAAGGAAAGGGAAGAAGAAAAACAAACAGGTTTATGAGAATCTTCTGTGAATGACATGGTGAGTGACTAAAATATCTTCTTACTCTCTTTTACTAGCAAATCTACTCTCGATTATATTAACTCCTACCAAGGTTTCATGTTGATGTCTTCAACTTTTCACATTCTCGGTCCCTTGCATTGAATTCATATCTAGAGTGTGTTGATCGATAGGTACATAGAAGCTAGATGCCATCCGTGAGGTGATAGGTGTGATATGACTTACAATTTTAAAAGTTAGGATGGTTATATATATATATATGAATAAAAAATAAAATATATATCTATTTGTTCATTTAATAAATAAATTTAAAAATGATTTATATAAATATATTTATGAATAAAGAATGCGATGCATGTCTATTGATGTATCAAATAAGTAAAAGGCTGAATATATTTTTTTATTCAATAAATAGAGAATTGAATGCATTTTTTTATACAGACTTTTAGTATGAAATGTTGTACTTTTATAAGTTAGAGGTATAAAAATTATATGAATATAAAAAGACTTTCCTACTAAATATAAATAAGGCATTATATGATTTTATAAAATATAAATGAAAAATTATATGGCTTTGTGAAATATAATTAAAAATTTTTTTTATAAGCTTTAAAAAAGTATTATTTTTAAATTATAAAAATGTTAAGAAATTTTTTGATATTATTAATAAAAAAAATTTGTAAAGATTTCAATATATTTTAAAAAGTATCTTATTAACTCTTTTAACAGTTATAGGTAGGGACAAATATTTTTCCAAAAAAATGACCTAACTGTGATTTAAAATAACTTGTAGTAATCTAGACTATTTTTAACATTATTTTCCATCAATACTCTTGGCAATATGGTTCAAAATGCTATCCTCTGGACCTCCGTTCATGACATATTGTTGGGACCATACGAACCAAAAGGTTGCTGATAGGATTGTCCGTCGGGTTTTGTCAGCAACAAAGATCTCACACATCCTCGAGAAGCCCTAGTCATGTCTGCCCTTTTTTCCCGGATATCCCCGCCGTTGACTTGATGATGACCGGTCGTTGACCGTTGACCAAGCTTATGGTGATCGATTTCCGTGATCCTCATCCCCTTTCTAAATTTTCGGGCCTCCTAATCTTGTTTTCCGAGGTATTTCTATCATTTGAAGCTTTTAAATTATTATTATTATTTGCCAACTTTTAGTTGATATAGTGTCTATGTAGTGTTTTTAATGATGAAATTAAGGATTTTTATGCTTTTGGAGGAATTATTGGTTTTGATATATATATATATATATATATATATAGATATAGAGAAAGCAAATGGATGAGATAGCATTGTTGTAGCATCGAGAATGGTGACGAATTTTCATCTCAGAAAAGTGGATCGGTAGAGCTTATAACGCCCCTTAGATCAACAAAGAAATTATGCGTTGATTTTTTATTATTAAACTAGAAATTTATGCAATTGTTGTAAGAGCCACTGGGCTTTCATTTCGTAAAATGTTTGTGTAGGCCTCGGACCTTTCTATAGAAAAAAAAAAACTTGAACATGCATGAAGTAAATGATATGGTTGAATGGAATTTTCACTAAAATGATTGGCTAATGATATATTTTTGGGGAGCCTATGATAATTGTTAAGGTATACCAAGCATGATTGAGAACCCTAATCTCTTCCTAAGCTCTCTCCTTTCTCTCCCTGTGCAAGCAATACCAACGCAACCCTCCTTTTCCTTCTTTCTGCCTTCTCTTTTCTTCTCTTTTCTACCATCCTTCCTTCTTTGTTTCCCTTTCCTGCTTCCTCCTTCTTTTCTTCTTTTCTTCGTGGTTTTTTTGTCAATAAATATATGTAAATCTATCATTCTATCGTAAATTTGATAAATATCTAGTTATATATTATTTTGTGCACAAATCTTTTTTTTTTTTAAATCTAGCCTTTCGATTTGATGTTTATAGAAGATCTGAAGGTTTCGTTTTTTGTTTTCCTTTTTGCCCTAGTGGCTAATGTGAACAGGGGCTTCATTTTGGAGTTTGGTGCTCCGTTTTCATGCTTTATTGGATATGAAGGTTGAGACGTTTATAGTATTATGGAATTTGAACGACTTTCTATGTAAAGTAAACAAATGCAATCATCTTAATACATAACATAACAATCAGGGTAGGATCCTGCTTGCAGTTTATGGAGATAAATCTAAAGTACAAACATATAAACCATTAATCATTAATATTGAATGAACTAATCATTGGATCACTACTAACCCCGTTCCAAGCTCAACCAAATGTAATGGTCCAAACACTTCCATTCAACTATATACAATAATAAATCAAAAAATAAGTTGTGGTACTTAGTGAGTAAAAAATCAAGTATGATAATTGAAGAAATAAGTGGGCACAAAGTTTTTCTGCTTAAAATAAATGTTGTTGAAAGATTTTATTACAAGGATTTAAATAAAAAAAATAGAGGCAATTAGATTAAATAAGAATAGAATTTCAACATTCAAATTGAGAAGTTTATAATGACATTATTACAAAATTAATTAATGTTAACGTGCACAAAACAAATAAAAATATACAATGAAATTTTAAACAAATTCAACCACCATTTACTAGTTAGTCAATTTACAAAATTTTTCATCAGGGAATTAGACTTTACAAAAGCTGAGAAATACTTATACACCATACTAGGTACTTGCGTGCATGAATTTATTCAAGTTACATACTTAATTAAAACAATAGAAAGGAATCATACAAAGTATTTTATATATTAAAAGAAGTATTAAACAATATTTGAAAACCATTAATTATTACTACAAAAAGTATTTTCACATAACCTTCAATTGAAGGTCTGTGCAAAATTATATTTTAAACATAGGCATGTAGCCCATGGTGGTAAGTAATTAAATCAAATATGAGCATTCAACTCATTAACAAACAGAAAGCATCTAGCTCAGTACCTTTTGTGTACTTAACTACAAGTCCACGGGTAAGTATCCTAGGTATACTAAGGGCTAATAAGATTGTTATTAGCAACCAGTATTATGCACACTACCACCTCATAAGAGAAATGAGATAATATAAAATAAAGTAACATAGTTCAATTTCGTAGGTCTTCTAGGTATCATAATCCATATTAGAATTCTACATATATGGATATTACTTTCAAATAAATTACCCCTTCGAGTACTTCACACATTTATTGATACAAATATCCATGCATAACTTAAAAAATTTATACTGGCTCTTCATGTATCTATATCAATTTGGGAATTTATAAATATCACTTTGAAAACTCGTATTCAATGAATAGACAGATCATAACACATCTCATGGTCAATTTAGTAGTATGCTTGTAATTCATTTGAATGATTCTCACATAATTATATTGCGATGAATATTTTAATAATTCCATTTTTTGACTTAGGATTTATAATACTTTAACCTAGCAACTAGCGAGGCCTTCCATACCTATTTTCTTCTTCTTGTTAACCTGTAATTTTGTTAGTGGAAAATAAAAGAGTGACCAATAAGTCTCAATAGCTCTTACAAGTTCTTAAACAACTTTATACCATAAAATATAAGTGTCATATTAGGCTAACCACTAAAGAGGTAATACATAATATACTTTTTTAAGTTTTTTTTTTCCATAATTGCTATGTAAAGGGTTATATCTTGAATCAAGTAGGTATGCTTCCTAATGCAATCCCACTGATAAAGGGGCTAACGTGTCTCTTCCCATTATAGCCTTATACTTGCAATGAGGCCAACATATTTCATCCCAGTACAATCCCATGCTTACAATCAGCCTAACATAATTTATTGGCCAATAACTCCATTGCCTCTTAGCCAAATAAACAACCTTTTGCATTATCATAGTTTCTTCTGTTTATATTGCTCTTTGTGATCCAGTTATGGTAACTTTCCAATAGACTAAACATACAAAAAAAAAGGTCAAAATATTTATGGTAATTCATCAAGAATAAGAAAATCTTAATGATATATTAAAATCAACTTAATAGGATCACATTAAAGAAAGAATCGCTTTGACTTAAGAAAGAAGGACTTCATACAAAGTCCAAGTTCATCTAATGGTAGGAAGTGACTAGCTACGTAGCTAGTTACAGAGTAGCTTAATCCAATTCAAATTATAGAGGAGAAAGATACAATAGTAGAATTGGCAGAACAAGAAAGATATGTTACTTCAAAGAATGTGTTTTGATTTTTTTTCCTCCCTTTTCCTCTAGCCTAAATGCCTTCTTTGTCAGTGTGTGCCTAATGTCCTCCAAGTTACTTAATAGAGTGCGATGTGGAAGAGAAGCAAGGGAAAATTAGGGATTAATGACAGACCTAGCAAATTTGTGATTTTTTTTAAAAAAAGGGACTTAACATTGAGTATAATCGAAGTCAAGGAAGCAATGTGAAATTTCTTAAAAATATAGAATCTAGAAACCATTGCTACAATTGA
Organism: Erythrophleum ivorense; assembly: GCA_026724425.1. Lineage (NCBI taxonomy): Eukaryota > Viridiplantae > Streptophyta > Magnoliopsida > Fabales > Fabaceae > Erythrophleum > Erythrophleum ivorense. The sequence goes on along the minus strand of JAIUCV010000037.1, from coordinate 298,707 downwards.
TGCAAGATAAATGATGCTCAAATACAAATTTGTAAACAACTGCCATTATTGAGACAACTGCTATTATTTAATAGTAGTTATCCAAACCACAACTATTTAATGCTTTAAACAACTAATGCTATACAACTATCACAAGTTTTTTGTAGTGTAACTAGGCCTATCTTACTTGTTTTCTTCATCTTGTTTGCCTGGAATTTATTTAGTAAAATATAAGAGTGAGAAATAAGTCTCAATAATTTCTATAAGTTATAAAATGATTTTATATTGTAGAATATAAGTGTCATAATAGGTTAACTAGTGAAGAGGCAATACATAATATACTTTCTTAAGGTTTTTCATAATTACTATGTAAAGGGTTACATCTTGAATCATGTAGGTATGCTTCCCAACATAATCCCACTTACAAAGGGAATAATGTAGATCTTCCTCTTATAATCTTATACTCACAATGAGGCTTAGATATCTTATCCTATTACAATCCTATACTTGCAATGAGGCTAACATAGTTGATTGGCCAACAACTTATAGAAAGGGAATTTAACTCCTAATTCCTTAAACATGTGAAAGGGAAATAATTTCATTTTGTTCACATCCCTTTCCCAATTTATCACATGGTGATATAGAACACATAGCCATTCATCAATGGAAAGTAAGTAACTTAATTCACAACTCATATACTATCTACCTTTTCTTAAGGGCTTGAGTTGGCACACAATAGAGATTTTTCACCTATCTTAGTAATTCCAAATGAGCAAATCAATCCTCCTAAATTCCATGCAATGATACACATACAAGGTAAATGTCAAAGATAATTTTACCTAAACAATTCATATCTAACTCTTAATGAATTCTTAGTTTGCTTATCGCTTACCTAGTCCTTGAGATACACAAAATTCCTTCCATTTGGCATCTACATTCTTAACCCAAAAAAGTGGTAATAATCATAATCCAAGGCTATCTAATTAACATAATATAAAAAACTAGCTACAAAAGTAATCTACCACATAATTTTCTGTAGCCTAAAAAATTGAACTAAAATTGTACCTCAAACACCCTACTTAGGCTCTCTTTTCTTCATCCAAACCACTAAGAACATCCAATCAAAATCAATTTTATTACAAGTCAATGGCATCAAAATGGAGGTTGAGAAATTTTATACATTTTGTTCTTCTAACACTAAGAGGAAAGAGCAAAGAATTTGTCTCATTCAAAGCTTTAAGTTTTCTTTTTCACCCATCGAGAGTCCAATTTCACAACCTAATTAAACGAGCTAAAATTGTTATTAAGATGTAGCTAAGAAGATTTTGTACCTTTTATTCCTCTAGCACTAAGGATAAAATCTTTGGAAGTACCTCATGCAAGACATTCCCTCTCCTCTTAATTTCTTCAATTGAGTTTTCTTCTTCTCTCTCTAAGTTTCTATTTGGTTTATTGAATTTAAGGCTAGGGAATAGGAAAAGGAATACGTTAATGAGTGCAACTACTTTGATTATGTTTGTTTGGCATTAAAAGGAAAAAGAAATACCTTGACATTTATATGTTCAGTTGGAAAAAAACATATGAGGAATGGAAAGGCATGAGGGCCAAATAACCAAAATGGCCTTGCCTTAAAAAAATTCTAAAATTTTTTAAAATTTTGGCTGAGGCATTTTGATTGAATAAACAATATACCATGGTTCATCTTGGCTATTCCTTAGCATAAGCATGTGAATCACTTCCCTCCACTTCTATACTGTGATTGCTCCAAAGCACACCCATTAAGTGAGTGTTGATTGTCCCTTGTCATTCAGAAAAGGGCACATGGTTTTTACTTACAAAGGTTTAACTAGTTAGGGCAAATCAAAGACAAAGTTAGTGAACTAGTTACTAAAATCCATCTACCTTGGCAGAACTTTCCCTCTAGGTTTGTACAACCATACTTGCATTTTCTTTTGGATCTTGAAATACATGTGTATTGTTTAATATATTTCCACCACATATTCTATTGATTTTTCTTTTTTCCTATCTTCTCTCAATTTTCTTGCCTCTTCCCTTCATACACCAAACATAAGCATTCATAGGTGGGTTTTTAGTGCATTGTGTTTGAAGTTATGGTTGGCTTTTAATCTTTATAGTTGTGCATTAAACTCATAGTGTAAGAGTCTATTAACCTCCGCCAATATTTATGTTGATGATGTTTTGTCTTCTAACTTAATCCTTGTACTAAATTGTTCTTCTTTTACCCCATTTAGCTTTGATTGGCAAAAATGGTCATTTAAACAGGCCTTGACCATAGGTAGCTGCAACTCTTTGTATTTTATTAACAATTCCAATTTACTCTTCTTAGATTCCCCTTATTTGGTTTGGATATGTAGTTGGTGGTGGCTAGAAAGAAGTCTGTAATGGTTTTAAATTTCTTGAAGGACCATGAACAGTGATAGCCAAGCTTCTCATATTGCTCTTGTTGCTATATTAGAGAGTGACAAATTGTTGTACATATACATTAGCTTATGGCAATTCTATCTTTTCTTCATTGACATGGTTAGAATGTGTTATTTGAAAGTAGTAGGTTCATTATTTAAATGATAATATACCTTAGGCTAGGGAAGGAGTATCTTGTATTTATGCAACTACACTGGGTTAGGTTTCCTTTGTTTTTCTTTATTGCAACTTATATCTTAAAACTAAGCTTGAATGACTAGTTTTTTTTAGAGACCTTGACAAGGTTCCTTTTAGATGAGATACAATTTATTGCACTTTGCTATATAATGAGACTAGGAAAGTTTAGATAGCAGTTGTCCAATTGTCTATTATGTTGATGGTCTATGTCAATAAGTGAAATTGTCTATTATGTAAGTTACCAAAATGTCTATTAATTACTATGTACATAAATGAATATTTCTTCCTTATATACAGTGCATAAGAAACCACGGTAAAAATAAAGCAACATGTAAATAGCTGAAACACACTTTTTTTTTCTAACTTACTTGAGAGTTGCCTGTGTTTAAATTATAATTGGATTGGTCTATTTCTTTGTTTACAAAATTTTACGTTATTGAAAACCCTCTTTGCACAAATAAATATAGGCAAACCTACCATACATGACCCATGATATGAGTATTAATGATATGAGTATGAATACAATTTAGGGGAAATTATAGTTTATTATTCTTATATCTACCTTATATGGCTTGAATATGTGGTTCAGGGTGGATAAAGAGAAGTTTTTAATGGTTATGAATTTTTTTTTCATTTTGCAAGACCATGAACATTGATCACTTACTTAAGTAGGGAGGAAATCGTGAAGGTGACATTGGTAACCTATAATTAGAGCCTAGAACTAATATGCCTTCATAATGGGGCCCAAGGTAGATGAAGAATTTTGGGCTTGGTACTCTGCCATGCACACCACCTTTATGCACACAAAGGCCTTGTATAAGGTTACCCCAAACAAAGTCAAGTCTTGTGAGCCATGCTTGAAGGTGTCAAGCAGCAACTCGCAGGTTTTAAGTAGTGACTATCACAATTTAAAATGGAAACAACCATGTTGGAGGACTGCTTAGCATAGCTATGACCAAGGTTGACCGAGGCTTAACATAACTTGCACATCACTAAATAAAATGTTGCTATTGCAAGGAAACTTGTATAGTAGCAAAAGTGTTTGTTAAAAGCAAGGAAGGAAGCAATGGAAAAGGCTAAGCAAGAACTTGAGAAAAACCAATGACCTTTGTCTCAACTAGACATCATCAACTGAAGATGACTCTTTTTTTGCACTTCCTTATGGTGGTTGTATGATTGTTGGTCCTATGGCCTAAGCTAGCATAACAACTAATGTTGCCATTGATGTAGTGTCAACATAGGCAACTGATGACATCTCATTTTGTGTAATATCGTATCAAGATAGCACTCATTTTATATCACAAAATGCTTAAAGCATCTATTTTCATAAATTCATTGCTTTTAGCAGTAGAAAGTGTTGTCATTAAAAGCTAATTTAATTCATTTCTGATTAAATGAACCATTTAGACTTATCAAACTCATCTTCCACCCTTAATACACTTCTTCAAGCAGAAACATCACAAAAAGAGATATGGAATTTCAAGTTTAAAGCACACACATCAAGACTAGCCAGAACCATAAGACATTATATGCCTGAAACATTTGACCTTTCAAAGACACCAAAAACCAGATTGACCAAATGAATAATGTATTGATAGTTTTTGCAAATTTTGGTCAACTTTGAAAAATCATAAACAATTATACAGAGATATAAAAACTATGTTCTTTATGTGAAAAGCCCTAAATGATGTCTAAAGGTCTGCCAAATCTCATGTCAAAATTTGTCCATTTGGTCTAGTTTTGGTTTAGGGGCAAAATATGGCTCGTTTTGAGATTCAAGAAGAACTAAATGGTCCAAAATGAAGTTCTTTAAGATAAGTGACCATTTGGGCATGTCCAAAACCTTAAATATAGCATATAGAAGTATTACAATAGATCTAAAACACCATAGTACTCAAAACCACTCCCTCACTTAATCATATACACATGCATTCCATGGCTCAAAGATGTCAAAAATTCAAGATATGATACATTTGATTCCAAATATGGTTTATACAACATTCTTCCATGCTTTTATACATATAAAAGGGATTACACCTCATAAATAGCTTATACATGCATACTTTGACATTAATTTGCATCAAAATCTATTCTATTATCAAAGTAATACAATTTACACTCCTTAGCCTCCATTTTTGGTTCCATGAGCATCACCTATGAAAGATTAGATAAAACTGGGGAGAGTGAGATTCAAAGAATCCCAATAGCTCTTTACCCTTTCAAGAATGCATATATGGCATGTTATCATGTCAAAGAAAGCAAGCATGCATTAAATGCTTATAAGAATCAAACATAAACATGTTTTCAAGGTCACGTAAATATATCAAAATCAAAATTAAGCTCTAGGGACTTTTGGTCTAGCCTCACCTTATTATTTGGGACTTTTGGATTAGCTTCACCCACTATTTAGGGACTTTTGACTTAGCCTCACTTATTCTTGAGACTTTTTGTAATACCCGATTTTTCGTAAAATGGCAGAAATAGGTCAGATAGGAAAGAGAGTCCTCTAAAATGAATCCATTAAGGCCAAATAAAATTAGAATAAAATTTTAAATATTAGAAAATGAGGAATCAAGGCTTAGGATGCCTAGAAACTAGAGCCAGAGTAGCAAAAGAAAATCTCGATGAAATGTAGTAGTATTTTTGTAATTTTGGGAAACTTTTAGAAAACTCAAAGGAAGGATCTTTAAATAGAAAAATTAAGTTTTTTGGAGTTCTTAGAGGCCCTAAAAACTATAGGAACCACTAGAACAGTTTAAAACCCCTACAGTTTATATTTTAGAACGTTAGTGAACCCGAACTTTGATCCTTTCGTTCGGGAAGGTTTTAGATCTGATTTGAGTGATTCCAAAGGCTATTTAGAGGTTAGAGAACCTAAATTTTATGATATAAAATACAGTTTTCAAAAAGAAGTTGAAATGACCCTAAAACAAAAAAGCCAAGAATGAAGGATAAAATTGGCATTTTGAAAAGCTTCTTAAGGATCCCTAGCTATATATAGGTGGTGCCCCACTTCTTCCTCACTTTTGGCTGACCTAAATACTACCTAAAATTAGGGAGAAGTTTGAAAATAAGGGCTCACAAGAGGGAGCTTCAAGGGAGGAGAAAAACCTAAGAAAAAGTATGAAAAATTAAGGAATTTCTTGCTCCTTCTTTCATTAAACTTGTTCTCCTCCTTCTCCTCTTTCTTTCCATGGTTTTGGTGCATGAATTGGATCTATTTTGAGCCATGTTTAGAGGCAAGAAGTTCAAAATTTCAAGGAGTGAAAGAAAAAGAGAAAGCTCTTGAAAAGGTTAAAGAATCAAGGTATTTTCATAACTTCTTCTTTCTTCTTGCTCCACCATGGGTGAGTTTTAGCCTTATATAGAACAAGCAAGAGGGGGAAAATTCTGACCTAAACCAAGCATGAAACCTAGGTTTTTAAGGGTGAGGAACAAGTAGATACAGAGAAATTCCAAAAAGAACTATTAGTTTTCAAGTTTCCAAAACCTAGGATTTTCATTGCACCTTGGTATGTATGAAACTTTCTAATGGTATTTCTAATTTTCTAAGAGTATATATGGGTTCTTGAGAGGCCTAGAAAGCCTCACATGGGCCACTTCCTTCAAGCAAACAAAGCTAGCTCCACGGGTCTAAAACCTAGTGCATGTCTTGGCCTAGACAAGAAGAAGCACTTAAGGAGAGTTTTAAATTTTTCTAAGGGTAGAAAGGAAATAAACATGATAGGAGAATATCAAAGGAAGGCTTGGAAAAAATTTAAAAGCTTTGGTTTGTGTGATGGAAGTGTAGGCTCCATAATAAGACTTAAAGAAACAACTTGTTTCTAGACTCGTGGGAATGAGTGTATGATGACTCCAAGAGGCTCAAATGGAGTTAAGAGACCTAGGTGGGAGGAAAAAATGGAGCCAAGACCTTGAATTCTTCCACTTGCTTTATTAGGTCTCATATGAAACTATTATGTAACCATATAACAAAGTGAGCTTTCATAGAGAGTGTGTGATGCTAGAGCTTGCTTCCATGATATAATTGTGTCTTATTTAATGTGTTTAGGCCAAGAGAATTAAGCTTCATTCCATTGCAAGTGTGTGTCCTAAAAGGGGGAGGAATATCCAAGGAAAAAGTGTTGAGTTCTTGCTTTAAGGTAGCTCTCTAACCTTTCTCACATGCGTAGCTTGGTTGTTTTCTTGTCATTGAGTACTTGTGTGTATATTTGAGCCATGAGAAATGTTTCTAGCCTATGCTTACATGTTATGGTACCATTATGTTTCTCGAAATGTGTTTATGATTGAATTATGGCTTGCATGGGTTTGGTTTGTGCCAAAAGTCCCTTAGCAAGGGTGAGGATGAGCTAAAAGTCTTTTGAAATGGTAAGACAAAGCCAAAAGTCTTAAGAAAAATGAAGCTTAGTTAAAAGTTCCTTGAAAGTGGGTGAGGCAAATCCAAAAATCTCAAAAAAGATGGGGAGGCTAAGCCAATGTCTTTAAGAGCTTATGCTTGTTATGTATAAGTTTATGTGACGAGAAAAATGCCTTCTACACGTTCACTAGTTGCTTGAATATTGTGAATGCATTCTTTGTCTTGTTTATATATCTATTATGTATGTTTAAAAGGGTTAAGAGCTATTAAGATTCTTTGAATCTCACTATTCCCCCACACATGTCTAATCATATCTAGGTGAGCCAAGTGGGCAAAGAAATGGAACCTAACAAGTATGAAAAGCAAGATTGTGACAACAAGATAGAGAAATAACTTGTTTATTTGTGTTTTGATGTCAAACTATGTAACAACCAGAATTGCTGAAAATTTTTTAAGTCCTGAAAATTTTTCTAAGTCTGCTGGCTACAGCCCAACTATAGTGAATGTACCTGTTCGCTATAGCGAGAAATCACCTAGCTATAGCGAATGTACTAGTTCGCTATAGCGAGAATGCTTCTAGCTATAGTGAGTTTGGGCATCCCATACAAAAACCAAGGAGTTCTTCGCAATAGCGCGTGCTATAGCGAGAACAGGGGCTTGGAACTGATACGTACTCGCTGTAGCGAGGGTTAGTCTGGAAAAGCATGAAAAAGTGTATTTTTACCTTTTAAAGACTCTAGAAGCTCTCCTTTTCTTCTAACTAACTTAAGCTTCGTCTAAAACAAAGAAAAGGGCTAGAGAGAGAGAGAGAAAGACCAAGAGAAGGAAGGAAGAACAAGGAAAAGGTAAACAAACTTGAGATTTTCATAACTTTTCTTCTTAGAATTTTGTTCTTTTCTCTTTACCCTCTCTTTCTATTGTTTTGGTTATTGAGTTAGCTTTGTTTTGAGCTTGGTTCAGAAGAGGGAGAGTGGAGAATAAAAAGGAAGGTGAAGGTAAAAAAAAAAGAATCATTCTTGAAGAAGGCTAGAACTCATGTATCTTTACTTCTTCTTCTTTACTTTTTGTGTATGTTGGTTCTACCAACTTGAGAGCTTGAGAGAGGAAGGAAGTTCTGACCTAGAATGAGTAAGAAATCCTTGAATTAAAGTGTGGAGAGTTGAGAAATACAAAGGAACTAGGAGAAGAACTAGTGGAAATTAAGAGGGAGAAACTAGGGATTTAATCTCTTAGCCTTTATGAGTAATTGTTTAAGTTCTAAGAGAGTAATTATATGCTATTTGTTGTGTCTAGGCTCAAGAGATTTGGCTTCATCTTGTTGTGGTTTTGAGACTGAGAAAGACAAAGAGAAATCAAAAGGGAAGGCTTGTGTTAGCTTACAAGGTAGCTCTCTACTCTTTCTTGTTGCATTCTTGGATATGTAATAGTCATTGTATGCTTGTGTATGTGCTTGTATTATAAAACATGCCATTTGATGTTGCCTTGATGTATTGGTACCAATATGCTTATGTTTTTAGGTTAAAAATTGCTTTGGTGAGGTAGTGCCAAAAGTCCTTTGTGATGGGTGAGGTAGAGCCAAAAGTCCCTAAGGATGGGTGAGACAAGGCCAAAAGTCTCATGGATGAGTAAGGCCAAGTTAGAAGTCTCTAGACCAAGGGTGAGGCCATCCAAAAGTCCTTAAAATAAGGTGAGGTTAGACCAAAAGTCCTTAGAGCTCATTCTTAGCATTGATATGATATTCATGGCATGTAAATCATGTGTTGTATAATTGTGAATGGTTATATGCCTATTTGCATGCTTTGACTTGTTTATATGCCTTAATTGCTTCCTTGAATGAGTGTATGAGCTATTAAGATTTCATAAATCTTACCTCCTTCCCTCTCCCATCTTAACATGATAGGTGGAGCCCAAGGAGACCAAAGTGCAAACCAAGGAGTCTAGTTGAGCATATTTAGTCAGTTGTATAGCTTATTTTGGTTCGTTTGATGTAAAGAAGTGCCAAAAATGAATATATACCTATTATTTTTGAGATATAAATATTTGAGCAAGTGTAAATGTATGTATAAATGGTGTGCGAACCATGTATAGAGCCAAAGTAATGAAAATATGAAATTTGACCCCTTTGTGGCTTGTATGTAGTAGTGTATTTTTGCCCGTAGCATAGTGAGTTTGAGATGTATGATGATTTGGACCACTTGGGCATTTCATAGATACTATGTTTATGCTTTAAAACTTGCCCAAGAGGTACTAGAATATGTAGGAGACCATTTACCCCTATTTTGAACCATATATGATGTCCAATTTGGCAAATCCGTGAATTATGTCAAGATATGACTAAATGAGCTCCTCTTGATCTGGAATTTGGCATATATCTAGAGCTTGTTACGAGATTTTTGTAATGCTAAAGTGGGTATTATTTGGAGGTTTGTGGAATATTTGGTGAATTGTTGAAGTTGGACAATTTTTTGGTTTTGGTTATTGTACTGTGCAACTGGTCCAAAACTTGTTCTATGTCAATCATGGGGCAAACGGTGTCCAATTGTTATGAACTTTTATGAGCCTAAACTAGACATCCACAGAGACCTATACCAACTAGAAGCACCTCAATTGGAGGTCTGTAGAGGGAGAAATAATTTTATGAAATTCTATGTTAGCATCAAGGAAGCCATCCAACCTTTGTTACTATTCTATCAGTTTTCGAGGTTCAAAGGCTACTGAAATGATATGGAATTATTTTCCCCCTTTAGTTAGCATTTTTTTGATTTCCAAATTGGTATATTTTTCCTGGATTGGATTTGCTTGGAATTAGTTATGAATTTTTGAAATTCATGATAGCAAGCTGTATCAGCACCAAGGACAGCCAAACTTTTATGCCTTTTTCGATGTCAAACATGATCCAAACACTGATATTGTAGTTTGGAATTATTTTTAGTGTGAATTTAACATTCATATATTTCTAGAAAGCTATCGTTTGCTTGATTTTCAATTTTATAGAATTAGTTATGATTATCCAAAATTTGAGCCAAAAATCTAACTTTTAGGCCCGTTTTGGAAAATTGCATTTTCTAGTTTTTGACTTCATATCCATGGTTCTTGGATTGTTTCATGCTATGTATGAGTTGTATAAATGGATTTTGAGTAGAGTATATGATTGATGGGTTCACAGGACCCACGGGGCAAAATATGAGCGTTTAAACCCTGATATATAGTATGGAAATGCCATAGTTTGCTCTTTTTCTTTGGAAATCATATGGAATCAAGCCTAAACAGAGACTAGTTGGGGTTAATACATTATGGTGTTACAAACTATGTAACCATGATATGTATATATGATATAAACCCTTGAGCATGTTCTAATGTATGTATAAAAAGTGTGTGTATCAATATGGAAGCTAGATCAATGGGAATGTGAGAATTTGCCACTTCTTTGCCATTATGTGATATGATGTTCTTATATATATATATGCAAGTGGCAAGGTGAGATTAAGCTCCATGAGGATTTGGATCATTTGGCATGCTTTTATGTATGGTGTTTATGCTTTTAGACTTGTCCAAGTGGTTGTGGAAAGTCAAGAAGACCATTTGGTGCCTTGAGATGCCATTTGAGACTTCAAATTTGACCAAATGGAGAGCTGAACCAAATTATGAATAAATGAATGATCTTTTCTATGAAATTTTGCCAACAAGTAGGTCACATCTAGAGCTTTTCACAGAGCTAAAGAGTACTCAATTTGGAGCTCTATAGAATTTATTATGATTTTTCAAAATTGGCCAAATTATGTAGAAATGTTATGGTTACTATTCATTTGGTCAATTTGCTTCTTTATATCACACATGGGTCAAATGAAGTCCAATGCTCATGTAATTTTACAAGAATAAATGAGACACTATAATATTTTTATAGCCACTAAAATCACCACATTTTGAGTTTCATAAAGGGAGATATAAATTTTTGAAATTACATGACAGTACTAGTAAAACAACCTGACCTATGCTACTATTCCATCAATTTCTGGTAACTTAAGGCTACTGCATTAATCTAGAATTATTTTTAGTCAAAAGTAGACATTCAAAAATTTCCAAAATAGCATGGTTTTCTTGATTTAAATTTTTTTAAAATTAGTTATGAATTTCAAAATTTTGTATTAGAAAACTAGAAATTGAACTTGAGAGCAAACCATGAGTTTTATGTGATGTAGCTCTAAACCCAAAATGAATGAGATCAAATATGATGTGTATGACTTGTATAGATGTGTTATGAATAGAAAATAATGTTGATGAGTTCATATAGTCCATGGGGCATAAATTAAAGAAAAAAGATTTTACGTAACGCAAATAATATCATTAAATTATTGCATTTTTCATGGAAAGTTCTTGTTCCTCTATGTATTTATGCTCCAATCCATATGAAATGTATAAAGATGGAAAATGAGGCCATGGCATACTAGTTAAGAGGTTAAGGTATTACACTTTTGACCTTGTCTCACCTATTCTCAAGGACTTTTAGCTTCACCTCACCTAATCTAAGGGACTTTTGGCATAACCTCTCCCATCAAGAGTAATTTCACATTCCAAATACAATTTAAGAAGCATAATAGTACCATAGCATCAAACTAATAGCTATAAACATGTCTCATGATTCAAACATACATACAAGCATTCAATGACAATCAAACAACCAAGAAATGCATACAAGAATAGATGAAGAGCTACCTTAGGTCAAGAAGCACAAATTTCCCTTGATTCTCTAGCTTCTTGGTTTGGCCTCACATACACACTTGGAGGAGGCTTGTTTTCTTGACCTAAACACATCAAATGAGACATAAATTCATCATTGGAACCATCTTTAGGCTTGCATAAACTCGACAGAAGCTACTTGTTACTTATCGTATGCATATGGCTCCATACAAGGGAATAATAAAGCAACTCATATAATTCATCATCTTGTTTCCAATTTTTCACTCAATCCAAGTCTTATGACTCCATTTAAATTCATTAGAGTCATCACAAACTTATTTCAAGAAGCTAAACACTAGGTTGCTTCTTTATACCTAATGGAACCTTAAACTTTGAACTTTCAAAATATGGTTCCTAAATTCAAACAAATGGTTCCTTTGGTGTTTATTACTCATATCTAAATCATTTCTATCCTTAGAATTAAGGAAAACTCTCATTAGATACTTGAAGTACTCCTTGGCTGAGACATGCTTTAAGAATGCCACCTATGGAGTTTTGCTTGCTTTTCTAGGAAAATTGCCACATATATGAGTTCCTTAGCCTCTTATTAACTCAATTATAGTCTTACATGGTCTAAAATATCATCGTTTAGCTTTATATTTCCTAAGGTGCAAGTGAAACCCAGGGTATGGAAACTTACAATCTATAACCTTTTTATGGTTTCTATTGGTTCCATATTAATCTTTTCACTCTAAAACCCTTGTTCCCATCATGATTTCATCAAAAAAGCAACTCCCTCTAAGTTGCTCTAGGTCTAGATGAAATGAGAAGAGCAAGAGAAAACCAAGGAAGACAAGTTTTGCATAAGAAATCGCACCTTATTCAATTCCTTGCAAAATGGTGCTTCTTATACTCTCAAAGCTTCCTTTAAATTCCTCCTTCCTTCTATTGAACCAGCCAAAACATTCCACTATTTAAAATTATAAAACTATAAAAAGAAAGAGGAGAAGGAGGAGAAAAACTCTTATGAAGGAAAGGAAGGCAAATTCTTCATATTTACATATCTATAAGCCTTGGTGTTCCTTCCTTTTTCTCCTTCTTTCCTCCCATGTTTTGGTGCTAGTCTAGTTCTATTTTAGAGCAAGAAAGTAGGTGGTGCAAGTTTAGGGACATGTTGATGCATATATATATATATATATATATATATGAAAAAGGGAAGTTTTTAAACAGTTGTAAAAATTCCCATTACATCCTATAACTTCATTTCCTCTGTTTGAACTCATTTTAACTTCTTTTTCAGAACCATATTTTCCATCATAAAATTTAAGTCCTCTAATTCATAAAATTTATTTGGTTTCACCCAAATTGGATTTAAAATCTTACCGAACTATTTGGTCAAAGTTTTGGTCAACTGATGATCTAAAATGTACACCGGAAGGGTTTTAACCATTCTAGGAGTTCCTATGGTTTTTAAAGCCTCTAAAAACCTTAGGAAACTCAATTTTCCCATTTAAAAATCCCTTATTTAAGTTTTAAAAAGTTACTCAAAATTATGATTTTGCCACTACATTTTTAGTTCTTTTGTTTTGCCGTTTGGCTCTGATTTCAAACTATTTTTAGTTTCTTACCCACATTTTTAGATGATCTAATTAGCATCCTACCCTTAATTGGTCTTAATTCTCTTTGCTTTAGGGTCCTATTATATCACAATATTAGTTTCAATTTAGTTTTTGAAAATCGGATATTACATTTTGTGATCAAATTTTATAGTTAATGTATAGTTCTTACGTCTTGACCATATATAACTTAGGGCATATCTTGTGGTGTATTAGTTATTATATCCTAAAAGTATATAACTTGGTGCTTATATTTTGTTGTGTTAATGGCTTTGTGCCAACTTTATATATTGTTTATATTAGAATGTCATGTTATTCTTGCTACATGATATGCCCTGATTTTTGTGCTTTTAGTTTCTCCTTATTTGCTACAACTGTTATGACATTAGGTTTTTTTTTTTGGTGAATATTTTCAAGTTGACAACACCATGAGTAAAAATGGTGAACATGTTTTGGGATATGTTAGCCATTACATGTTGGTCCTGAATCATAGCCCCTCTAGTTTCTAGTACATGGTGATTGATAATGCTTTATGAAATTAAGGTAGTTTTTTCTTTTTCATTGTCATTAAACTAGGCACCCATTCAAATTATTGCCTAATATGTAACTTGTAACAACCAGAAAAAAAGAAGAAGAAAAAAGAAAAAAAAGAAAAAAAAAGCTAAAAATTTTCGAAGGCTAAAAATTTTCTAAGTCTGCTAGCTATAGTGAATGTACCTGTTCACTATAGGGAGAAATGGTCTAGCTATAGTGAGAATGCCTTCTAGCAATAGCGAAAATGCTTCTAGCTATAGCAAGTGCGGGCATCCCATACAAAAACCAGGACGTTGCTCGCCATAGCGCTCGCCGTAGCGAAGGCAGGGGTCTAGGACTGATACGAGCTCACTGTAGGGAGGGTTATGCCTCGCTATAGCCAGGGTTAGTCTAGAAAAACGTGAAAAAAGAGAATTTGACTTTTTAAAGCCTCCAAACTCCTCCTTTCTTTTTGTAACTGACTTAAGCTCCCTCTAAGGCAGAAAAAAGGGCGGAGGAGAGAAAGAGAGAAACCTATAGGAGAAAGGAAGAACAAGAAAAAGGTAAGATTTGCATGGCTTTTCTCTTAGAATATTATTTTTCACTCCTTACCCTCTCTTCCTATGGTTTGGGTGGTTGAAGTAGCTATGTTTTGGGCTTGGTTCAGAAGAGGGAAAGTGGAAAACCACTCTTGAAGGAGGTTAGAATTTATGTAGCTTCACTTCCTTGATTTTGTAACAGCCAAGAAAAAGAAAAGAAAAAGAAAATAGAAAAGAAATGAGAAAAGAAAAAGAAAAGGAAAGAAAAGCTGAAAATTTTTGGAAGCTGAAAATTTTCTAAGTCTGCTAGCTACAGCCTAGCTATAACGAATGTACCTGCTCGCTATAACGAGAAATGGTCTAGCTATAGCGAGACTGCCTTTGTAGCTAGCTATAGCGAATGTACCTGCTCGCTATAACGAGAAATGGTCTAGCTATAGCGAGACTGCCTTCTAGCTATAGCGAGACTGCCTTCTAGCTATAGCGAGAAAGCTTCTAGCTATAGCGAGTTCGGGCACCCCCATACAAAATCCAAGGAGTTGCTCGCCGTAGCGAACGCCATAGCGAAGGCAGAGTTTTGGGACTTATTCGAGCTCGCCGTAGCGAGGGTTATGGCTCGCTATAGCGAGGGTTAGTCCGGAAAAGCGTGAAAATAGAGAATTTGACTTTTTAAACCATCCCAACTCATTCTTTCACTCTGTAACCGACTTAAGCTCACTTTAAGAGAGAGAAAAGGGCGGAGGAGAGAGAGAGAAGCTTAGGAGAGGAAGGAAGAACAAGAAAGGTAAAGATTTCCATAGCTTTTCTCTTAGTATGTTACTCTTCTCCCCTTATCCTCTCTTTCCACGATTTTAATAGTTAAAGTAGCCATGTTTTGAGCTTGGTTCAGAGGAGAGAGAGTGGAAAACCACTCTTAAGGGAGGTTAGAAGTCATGTAGCCTTCTCTTCCTTGCTTTCTCTTCTTAAGAGTTGAGAGCTTGAGAGAAGAGAAAGAATAGTTAAGGAATTATAGTGAGAGAAAGAACCCTAGCTTGACATGCTTAGTAGGATTGCTAGAAAGAGATCCCTAGCTTAAGAATCAAGTATTAAGGTATTAATTCCATGCTTTTGTGTGGTTAGGCTCAAGAGAAGCTCTCCCATCTAGAAGTGGTAGTGAAATCCACAAGGGAGGAGACAAGTTGAAAGAGCAAGTAGTGAATAGCTAACAAGGTAGTTCTCTCCACTTTCTCTCATGCATAATTGTGTGTTTACATTGTCTTGCTTGTGTGTATGAATGATATGAGCTATGAGAAGTGTGTTAGCATGATGATGTGATATGATTGAAATGATGATTTAAATGATTGTTTTGGGTTTTGCTTGAGGAAATGGAAAAGCCAATAACCCTATAGCCAAGGTGAGGATGAGCCGAAGCCCTAAGTTGGTTGAGACAAGAGTAAAAGGTCTCCCAAAAGTGAGGTTGACTCCCAAAGAGTAAGGGTTGAGTCTAAGTACCTCTAAAGTATGGGAAGGCAAATCCAAAAGCCACAAGGGAATGGGTGAGGCTAATCCAAGTACTTAGCAAGCTCCTAGATGTTATGTATGGCCTACTCACATGTTGAGAATGTTTTCCTTTATGCATGGCCAATTCACATGTTTTAAATGTTTTCATCATGGTTTTATATGCTAACATGCCATACATGCATCATGAGACTTGTTGCATGCAATATATGTATGTTTGAATGAGAGTTGAACTACTGAGATTCCATGAATCTCACCCTCCCTCTCCACCATCCAACCACGCCAGGTGGACCGAGTGAGATTAGAGATGGGAGCAACCACCACCAAGTATGAAGCTAGGGATAGAAATGAAGAAGAGTGTAAAGGCTTTTTGTAATACATTGTATATGAGAGTTGTAAATGTAAAGCAATGATGTATATGATGTAATTCCTAATAGTTTTGTAAGACAATGTATGTATGAATGATGTATGTATGAGAATGAGGTTTATGATGAATGAAAAGGTATGTTTTGATGTGAAATGATCAAAAGTAGTATAGACTATATGGGTGCATAAGTGGGCATGGGGTAGTGAGTTTCTCCAATCTAAGTTATTAGACACTTGAGGCATGATTGATAGCTCCTATAGATGCTTTCTCATGTGCTCAAGGAGTCATAGAAGTAGAAAACCAAGATTAGACCCTATGAACCCCACTTTTGGCCAAGAGAAGGCCTTTTTGCACATGATGTCATAGATTAGCCATATGACCTCTCTTTGTTATGAGATTTGACATGTAGCTAGATCATGATTAGAGCTTTCTGGGAAGCTAGATTTCATGTCATTTAGAGGCCTATAGCATTTTCTATGATTGTTCAAAGTTGACATCAGAATTTCGGATTTGGGAAATCACTGTTCATTTGGTCAGTTAGAGAAACGAGTCGTCCGAGGGGCAAACGTAGTCCAATGGCTACGAAAATTTATACACAGAAACCAGATGGTCACAGTGACTTGTAGGAACTAGAAGCACCTCATTTAGAGGTCTGGAGAGGAAGTTATGCAATTTCGAAGTTCCTGCCCAGAATCAGACACCTAACCAGACCCGAAGTACTGTTTCATCGGTTTCCGGGAAATTGGCTTGGTGAACTGATCTGGAGATATTTTTATCCTCTAGATAACATCCACATCTTTCCATAGAGATATGGTTTATGAGCATTGGATTTTTGTGGAATTAGTTAGACATTTTCAAAGTCCATATTAGTAAACTGTGACAGCAAAGAAGCCCCCTCTGACCAGTGAACGATTTTGATGTCAAACGCAGAATAGGTGAGAGATTGAGACTTCTAAGTATTTTTACCATGAAGTAGACGTCTCAAGGTTTCTAGAATGACCCAGATCATGCAGTTACGATTTTTCTGCATTTAGTTATGGATTTTCAAACTTAGCCCAGAAATGAAGCAAAATCTGTCAATAGCGAAAATGCATGTCTCTAATCCCTTTTTGCTTTCCATGAGCTTAAAGCATATGTTTGGGATTGAAGTAAGTCTTAATAGTGTAATTGAGCATGAGGAAGCATAGAGAGAGCTCAACCGGTCCATGTTACTTCTAAGTGGATCTCTACCCACACATAGTGCCATAGAGAAAGAAGCATAAGGTAGAAAAATTATCTCCCTTGTGAGTTCCGCATGTGTATATGAGTAACTGGGCATGTTGGGTAGGAGCTAGAGGTTAAGGTGTTACAGATTTCCTTTCTTGAGAGCTTAAGAGAGGAAGGATAGTTGGTGAACTTCTAGAGAGAGAAAGAATCCCTAGTTTCTTATATGCTTGGTAGGGTTTGCTATTGAGAAACCCCTAGCTTTGTGAATAAGTGTTGAGCTATGAGAAAGTAATTCCATGCTCTTTTGTGTCTAGGCTCAAGAGAAGCACTCCCATCTAGTGGTGATTGTGAAATCAACAAGGGAGGAGACAAATTGAAAGGGAAAGCTTGTGATTAGCCAATAAGGTAGCTCTCTCCACCTTCTCTCATGCATAGATGTGTGCTTACATTGTCTTTTATGTGTGTATGTATGTTTTACACCATGAAAAGTATGCTAGCATGATGATGTCTTATGTATTTCAATGATGTTTTATGTGATTGCTTTGCTTTGCTTAAGTATGAAAAAACTAATAACCCTTTAGCCATGGTGAGGATGAGCCAAGAACCCTAAAATTGGTTGAGACAAAGTAAAGAGTCTCCCAAAAGTGAGGTTGACTCCCAAGAATAAGGTTGAGTCTAAGAACCTCTTAAAGAATGGGTGAGGCAAGTCCAAAATCCACAAGTGAATGGGTGAAGCTAATCCATTTGCTTGGCAAGCTTTTATATGTTATGAAGGGCCTACTCAAATGTTAAAAATGCTTTTCTTATGATTTCACATGCTAATATGCCCATGCATACATTTGTGAGACTTGTTTGCATGCTTTATGTATGATTGAATGAGAGATGAGCTATTGAGATTCTTTGAATCTCAATCCCCCTCTCCACTATCCTAACATGCTAGGTGGACCAAGTGAGACAAGAGATGGGAGCCACCAAGCTTGAAGCTAGGGGATTTGGTGAAGAAATTGTAAAAGAGCTATTTTGTCACTATTTTGTAGTTAAGTCAAGGGATGTAATCTAATGATGTACATGTTGTAGGCACTTAGGAATACTTGTAAATGGATGTACTTAATGTATATGTATGAGAATTGAACTTATAGTGCATGATGTAGCAAATTTCGGTATGAATAGTAAGATCTTGGCATTATGTGCATGGTGTATATGTTGGTGTGGGAGAGTGAGTTTTGAAAATCTGGATTGTTAGATATTTGAGCCATGTTTAATAGCCTATGTTGATGCTTTCCCACATGCTCATAGAGCCTTAGAAGTAGGAGAAGCTAATTTGAACCCTTGGAGCCCTCTTTAGCAAGAGAAACTAGTCACTTTGTCCCATAATGTCCAAGTCTGACCAAACAATCTCTTCTTGCCTTGAAATTTGGCATGTGACTAGATCTTGTTTAGAGCTTTTTGGAAAGCTAAAGATCAGATCATTTGGAGGTCTGTGGAATTTTCTATGATTTTTCAAAGTTGGTATCAGAAATTCAGATTTACACAGGCACTGTTCATTTGGTCAAATGTGAAATTGTATCATCCGAGGGGCAAACGTGGTCCAATGGTTACAAAATTTTATAGGTAGAAACTAGACAGTCACAGTGACTTGTAGAAACTCGAAGCACCTCATTTGGACATCTAGAGAGGAAGATATGCATTTTCAAAATTTTTGCCCAGTATCAGTCATCTTGCCTGACCCGAGGTACTGTTCCATCAATTTCTGAGAGTTTGGCCTAATGAACTGATCTTGAGACATTTTTATTCTCTATTTAACATTCACAAATTTCCATATTGGTATCATTTGCACACATTGTATTTTTGTGGAATTAGTTGGACATTTTTAAAATTCATATCAGTAAACTGTGACAGTATCAGGACCACTCCGACCTCCAGATGATTTTCTGTGTCAAACGCTTTGTGTGTGGGATTTTAAGACTTCTACATATTTTTAGTATGAATTAGACATTCTAAGATTTCCATAATGACCAAGAGTGTATGTTTTTTTATTTTGCTATATTTAGTTGTGATTTTCCAAACTTTGCCCAGAAATGAGGCCAAGCCTGGCCGAAAATGAACATACATGTCTCATATCCCTTTTTGGTTTCCATGGGCTAAAAGCATATTTTTGGAATTGAAATGAGTTGTAATGGTGCAATTAAATATGAGGATGCATATAATGAGCTCACACGATCCATGTGACACTGAAATAAATTTTTAACCATGTCATAACTCTAAGAAAGTGCATGAGTCCAATGAGGAAGATCTCACCTTATTCTTCCTATACCTCATATGAGCATGTAAGGCATGATGGGTATGAGCTAGAAATGATGGTGTTACATAACTAAATTCTAACGAGCATAATAACATATGCCATGGGAAAAACATATTGTCATAGATATAAGTTTGCATTGCATAGATGCCATAAGGACTGGATTAAATCTTGGACTATCATAACAATTTACACTGTAAAAAATTATGCATTTTTCATCACCCAAATTACATCAATCTAGCTTATCAAAAGGCCATTATGCCAATATTAGTGAATCATTTTGCTTTCTCCTTTATTAAGGTTTTCAGGAGGCTTGTTTTCTATGCAACCTTATATGTCTTGAATCCCAAGTTCTTGTTGACTACCATATTGGACTACTTTTCTCCATTTCATGGCCAATAGTATAATGATCACTAATTGAACTTGTAAAAGTAGCTTTATTTTGGCCCTTGTTTTGCAATGACATTATTGAACAATTTGAAAACTAGTAAGGAAATTATACTTTAAGTCACTATCAAGTAGGGCTACTACTTTTAAGAGAATGCAGTGTAAAGTGTTGTCACTATTAAAGTAATAGAATAACATGAAATACCCATAAATGGTTAAAAAAAGTATGCAACATCTTACAAGGCAATGGTGATAGTAAAGTAAGACATTTGCTATTCATTAAAATATTCTTAAAATACACCAAACTAGAACACAAAATGCATTGGGTTGCATCATCCTTAAATCCACTCAAATAACTATGCTTTATTTTGCAAAGGAAATTTTGTGATGGTTACATCACAATAGTTACAAAAACTGCTGTTAAAAATAGTTTGTCCAATGCTTTATACAACCACTTCAATTTGTAGTAGTATTGTATTAGTTGAGCTGCTGTAGAATAAATGCTATAGAATTGTAGCAGTTGATAACAACGACTGCAAAATTGCAATGATTGTACAAAAACTACTACAGAATTGCATAGTTTCCAAAAAATACTACAAAAGTTGCCATGGTTTAGGTACAACCATTATAATTTTGCAATAGTTTATTTAGTAGCAGTTGCAACTATTGCTAAATTCATTAATTAAATATATCTCAGATTTTGGGAAGAAAAGTTTGAAACCCACAAGTTGCATTGTATTACAATGATCCAAGGCTCCAGTTGTTATGGTGCCACCTTTGTCGTGCCATTTTGTCTTTATTGCACTGCCATTTGTTTAGCTTGCCATAAGCTGTGGTGATTTTAGCTATATCTTTTCTATTTTTTTTTTCTATTTTTCAAATAATTTAAGGTAATTTTTTCAAGGTTTTTTTTCTCTTTTTTGAGATATATTAACTTCTTGTTAGTAGAAATCGGTTGATTTATGCTAAGATTTTAGATCATTTGAATTTATTTGTTTATTTATAAATATATTTTTTTATTTTTTTTGTTATTATGCAAATATGAAACATTTTTTTAATATTTTTTGTTGAGATTTAAGATCTTAGAAACCCATTTCAGTTTAATGTTTTTTAAAACCCTATTTTTGCTGTGTTTATTTTCTCCTTTCTTTGATATTGTTGATTTAAATTTGATGAATATATCTTTATCTTTATATTTTATTTCGTCTTTTAATTAGATTTATTACATATTTGAAATTTTCTTAAATATTTAACTATTGTGAATCATAGTGGTTTTAAAATTATTTTGACAAATTAGAAAGAGTTAAGTTAGTTATTTGGATTTTAGATTAGAAAAATGTTAATTATGTATGTACTTGAACTTTATCTCTCAATTTCCTTCCCCCTTTTCCCACTTTATTTTATTTTTTATCTTAGTTTATTATGTTTATTACTTAATCCCAATTTTATTTTATTTTTTCAAATCTTATGTATGTTATTTGGTAAATTTTTTATACATGTATAAAACAAATATATTGTTGTTATAAAATAATGGTATGAACTAATTTTTTTTTCTAGAATGTTATTTGTGATTGAGTGCTATTATTTTTAGTAATGGATAAATCTTGGATTGAGAGAGCTAGGAACACCCTTGAATATATAGAAGGATTGAATAGATTTTTGGACTTTGCATTTGCTAATAAAAGTGTTGAAAAGGTATGATAATTTGTCTATGTCCCAAATGAAAGTTTAACAAATGGCAAATTAGAGATATAGTGTATGATTATCTAATTATAAACCATTTCCAAGCAGGTATACTATTTGGCTTAGGCATGGAGAGACAAGCACACTAAACACTATAGTTGAAATTCTTTTCAGGCTACATTTGATTCAAGATAAGATTGCTATTAATAACCTTATACAAGACATAGTTAATGATACATTTAGGCATTGCCCTAATGAAGAGAGTGTGGGCAAAGTTGGAGTAATGTCTCTATCATTGGATCAAATGTTTGATGAGAGTTCAAATTTCTTTGAGTTAATTAGAGATGGACAACAAAACTTTTATGAAGGGTGTGATGAATATTTGAAATTGTCCTTCTTGGTGAAATTATGTCACGTTAAGTGTTTATGTAGAATAAGTGACAAGGTAATGCTTATGATACTAGAGTTGTTAGTAGATGCCTTTGAACATGCAAAGATTCCACATTCCTTCTATGAGGCCAAGAAAATCTTTAAAAAACTTGGGCTTTATTACACTAAAATACATGCATGCTTGAATGATTGCATGCTATACTGGGGGGAAGATGCAGACAAAGGTGCTTGTAAAAAAACATAATACATCTAGATAGAAACCAAAAGGTCAAAGCATGTCCAATGGTAATAAAAAGAAGTCGAAGCTGCTTGCAAAAATTCTTTGATACTTTCCATTAAAGCCACAATTGTAGAGGTTATTTATGTCTTCTAAGATAGCTGAACATATAAGATGACATGTAGTGGAAATGAGTTTTGATTGCATGATGAGGCATATGAGGGATTTTGAGGCATAGAAGAAATTTGACATAATGAATCCTTAGTTTACTTTAGATCCTCGAAATGCATGCGTTGGACTCTTCATGGATGGTTTCAATCCATTTGGCACCTTGAGCTCTGGTTATAACATTTAACCAATGGTATTTATGCCTTAGAACCTCCCTTCTTGGATGTGTATGAAATAGAGTTTGTTCCTGCTTTCAATGATAATTACTAGGAAATGAGCATCAAGAAATGATATAGATATTTATTTACAACCATTAATAGAAAAGTTAAAAAGAGTTATGGGATGTCAAAGTTTAAAACTTTTAATTCCTATAACAAGCAACTGTCTAACATGCATGCAACTTTGTTGTGGACTATTAGTGATTTTCTGGGTTTAGAAACCTTATCTGGATGGAATACACATATTAGGTTAGCTTGCTCATATTGTAACTTTTACACAACTTCTCTTTGGCTTGTTTATAGTCGAAAGTGGTGTTTTATGGTTCACTAATGCTTTCTAAAGCAAAGGCATAAATTTAGATTGGATTAAGGTTTATTTGATAGTAGAAAAGAGAAGAGAAATCTATCGAAGGCAGTAAGTGGCCCATAAATTTTAGGACATGTTGAGAATGTTAATGTTGTATCTGGGAAAGACGTGGAAGTTGAAGGTCAGGCAAGAAGACCTCAAGTGTCTAGTGGTGTCAAGGGAAAAACTAAAAAATGATGTAAGAAGAGTATATTTTTTGAACTCCTATATTGTTGAGCAGTTTCTTATGCCACAATCTTGACATCATACATATTGAAAAAAATGTCTATGATAACGTGATATTTACTTTGATGAATGAAACTAGAAAATCAAAAGACCATCTAAATGCTTAAAGAAACTTATAAGAAATAGGGATCAGGTCTGATCCTTGGCTTGATGAAAGTGGTAGATATTATCCAGCATTTTTCACATTGACAAATGCTAAAAAAGATGTCTTTTTGAATACTTTAAAACACATCATTGTACCAAATGGATATTCAAGTAACATTTCTAAATGTACCAATTTAAGGCAACAAAATATTAGGGGACTAAAAAGTCATGACTCATATTTTTATGGAACTTTTTTTGCTGTTAGCCATAAGAAAGACATTTGCACTTTTAACTTATTTGTGTTCATTCTTTCGAAAACTTTTAGATTGTTGAATGTCAATGAACTTGACCAACTATAAAATAAAGTTATTTTTATACTTTGTCATATGGAAATGTTATTCTTCCCTTCATTTTTTGTAGTTATGGTTCATTTGATTGTACACTCAGTTGAGGAAGCCAAACTAGAAGGCTCGATCCAATATTAATGGATGTACCCTATAGAAAAGTAAATTTATATATAATTTGTTCTTAATTGTTTTAAATCTTCACAATTTGCACTCATGGCTTATAATTCTAAGTACTCTATTAGGTACCTAGGGATGTTGAAATGTTATGTATATAATAGAGCTTAGTTGGAGGGCTTAATCGTTGAAGGTGATATGACCCATGAGGTTCTCACCTTTTACTCTAGGTATTTAGATGGAATTGAGACCATATTCAATACACCTACATATGTTGATAATTAACCTAATGTTTTGCCATCCAATGTAAGCACCTTGTTTCCACTTATTGGAAAACTAGTTAGTGGTTTTCAATATTTCACTCTTTCATCAATGTAGAAATTAGAAACCCATTAGCATGTCCTTACCAACTATCAAGAAGTAGGCCTTTTTCTTCAATAAGTAAATTAGATTTATTAGACTAAGTCTTTTCTAACCATTATAACAACTTAATTACACTATATATTTTATATAAGGAATTCAGAGAACTCGTATGAAGACAATTAAGAAGCTGCTTACGGTCTTCTTCTAATGTTGACAAAAAGGATTATAAAGAGTTTGTTAAGTGGTTTTCTCATCAGGTAAGTATGTATCCATATATTATTGTTACCCTGATATATAGAGGTATAACAAAATTATCACTCTTATTCCTTTTAAGATTAGCAATGAATCTCATTCAAATGATTTATAGTTTCTTGCCTTGGGTCTAATTGATTGTGCAAAGAGATATAATGCATAAAATGTTAATGGATTTAAATTTCATATTTTAGATTGAGATCAAGGGCTGAAAACTCAAAAAAATGGAGTTTTTGGTACTTTTGGGGCAAAAAGTTATACAAGCAGTAGTGATGGGCATATGTGATTTCATGGTGTGCCTTATTATGGAAAACTAGTAGACATTATTGAATTAAATTATCATGGCTAATTTACAGTGACCTCATTCAAGTGTATGTGTGTTAATATAACCAATCATAGAGGGATTGCAATAGATGACATGGGTGTTACATCTGTAAACTTTGCACATTTGATCCACATTGGTGACTGTGAAGATGATAAGCCATACATCCTAGTTTCAGAGGCTTAAATGGTTTATTTTGTATAAGATGAGTTAGATGAAGACTGGAACATTGCTGTACATCTTAAGTCATGGGACCTCTATTTTATGGGTGAAGAAGATGAAGATATTTTCTATGAATGTGAGCCATGTCAATCTCAAAATTTGGAAATGTTATTCCCAGATGGAAAGGAAAGTATACCACTGGCAAGGTATTTAGATATTTATCTTTTTATTGTCTTCATATTTTTCTTAATTCTTTTCATTAATGAAATCTTTCTTTATTTTCAAGATTCCAAAAGATGAAGAGATTCTTCTACAAGATGACTAGTTCAAGTCGATCTCAAGAAGCCATTAATGGCACCATTAAATGATGAGGGTGACCTTTCCACACAAGTTCTGACAACCCTGTCCACTCCTGTAGAGGAAGCTATCTATACAAGTATTTAACTTCCACTTAAAGTGAATATCTATGATGATTATGATAATGAAGATGATAAGGGTCAGCTTGCTAAGCGTAATAAAGCTTGGATTGTTGACGTTGTTGGTAAGTATGTCAAAATACACTTGTGCATTGAAATTGAGTATCCTTAAATTTGTGAGTAACATTGGTTTCACAAACAAGTGTGGCACTAAAATGAGAAGATACATCACAATAAATGATGCTTAGTTTCTTCCCTTTGGCTAGAAGGTTGAGTGCAATAGAACAACCAAAGTCAACCCATTGGATATCGTAGTGGTTTGCTAGGCAAATTCTTAGGTACCATTGTAAAATATTTACTATATTACTTATAAGTTATAAGAATTGGAAGAAGGTGCCATTTGAATACAAGGAGAATGTATATGAAAAAAAATACTTAGGTAATATTACTATATATTAAAACTATTTCTATGCTTTTATTTATATCTCCTTGTTAACTTTTATACTTGAAAAATCAAAAACATGTAATCTTGGTCATTCTAGAAATCTTGGGATGTATACTTCATATAAAAATATACACAAGTCATAACATCCCACATATAGGGCGTTTGACATGTAAAATGGTCTAGAGGTCAGACTGGGTTCTGATGCTGTCACAGTTTACTGATATGAACTTCAGAAATGTCCAATTAATTTCAAAAAAATCCAATACATGCAAATGATACCAATATGGAAAGATGTGGATGTTAACTAGAGAGGAAAAATATCTCTAGATCATTTCATCAAGCCAAGCTCTCATAAATTGATGGAACAGTACTTCTGGTCAGGCAAGATGACTGATACTGGGCAGAAACTTCAAAAATTCATATCTTTCTCTCTAGACCTCCAAATGAGGTGCTTCCAGTTGCTACAAGTCGTTATGAATGTTTTGGACCATGTTTGCCCCTCGGATGACACAATTACACAATTGACCAAATGAACAGTGCTTGTACAAATTCAAAATTCTGATACCAACTTTGAAAAATCATAGAAAATTCCAAAGACCTCCAAATGACATGATCTTTGGCTTCCCAAAAAGCTCTAGGCAAGATCTAGTCACATGCCAAATTTCAAGGCATGAAGAGATCATTTGGTCAGACTTTGACATAAGGGAGCAAAGTATCAATTTCCTTTATTAAAAAAAGGCTCCAAGGGTTCAAATTTGCTTCTCCTACTCCTAAGGCTCTATGAGCACATGGGAAAGCATCGACATAGGCTATTAAACATGGCTCAAATGTCTAACAACCCAGATTTGTAAAATTCACTCTCTCACACCAAAACAGACACCATGTACATAATGCCAAGATCTTGCTATTCATACCAAAAACTTGTTATATCATTCAATATAGTTCTAATTCTCATACATATACATTATGTACATCCATTTACAAGTATTCATAAGTGCCTACAACATGTACATCATTAGATTACATCTCTTAACAACAAAATGGTGACAGGATAGCTATTTCACAAATCCCTTGCCGATTTTTCTAGCTTCAAGCTTAGTGGCTCCCATCTCTTTGTTCACTTGGTCCACCTAGCATGTTAGGATAGTGGGGAGAAGGGGATGAGATTCAAAGAATCTCAATAGCTCATCTTTCATTCAATCATACATAATATGTGCAAAGCAAGCTTTTCAAATGCATGTATAGAAAAGTGGAAGTCATGGACACTTTAAAAATAACCTTGGCATGTGAATCAATCATACAAGACATTCAAGGGTTCACTAAGTGTTTGGATTGGCCTCACACTTCTCCTCATGGATTTTGGACTTGCCTCACCTACTCTTGAGCACTTTGGACTCAACTATACTCTTGGGAGTCCACATTATTTTTGGGAGACCCTTTGCTTTGTCTCAACTAAGCTTGAGGGTTTTTGGCTCATCCTCACCCAAGGGAAGAGTTCTTGGTCTTTCGACACTCAAGCAAACTCATACAAACATCATGGATTCATTTAACACAAAACATAACATCAAGGATTATGACATGTAAAAGCATGCTAGCATGCTTTTTATAGCTTGAAAATACACATACACACATTCTAAAATAAGCTAAACACACATCCATGCATGAGAGAAGGGGGAGAGAGCTACCTCATAGGCTAACACAAGCCTTCTCTTTCAATTTGTCTTCTCCCTTCTTGATTTCACAATTACAACTAGATAGAAGTGCTTCTCTTGAGCCTAGACACACAAAGAGCATGGAATTACTCTCTCATAACTCAACACTTATTTACAAAGCTTGG
The DNA here is from genome assembly GCA_026724425.1 of Erythrophleum ivorense. NCBI lineage: Eukaryota > Viridiplantae > Streptophyta > Magnoliopsida > Fabales > Fabaceae > Erythrophleum > Erythrophleum ivorense. Next base: position 271,041 of record JAIUCV010000037.1, on the reverse strand, counting down.
GGTTTCTTTATAGCAAACCCTACCAAGCATATAAAAAACTAGGGGTTTTTTCTCTTTCTAGAAGTTCACCAACTCTTCCCCTCCCATGTTCTCAAGTTGGTAGAACCAACATGCCTAGGGAAAATAAAGACGTAACCTTCTTCAAGAGTGGTTTTCCACTTTTTCTCTTCTGAACCAAGCCCAAAACATAGCTAATTCAACATCCAAAACCATAGCAAGAGAGGGCAAAGAGAGAAGAACAAAACTCTAAGAAGAAAAGCTATGGAGATCTCAAGTTATGCTTACCTTTTTCTTGTTCTCCTTCCTTCTCTAGGTCTCTCTCTCTCTCTTCTTAGCCCTTTTCTCTGCCTTGGATGAAGCCTAAGTTGGTTAAGAGGAGAAGGAATGAATTGGGGCGTTTTAAGAAGTTAAATTCTCTTTTTTCATGCTTTTCCGGACTAACTCTTGCTATAGCGAAGAATAACTCTCGCTACGACGAGCACGTATCAGTTTTTGTCAATGGTTAGGAAAAGGCCAGAAAATAAAAAGGAAAAAACAAACAATCCTATAAACTGGAGGATCGAAGAGCCTTGCATGTTGGAAGGCAGAGATGGTAAGTTAAAGTATGTTGTAATAATCACTATTTGAAAATGTTATTTCCAGATGAAGATACTTGATATAAATTTGTAGGAGGCTCAATACGGGTGCCAATCTCTAAAGGAGAAGTTTGAACAATTAGTCATAAAAAGGCAAATAAGGCTCTTGTCAACGACATAGCTAGAGCAATAATTGTATATGTTTAATTATGATTGTGGTTCACATTTGAAAATTTTGTGATTATGGATTATGAACTTAGTAATATGTTGCTTAGGGTTTATAGAATTGAGAATAGTTAGCAATATTATGAATATGGATTGTGGAATTGGTCGTGCTTGCCAATTTTTGTAATTGTGGTTTGTGTTTGGCAATATTATGATTATAGTTTTGGTAATAGGTTCATATTTGGAAATACTATGATTGTGAATTGGTGAATTAACCATGCTTAGTAATATCTTGATTATGTGTTGTGGACTTGGCAATATGTTGCTTTTGTGGAATTGATAATAGTTGGTAATATTGTAATTATGAGTTGTGGAATTGGTTGTATTTGTCAATTTTTGTAATTGTGGTTAGTGTTCAGCAATAGTTTTAGTGATAAGTTCATATTTGGAAATATTGTGATTGCGGGTTATTGAATTAACTATGCTTGGTAACATCTTGATTATGTGTTATGGACTAGGTAACATGTTGCTTATAGGTTTGTGAAATTGAGAATAGTTGGCAATATTGTGAATATGGGCTATGGAATTGGCCGTACATGGCAATTTTTGCAATTTGTGGTTTGTGTTTGGCAACAGTGTGATTATGGTTTTCATAATAGGTTCATATTTGAAAATATTATGATTATGGGTTGTTGAATTGGCATGCTTGGTAATATCTTAATTATGTGTTTATGAACTTGGCAATATTTTACTTGAGATTTGTGGAATTGAGAATAGTTGGTAATATTGTGATTATGAGTTATGGAATTGGTTGTATTTGGCAATTTTTGTAATTATGGTTGTGTTTGGCAATAGTGTGATTATAACTTTAGTAATAAATTTATATTTAGAAATATTGTGATTTTAGGTTGTTGAATTGGCCTTGCTTGGTAATATATTGATTATGTGTTGTGGGCTTGGTAAGATGTTGCTTATAGGTTTATGGAATTGAGAATTGTTGGCAATATTGTGAACAAAGGCTACGAAATTGGTTGTACATGGCAATTTTTATAATTGTGGTTTATGTTTAGTAAAATTGTGATTATGATTTTGGTAGTTAGTTTATATTTCAAAATATTGTGATTGTGGGTTGTTGAATCAGCCATGCTTGGTAACATATTGATTATGAGTTATGGACTTCGAAATATGTTGCTTATAGATTCATAGAATTGAGAATAATTAGCTATATTGTGAATATGGTTGTGGAATTGGTCATATTTGGCAATTTTTGTAATTATGGCAGGTGTTTGGTAATATTAAAGTTATGGTTTTGGTAATAGATTCATATTTGGAAATAATGTGATTGTAAGTTATTGAATTGGCCTTACTTGATAATATATTAATTATGGATTATAGACTTAGTAATATGTCGCTTAGAATTTGTGGAATTGAAAATAGTTGGCAATATTATGACTATGAATTGTGGAATTAGTTGTACTTTGTAATTTTTGTAACTATGGTATTGGTAATATTGTGGTAATATAATATAAGATCTCTAAACATAAATTTAGTTCAATGTGTTAATTCTAATAAATATCATCAAAAGATTTTTTAGCTTATACTCTAGGAAGTTAGGAGCAGTGGGGTCATGTTCGAGGCTTAATATTGGGTTCTTCCTCATCTCAAGTGTTTGGATGTTCCACCTGTTCTCATAGTGGGATTAGTTCTATTGCTCGTTGTATTATAGAGTTAGAAAGTCAAGTTTCTCGATTGTAAACAGTAGTGGCTAAACAAGCAAGAAAAGTTGATGCAATAATATCTTTCATTCTCCAAAATTATCAAAGTCACATGAATTAACTTTCTTCCAAGCTCCAACGATAATATTTATAATAAATTCATTAAATAATATTTATTTTTTGCAATTTAATTTTTATATGTTTCTAATCATATTTTATATTTTTAATTTAGGTGTCTGATCAAAGGAGTAAGTATCGAGCAAGTGTAAGAGAATGTTCCAATCAAGAAGATGACCATCAGTAGATTTATCACTAGTAGGATTGTTTATTAAATGATATTATATTTGTATAACTTATTTATTGACTTATAGGACTACTATTTTCATGACAATATTATTGCATATGTACTATATCTAACTTTTAAAATATTTAATTATTAAAATTTATAATTGTCATAATTATTGTGTACTAATTATTTTTAATTATGTTTATAATAAGGTTCAAATATTAAAAAATATTTAAAAAGCCAAAATTCAAGAAAAAATGTAGTTATAGTTGCATTAGTGATGATTAAAATTGTTGCTAAATGTTTCCTTTTGTAATGGTTGTGACTTAATCGCTACTAAATCAAAGCCGTAATTGACAATTATAAAAAACTTTTTGTGATGGTTGTTCCTGTGGTTAAAAATAACTATCGTAATGGCACTCTTGATGGAGCTTTTAGCAATGAATCTTGCAACTACTACTAAAATTTTTAGTGATAGTTAAACAACTGCTGTGAAGTGCCAATTTTTTGGTAGTGTATTCAAGAAATCAAAGAGTGCAACCAGAGGAACCAATTGACATGGAAAAAAAGAAACTAAAAGTATGAATATTATCGCACATCAAGATATACTTTAACAAGAAAATATACTATGGAATTCAATTGCATATGTGAGACAACACACCGAGACATTACTTTAACAAGAAAATATTATCAGACATCAATATGCCATGGAATATAAGACTCAAAACAAGGTGATATTAATGATCTCAGATTGGGAAAAGAAATAGGAAGCCCAATTGCATTGTTCAAGATAAATACATATCCCTAAGGAAGTGAAAGAGGCGTACAAAGTTGTAGTGCTAAGGAAAATCATATTGTAACTAATCATTTCAATATTGCATCAAGTAAAGTAGAAAACAATGAGAAGGATGGCTAACATGGGGCAATAGGACCATAATATAGTTTAACAATGTCTAGTGAATTATATATAATTACTTGTTCATGCTTTTATGGTATGATGTCATAGTAGAGTTTAGACATACCACTTCACATTACCAAAGATCTAAATTATAATGCTCACACCATTATTCACAATATGCATATAAAGCATTGATCTTCATTAAAACTAATTTCCTAAGATGCCACTATATACCTTGTAAGGCTAGTGAGTTAATGAAGGCCTTTGGCATGGTGCAAATTTAGTTTATCATAGTGAAATTTGTTTCTTTGACTTACATCATCTTGATCATCACTAGTCAAATTCAAAAATATAGCATTGATCTTCATTAAAACTAATGTCCTAAGATGCCACTATATACCTTGTAAGGCTAGTGAGTTAATGAAGGCCTTTGGCATGGTGCAAATTTAGTTTATCATAGTGAAATTTGTTTCTTTGACTTACATCATCTTGATCATCACTAGTCAAATTCAAAAATATGAAAGTTTAAAAAAAGTAATCATTAGGAAATTACAAAATAAGAATGAAGTGGTTATCAATAATAGGAAAAGTGCATTAATAGCCTATAATTACAAGAGGATGGATTGAAATAGCTGCAGCATGCATTGCTCTGCACATTAAGAATAGTAATGGATCAATGTCATCTGTAACCAATACATAAGCATCAAGCAATTATGATTACTGTACTTAAACAATGGGCTCCTGTGCTTATGTTTCAAAATAAGGATTATTTTCATGGTGAATATGCAAGTGAGATTATTAGGTACCAAAATTTAAACTTACAACCTCTTTTCAATTTTGTATTATTACTTCAAGGAGAGAGGAACTTATTAGTATAAAGAATAAGGTTTATTGGCTTTTGATAAAAACTCTATCCTAATAGTTTTAACAACTAATTGGTTACACTACTGGCAAGACACTAGTATGCATAGTGTCTTAAGACCAATTGGAATTTCGCAGCCAACTAGAGCAATAGTCTATGCCTTGCCTTGGTTGTTAGCATTTCTACTATAATCTGTTAATGGATATTGACTAATTAATTTTAAAGAAAAGATATCACAAGAATTGATTCTATATAAAGCTAACAATTTTTTAAACACATTAAAGGCATAGAAGTAAAGGGAACATACACATAACTAAGCATGGCTCTACTAATGAGTCCAAGAAGCAAAGAACCCTAAAACACCATGCTGGGGACTAGCATGAAATCTCTTATTGTAGCTAGATTTGATGAAAGTAGTAGACCAACAATAAACATTGAAAAAGATAGTACAATGTAACACCATGTTTCTCTAGCTTATCTCATGCTATTTCCATGCCTTATCCCATGCATTTCACAAGAAGGCAAAAGAATGACATTAAAAATAATGAGTAAATTTGCATTGCATAGCAGATAAAATTTTCATTCGGGATCCTGTGGATCATATGAACTCATTCATTTCATTCTCATATTTAATTACATAAATACAACTCAATTCCATCTCTAGAAGTCACCTAGAACTCATGCAAGTGGATGGTATACAAAAAATCAATGATGCTGCCTCAGGTTGGATTTCCAAATTACTGTCATAAACTTTGAAAAATTGTAACTAATTTTAAAAAAATAAAAATCAAGCATACTTTACCATTATGGAAATCCAAAAATTTCTACTTTATGTGAAATAAATTTAGACCCTAACAGAGGCTGCTAGCCACCAAAAATTGATAGAACAGTACCAAAGGTCGACTGTCATTATTGGTACTATCCTCCAATTTCAAAAATTCATATCTCCTTGGTCAGAGGTCTAATTAGTGTGATCTTAGTGTCCATAGAAAGCTTATCATATCTAGTTTATGCTTGTAAAATTTCATGAGTAGTGGACATCATTTGTCTCTCGAATGATACAGCCCAAGCAACTGACCAAATGAACAATATCTGCATCAATTCAGTAGAAAAATGCCAACTTTGAAAAATCATAATTAATTCCATAGAGCTCTAAATAATTTGGTCTTTGTTTTCCAAAAATCTTTAGATGAGATCTATATGCATGCCAAATTTCATGGGCAAGCTCGTTCATTTGGTCAGAATTTGATATTGGGTTGCAAATTGGTCACTTTTCTGTCTCATAAGGGATCCAAATGGTCCATTTTAGCTTCCAAGGCACTCATGACCACTTGAGCACATGGGAAAGAACCAAAATAGTCTACTAAACTTGTCTCAAAGGTGCATAAACCCAAAAATTAAAAAATTACTCTCTCACCCGTTGTCATACACAAGGAAGCATATACTTGAATTTGCCATTCACTACCTAAATTGTACATTACCATTAATTTGGCATCAAAACTTATACATACATTAAATATTTAGGTAATTATACATGTTCAAATGATTATACAACAATTTCATCATAGGATTATATCATATGCCATTCATATGGCTACAAATCAAGTCTTAAAAATGCATGCATGGGCATAATGGAAAGTGTGATCATTCAAGAAACATTCTTGGCATTTGAACAAGTCATACAAAGCATACATAAGCTTGCCAAGTAAGTGGATTAGCTTCACCCATTCTCTTCAAGGTTATTGGAATTGCTTCACCCTTTTTCTTAAAGGCCTTGAACTAAGCCTTACTCTTAGGAGACTTTAGACTTTGTCTCAACCATTCTAAAGGTTCTTGGCTCATCCTCACTATAGCTAGTGGGTTCTTGGTTTCACCACATTCAAGAAAACCAAAGCAAATACACAAAGTGTTCCTTGAATGCATAAAACAACATCATAGTACCATGGCATATGAATGCATGCCAGAATACTTTCTCATGGCTTAAAAACACATATACACACATTCAAGATAAGACAAACATTCATCCATATATGAAGGAAAGAGGGAAGAGCTACTTTTGCCACACAAGCACACTTTTTCTCTTGGAATTATACTCCCTTCCTCGGCCACACACTCACAATGATGGGAGACTTTTTTCTCTTGGCCTAAACATATAAAATAGGAACCAATTATGGTCTTGGAATTATTCTCAAAGCCACCTATCTGCTTGGAACTCTAACTTTGTCTTATGGTTCATTTATGGTTTATAAATGCACTTAATGAAGCAACATCCATCAATTAAGTTCTTGGCTCCATTTTTTCCTTCCATTTATGATTCTTGACTCCTTTTAAGCCTCTTAGAGTCATCACACAATTAAAATAAGGAACCTAACTGCATGTTGCTTCTTTAGGTTATATTATGGAACCTATACTACCAATTCATTCTCTAGGCCTCCTAAATTTTTTCCAAGGTTTCCCTTCATCTTCACACATCATATATGACTCAAAAATGGGTTTGGAAAAATTTAAAACTATCCTTAGGTGCCTTGAACCCTTTAGGCCAAGGCTATGCTTCTTCTTGGCATCTATGTAGTTTGCTTTGTTTTCTTGATGGAAGATGCATGTGAGGAGCCTTCTAGGGATCTTAGAAGCTCATCCAAATGCTTATTTGGGCCTAAGAATTATTGTATCAAATCAGATTTTTTAAGGGACACTTGAAACCCTAACTTTGCTATCTTGATTTTCCATGGTTGTTTATTAATTCTCTTTGCATATTCTTATTCTCCACACTCAATTCTTTAAGGTTCACCCTTGGTTTTGCCCAAAATCCATGTCTTCTTGAAGCTCTCTAGGTGGGACGAACCAAGGAGAAGGGAACAAGAGATAGCTACCATGGAATGGAGATTTACCTTATTTTTCTTGATTTCTTGGATAATTCTTCCTTTTCTTGGCCTCCTCTCCTCAAATCTGAAAATTTCATCTCTGTTCTGCCCTCAAAACAAATCCAAGAACTTCGATAAAATCATAGAAAAGAAGGAAAGATGGAGGAAGAGAAGGAGTTTACTAAAGAGAAAGCATGAAAAACCAAGAAAATCTATACCTTCTTCCTTGTTTTTCTCCTCCCTTTCTTCTCCTCCTTGTGTGCCTTAAACCCTAGCTCTCTCCTCTGGTTTAGAGCAGAAACAAATGTGGCTAAATGAATGAGGAGGTGGGGCGTGACATATATATATAGGTAGATTAGGAAGAACTTTTCAAAACTTCTATCATCCTTTTATCTTGGCATTTTCATTTCCAGTTTGTTTTAGCTCCTTTTAAGAACCGTTTTTTCCATTAGGTTTCCAATTTTATAACATGCCTTTGGAATCATTCAAATTGAAGATAAAACTTTCTTGAACGAATCCATCAAAGTTCGGGTCAATTGACGTTAAAAAACATCCACCAAAGGAGTTTTAATTGTCCTGGGGTTTCCCATGGTTTTCAAGGCCTCTGAGGACCCTGGAGAACTCAAAAATTTTATTTAAAAAGCCCTCTTGTGACAAATCTAAAATTTGCTCAAAATTACAAAATGTTATTACATTTCGTCAACACTTTGTAGAAATTTGTTTCTTTATTCTGGCTCTATTTTTCTTTCTGTCTGAGCCTGAGATTCTCATTTTTAGGAGTCTAGAATGCTACTTAAATTTTTTGAGACTTTAACTAATTCATTTCAGGGGACTTGCTTTGAAAACGTATCCATTTCTGTCATTTTGACAAAAACTGGACATTACATACAACACCAACAAATGGGTTTGCAAGTGATATGTCCACCTTTGTGCTTCTATTAGGAAGAAAGGATTTAAACTATGACAAAAAGAAAATCATGGATTTACATTTGGATAAGCACATTAAAACTTAATAATGACTTTCATCTTGCTAGATATGTTATAACTTATATTTTTGCTTATTCTCCTGATTTTTTAAAAGAACCAGCAAGATTTAACTTAGAATAACTTTAAATATTAGTTGTACATTCCACGTGAAGTTGCATTAAAAGGTAGGGATGATGAGATAAGCTCAATTGATTAATTGCACTGAAACTACCAACAATGATGTTTAGAATGAAGTAAGGAATACTTATTTTTACTTTTTACAAGAAAGCTACCAAGAAGTGTCCAATGTAATATTCGGATTTTATTAAATGATAGAAACAGGTGCATTTTCAAAGCAAGTCCCCTGAAATGAATTAGTTAAGGTCCCAAAAAATTTGAGTAACATTATAGAGTCCTAAAAATGAAAATTCCAGGCTTAAATGGAAAGAAAAATAGAGTTAGAAGGAAAAAACAAAATTTAACAAAAAACTTACAAAACGTAATGACATTTTTGTAATTTTGAGAAAATTTTGGAATTCACACAGAAGGGCTTTCTAAATGAAAATTTTGAGTTCTTTGGGGTTCTTAAAGGCCTTGAAAACCATGGGAAACCCCAAGATAGTTAAAACCCCTCCGGTAGATATTTTTTAATGTTAGTGTACTCGAACTTTGACAGATTCATTCAAGAAGGTTTTAGCTCTAATTTGAGTGATTCCAAAGACATTTTACTAAATTGGGTACTAAATTTTATAATGAAAAAGACGGTTCTTAAAAAGAAGCTAAAACGAATTAGAAACAAAAATGTCAAAAACGAAAGGCAAAATGGAAATTTTTGAAAAGACATCTTCCCTCCACTTATATATATAGGGCGTTCCATTCTCCCATTTATTTAGCTTCATATGTTTCTGCCCTTGACTAGAGGAAAAACCCTAGGAGAATGGTGCACAAGAGGAAGAGGAAGAGGAGGAGGAGGAGAAATCAAAGCTTGAAGGTATAGAATTTTAGTAGTTTTTCATGTTTTTTCCTTTCTAAACCTTTTCTTCTCCATTCTCCTTTATTTCTTACAGTTATATTGAAGTATATGGATCTGTTTTAAGGAAGAAATTAAGGAAAAAATTCGGATTTGAAGAGAGGAGGCCAAAGAAGAAAAGATTCAAGTGAAAAAAATAAGGAAAAACAAGGTAATTTCTTCTTCTATGGTTGTTACCCCTTGCTCCTCTTCTCTCCATATTTTGCCCCACTCAAGAATCCATAGGAGGGCTTGGTTTTTAAGTAGAACAAAGGGTGATTCTTAGGAAAAAGAGTGTGGAGAATAAGAATATGCAAAGAAAATTAACAAATAACCATGGAAATTCAAGATGCAAATTCTACCGTTTCATATGCTCCTTGTAAAATCTGATTTGACACCTTGATTTCTGTAACACCATATATTTCTAGCTTACTTCCTATCATTTCTAGGTATCACATTATGAATTATACAAAGGGAATGGAAAAATGGCATTAAAATAATGCCTTATTTAGCGTTGCGTCACGTATGAAAATTTCATTAAGTGTCACGTGGACCATATGAGCTCATACATCACATTTTCATATTTAATTATATGGATACAACTCATTTGCATCACCAAAATTGGTCCACAACTCGTGGAATTCAAAGGGGAGCATCAAACTCACACTATTATTTTTGGCTAGAATTTTGTCAATTTTGTCACCAACTTTGGAAATTCGTAATTAATTCTAGAAAACTTGAAATCAAGCATACTATGGCATTCTGGAAAGCTAAAGATGTCTAATTTATGCCAAAAATATGTCTAGGCCATGAAACATAGCATAGAAGACCTTTGACATGTGAAAAAGTGCAAAGGTTCGGACAGCTACTGGTACTGATGCAAGTGTCTGTTATAAACTTTAAAAATGTCCAATTAATTACAAAAAAATCCAATCCATTCAAATAATACCAATTTGGAAACCTATGAATGTTAGCTTCATGTAAAAAATGGATTCAAACCAAAATAAATATGGTTGGCCACTGGAATTCAATGGAACAGTGACTCAGGTTGTGTTGCACTATAGTTGTTGTTCCAAAAATTCAAAAAATCATATCTCTTAGGTCATACCTCCAAATGAGGTGCTTCCAGTTGCTACTAGTCACTGTAAATGTCTAGTTTTTGACTATAAAATTTCATATCCATTGGACCACTTTTGCCCCTCAGATGACATAATTACACAACTGACCAAATGAACAATACTGGTGTAAATCCGAATTTTTGATACCAACTTTGAAAAATCATAGAAAATTCCATAGACTCCAAATGACCTGATCTTTGGCTTTCCAAAAAGCTCTAGGCAAGATCTAATGGCATATAAAATTTCAAGTCAAGAAGAGGTTATTTGGTCAGATTTTGCTATAACTCAAGATTATGGCACATTTGGTCCCAACAAGAGGCAAATTTAGTCCAAATGAGCTCTACATTGCTTCACACACATTTGTGCAACTTAGAAAGCATAGGTGTAGCATAAATAAGTTTCTCATAAGGTTTGAACCATCATGCAACTCAATTTCATCACACCATTCTCATAAACATACATGCATAAGTGAGCTTCCAAGGGGTCAAATTATACAATTCCATTCATTTAACTCTATGTTTGATACATATACTATCTTTACATAGTTTTACACTTGTTCAAAGTGTCATAACTCAAAAATAACATATACATATATACTTTGATATTCTAACACATCAAACTAGCAAAATTTGCCAAGAGATGGATATTTAAGTTCCTTAGCTTCTATCCTTTGGATCTTGAACTCCACCTAGATCATATAAGATGAGAGAAAAGAGAGGGTGAGATTCATTGAATCTCAATAGCTCTTACACCTATTCAAGCACATTTTCAAGGCATACAACATGTCAAAGGTACAAGTATGCAATCAATCAATTTATGAAGAATTCAACTTTCACATTTTTGTGTCACAAACTCATGTCAAGTATAAGAATGAGCTCTAGGAACTTTTGGTTTGGCCTCATCCCATTTCTAGGACTTTTGGATTGCCTCATTCTTGGGTTTTAGGACTTTTGATTTAGCCTCACCCATCCAAGGGACTCTTGGCTTTGTCTTACCCATGCCATGAGACTTTTGGCATCTTCTCACCCATATTAAGGGACTTTTGGCATTACCTCTGTAATACCATACTTCTAAGACTCAATTGTTGTAATTCCCATGCATCTTTTCATATAATTTCTATGGAAACAACATAGTGGCATAGGAAGTCATGGATCAATATGCATTTCTTTAAGGGTAAAATTTTTAATTCGACATTCTGGGGACCAAGGGAACTCATTAAACTCATTCTCATATTTAATTACACTAATACAATCCAAACCCATCCAAGAAAGTGGCTTAGAACTCATACAAGTGGGTGAAACACACCAATTTCCATGAATCAGCCACAGTAAGATTTTTCAATTTTTCTGTCACAACTTCAGAAATTCATAACTAAATCCAAAAAAATTGAAATCTAACAAACTTTACCATTATAGAAAGATCTTTATGTCTAACCCATGATAAAAATAATTTCAGCTCATGAATCATTAAGAGGATAACGTTTGACATCTGAAAATCCACTGAGGTCACTGCTGTCTCGGCTACTAGTTCAGATTACTGATATGAACTTTCAAAATTCATAACTAATTCTATAAAAATTGAAATCACACAAATTTTATCATTATTGAAATATAAAGATTTTAAATATATGGTAAAAATAATTTTGGAAAGAAAAAAAATACTTTTAGCCATTGGAAATCTATGGAATAGTGACTGAACTCAGGGGACGCTACTGCTACTGATAGAAAACTTCAAAAATGCATAACTCTCTGCTCAGACCTCCAAATGAGGTGATCTCAGTGGCCAAAGAAATATTATGACCTCTAGTTTATAGCTGTAAAATTTCACAAGCATTGGACACTATATTCCTATCAGATGACACGGAACAAAAATCTGCTAGTGTAAATAGTGCACATACCAGAACTAATTGAAAATCCCAACTTTGAAAATTCATAACTAATTCTATAGAGCTCTGTTTTTTTTGAACTTTAGCTTTCCAAAAATATCTCAATGAGCTCTACATTTCTACCAAATTTCATGGAGAAATTCCTTCAGTTGGTCAGAATGTGCCATAGGGTGCCATTTGGGTCATTTTGATGTATTTTAATGGTGCAAAAGTATGCAAAATAGTTCTTAAGGTTCTTGTGGCCACTTGGGTACGTGGGAATGGCCCAAAAAGACTCCCTAAACTTTTCTTAAAGGTGTAGAAACTCAAAATACAAAATCTCATCCTCCATCCCTAAGCCATATGTAAAGAGATACATGGGGGAAATAGCCATTCAATATCCAAAAATTGCAACACTACTCATTTATCATTAATTGTCATATATAAATATCATCTATTGGAATATTTACACATGTTCCATTCATTGTACATCCATTCTATCAAAATTTTACATCATTTGCCACTTCTTTGGTTACAACATAAGAAAAATCAAGTAATTTAGAACCAAAGCTTTATCTTCCACCTTGGTGACTTCCATTTCCTTGTTCATTGGCTCCACGTAGCATATTAAGATATTGGAGAGGAGGGAGTGAGATTCAAAGAATCCCAATAGCTCATCTCCCATTCAATCATGCATAAAGAATGTAACACAAGTCTTAAGGATGCATGCATGGCATACTAACATTGAAAATAGTGCAAATACATTCTTGGCATTTACACAAAGTACACATAACATACTTAGGTTTGCCAAATGATTGGATTAGCCTCACCCACTTTCTTCAAGGTTCTTAGATTTACCTCACCTTTTTTCTTAAAGGCTTTGAGCTAAGATGTACTCTTGGGAAACTTTATCTTAGTCTCAACCACTTCTAAGGGCTCTTGGCTCATCCTCACCGAAGATAGAAGGTTCTTGGCCTCTCCACATTCAAGCAAACCAATGCAACATTTATAGGCATCATTTGAATATATAATGTAATACTATGGTTCCATGGAACATAGGCATCATACTAAAATATAATTCATAGCTTAAAATACTCATACACACATTCAAAAATAATGTAGATATTCATTCATGCATGGGAGAAAAGAGAGAGAGTTGCCTTACTTGCATTCACACACTTTTTCCTTAAGTCTTGAGTCCTCTCCCTTGACCTCACACACCCAAGAAGGTAAAGACCATTTCTCTTGGCCTAGATACACCAAAAGAAACATGAATTACTCATGGGAACAAGCCTTGGCACTATACACACTTTACATGATGCTACTTTGGTTTATGGCTCCATTATGCTTTCATAAGGCACTTAATGAAGCAACTATAAAAATTCATGATCTTGGCTCCCTTCTCTCCTTTAATCTATGATTCTTGACTCCATTTAGACTCCTTGGAGTCATCACACAATTATTTTAAGGAGCCTAGCTAGGAGTTGCTTCATTATGCTACATTATGGAGCCTACACCTTCGTCTTAATATCTATGGTTTCTAAAATGTTTTCAAGGCTTCTTCTCATCCTCTTCCATCATATATGACTCAAAAATAAGCTCAGAACAAATTAAAACTATCCCTAACCTATAGTTCTGCCCTAGGCTGAAATGACACATGAAAAAGGGAAGTAATGGGTTTGCTTTATTTTCTTGATGGAAGAGGTGTGTGGGGAGTCTCTAGGGATCTTAGGAACTCAAGCAAACACTTATCTAAGCTAGGGAATTCATGGATCAAAACAGATTTCACAATGTCTCCATGAATCCCTAACTTTTCTATCTTGTGTTTTCATGCTTCTTTCTTTGATTTCTTTGTACTTACTTGCTTCTCACACTCTAAAATCTATGAATTTCCCTTGCTAGGACCAGAATTCATCTCCCTTTGATTGGCCTTTATATGGGACAAAATTATCACAAGGAGGAGAAGGGAAGAAGAAGCATGGAAGATAACAACTTACCTTGATTTCTTAGCTTTTCTCAAGTGCTCTTTTAAGTGGCAAGTTCCTCTCCTTCAAATTCTGTTATTCCTCCTCTAGACTAGACTCAAAACATCACCAAATTCATCAATGAAACTATAGAAATGAAGAGGAGAATGAGAGGAACAAGTTTACTCAAGGGAAGAGCATAAAATTCTACACTTTTCTTGCCTTTTCCTCGCTTTTTCTCTCTTCGAAATCTTCTCTCCTTGTGCACCCAAGAGAGTTGGCTTCCTTCTCTATTTTTAGGGCAAAAACAAATGGTGGAAATGAGGAGCTACTGGAACGTGGATAAGAAGGAGCTAAAAGTCACTTTACGCAACTTTTTACTTTTGCATTTTAGTCTATTTTCTTGACTTTTTCATTTTAGGCTCATATCAACTCCTTTTTGAAATCCTTCTTTTCCATCATATTCTTTAGGCTCTTACTCATAAGAATTTCCTTTGGAATCACTTAGAAAGAATCTAAAACTATTTCGAACTGTCCAGTCAAAGTTTTGGTCAACCAATGGCCAAAATCGTTCACCGGAGGGGTTTCAACTGTTCTATGGGTTCCCATGGTATTCAGGGCCTCTGAGAACTCCAAAAAAACTCAAAATTTTCATTTAAAAAGCCCTCTTGTGAGTTTTCAAATTTTTTCAAAAATTACAAAATACCCTTACTTTCTTCGACAAATTTTCTGAACTCTTCTGGCTCTGGCTTTTGAGCATCTTAAATCTCAAATCCTCATTTTTTAATATTAAAAATTTTATCCTAATTTTAGTTGGCCCCAAATCCTTCTATTTTAGGGACTTTCTTTTATATATGGCTCATTTTTTAATGTTTACAGAAAAACCGAACATCGCGTTTCACACGTTTACGAAGGGACTTGATGTTACAACCTCACCCTTATGAGCCATTTTCACAATACAAAGACATTCAAGAAAGCATATTGGTACCAAAATAGCTACATAGCATCAAGTGGCATGTCTCAAACATATAAAGATACACACAAGCACACAATGACACATATGCAACAAGAAAATGCAACAAGAAAAGGTGAAGAGTTGCCTTGGTGCAAATTCAAGCTTTACATAGTTTGTTCTTTCTCCTTTTTGGTTCCATAAGTACAATGAGGTGGGGTTGGATTTTCTTGGCCTATTCACAAGAAACAACATTTAATTATACTCTTGGAACAAGCTAAGACTTCCAACTCATTCTCAAGAATACACTTTATGCTATTTGTCACAATATGGTTCCATTAATGACCTAATGAAGCAACTACCATCATTAACATTCTTGGTTCCATTCTTTTGCCATATCTAGGCCTCTTGACCTCATTTAAGGTCCTTGAAGTCATCACACGCTCACTTTTACAAACCTAAGTCCATGTTACTTCATAAGGTTACATTATGGAAAACATTGCCTCATCTCCCAACCTAAGGCTTCTAAATTTTTTCCAAGGGTTTTTCCTATCTTCTTTTATCATATAAAGTCACAAATTAAGCTTGGAATCATTTAAAACATCCCCTAGCTATCTCTATGGGTTTTGACCAATTTATGCTTCCATTAAGGACCCATGGAGTTTGGAATTTTTTCTTAATGGATGGGGTACTTGGGAGGCTCCCTAGGAGTCTTAGAAACTCAAACAAATAGTCACATATGATGGGAAAGTCTTGAATCAACCCAGATTTTAAACTATGTTCAAGCACCCTACACTTTTCTAACTTGAGTTTTACTAGCTTTTCATGCATTTCTTTAGTGTATTCCACCTTCCCATGGCCTAGTTTGATGAATTCTTATGGATTATAAAATAGAAACTCTTCCTTTTTCATGGTTTTATTTGAGGCATCCCACCATGGAGGAGGAGAAGGAGAAGAAGAAGCAACTAGGAACAAGATTTACCTTAGTTTCAAGCTTCCTTCCAAGGCTTCTCCTTCTTGGTTCTCCCTTCTTCAACCAATTCGAACTTCCCCTCTAAAATTTTGGACCAAAATAGAACCAACCATTACAAGAAAGCCATGGAAAGAGAGCCTAAAAGGAGGGGAGCAAGAGTGGAAGAGCAAGAGTATGAAATCTTTAACCTTTTCTCACCTTTTGCCTTGCTTTCTTCTTCCAAAATTCCATCTCTTTGTGCACCCAAGACAGCAGCATCTTTTTTGAAATTTGGGTAGAAGAAAGTCGGTTTAAGGAGGGAGAGGAAGAACGTGGACTTAAAAGGAGAATTTAGAAGCTTCCTTTTGCAAATTGTTTTCATTTTTGCCCTTCTATAATGACATTTCTGGTTTGGCTTTGTTTTAGCTCCTTTTTGAGAACTGTCTTTTCATCAAAAAATTTAGGTTCCCAATTTAATAAAATGCCTTTGGAATCACTCCAATCGGAGTTAAAACCTTCCCGAACAAATCAGTCAAAATTTAGGTCAACTGACGTTGGAAAATGTCCACCGGAGGGGCTTTACCGGTCCTAGGGCTTCCCATGGTTTTTAAGGCCTCTGAGAACCTTGAGCAACTCAAAATTTTCTTTTAAAAAGTCTTCCTAGGTGTTTTTCTAAAATTGCACTTATTTACGAAAATGCTACTGGCCTTTCGGCAAATATTTTGAATCACTCTAGCCCCAGTTTCTGGGTAACTCAAGACTCAAATCCTCATTTTCTATTATTTAAAATTTTATCAAAATTGTATTTGACCTTGAATAACTCATCTCAGGGGACTTGCTTTTCAAATTAGCTCATTTCGTTGTTTTTGTAATGTACCGGGCATTACAATTTCTATGCCTAAATGAGAGTTTAAATGAGCTCCTAAGATCCCTAGAAGCCAAGAACCCTTAGCCATGGTGAGGATAAGCCAAGAACCCTAAAGCTTGGTTGAGACAAAGTAAAGAGTCTCCCAAAATTGAGATTGACTCCTAAGAGTAAGGTTAAGTCCAAAAACCTCTTAAAGAATGGGTGAGGCAAATCCAAAATCCATAAGTAAATGGGTGAGGCTAATCCACTTACGTGGCAAGCCTTTGTATGTTATATATGACTTACTCAAATGTTGAAAATGTCTCTTGAATGATTGCATATCCTATGATACACATGTATGCATTTTCAAGATTGGTTTTGGCATACTTTATGTATGGTTGAAAGGGAGATGAGCCATTGGGATTCTTTGAATCTCATTCCCTCCTCTCCAATGTTCTAACATGCTAGGTGGACCAAGAGAGTAAGGAAATGGGAGCCAACCACTTGAGAGATAAAAATGTGACATCAAAGTGCATGGATTTTGTTATTTAAGACCACATAGATGGAAAATGTTGTAATCTATAGTTGTATATGTCCTATGATATTATGAATATGTATAATTATGTTAATGTATCATGTATAAATGAGAGCTAAGTTTGTATGTATGGAAATGCTCATTTTGGACATGTAATGACAAATTTGCATTATGGAAATATATGTATAAATGGAAGTGAAGTGGCCAAATTGAGATGTATGAGGCTTGGGACCACTTGGGCAGTTCATACAAGTCATAATCATGCTTTTAAACTTGCCAAAGAGGTTCCAAACATCAAGGGAAGTCATTTGGACACTTTGGTATCTTATATGGAGCCAAAATTGACCATATTGAAGACCTATACTATTTTTTGTCCAATTGAGCTCTTCTGGATCTGATATTTGGCATGCATTTAGAGCTTGTTGAGATCTTTTTTGGAAGCTAAAGTGTAGAATTTTTGGAGATCTATGGAATATTTGATGAATTTTTAAAGTTGGGAAAAATTCTGAAATTAGTTCGGGGAACTGTTCACTTAGGTTTGAAAATGAATTTTGTTACTCAGGGGGCAAATGATGTCCAATTGTCACAAAATTTTACAAAAAGAAACTAGACATTCCCAGTGACTTGTGGCAATTAGAAGCACCCCATTTGGATGACTAGAGAGGGAGATATGAATTTTTAAAGTTTCTACCTAGTATCAAGCATTCAGACTGACCTCAGGTATCGTTTAATTAGTTTTTGATGTCTGGATGTGCACAGACTGGTCTAAAGTTATTTTTTTTCCTCTAGCTAACATCTATAGCTTTCTAGATTGGTATCATTTGTATGGATTGGATTTTTTTGAAATTAATTAGACATTTTTAAAATTTGTAGTAGAAACCTGTGATAGTACCAATAGCCAGTCAGACCTTTGCGCCTTTTCAAATGTCAAACGTCTTCTATGTTATGTTTCATGGCCTGGACATATTTTTAGTATAAAGTATACATGTGTAGCTTTCTAGAATGGCAATGAATGTATGATTTCAATTTTTCTAAAAGTAGTTATGATTTTCCAAAGTTTGTGATAAAAGTGGAGAAATTCTGGTCGAAATGGAAACTATGAATTTTATGCACTCTCTTGCCTTACACGAGCTCTAGGCCAATTTTGGGGATGAAAATGAGTTGTATCTATGTAATTAAATATGAGAATATGATACATGAGCTCACGTGGTCCACGGGATACTGAATAAAAATTTTATACGCGACATAACGCTAATAAATTCATTATTTAATGCCATTTTTCTTGCCTCTTGTGTGAGTGGCATAGTTTAAGGCATGAAAGTAGTATAAAATGAGCTAAGAAATTATGGTGTTATATCCAACTTCTTACATATAGCCAAATCAATTAGGTAGACATAGAAAGAGTCTAGGAACAAAAATAGGTAATTGGCCAAATTTTGTGATGCTTTATAGAGTGTAGATTACTTAAATTAGAATTATTATGTTTGGCATGAAAATTAAAAAAATACCAAATGAGTTATTGGGTTAAGACTAAGGGTAGGTATTTCATGATACAATAGGAAAATGGATCTTTTGAATCCATAAACTAGATCATGAAACTATTGACTGCCAACATAAAATATCATTAGTGAGTTATCATATGTGACAAGAATGTCGATTTCATAATTACATCAACAGCATAGTTTATGAGATGAAAAGATTTTGATTTTGTAATTAGACTAATGTAAGTTAGGGTATCAGTCTAAGTCATCAAGGTGAGTGCTACAAATATTTCTAATCAATTATTGTCTAATCCCATATGGCAAATCACAGACAACATAATGTAATTTGTTTAGACCTAATCAACTTAGAAAAGAGTCTTAATTAAAGCACTACTATACAACTTATATCCACCAACATACAAGAAGTGAGAAATAAATTAACAAAATAAGAGAAAAAAGGAAGGAAAAAATAAAATGTTTTTATGCACCCAAGCAATCTTTGCATTGTTGTTGGATTCATTTAGATCCAAGCCTCTTTTCAACAATTGATGTAACATAGCACATTGACAAATTTAGGGCCAAACTATCTCATGTTGAATATAATTTTATCCCATAACATATATATAGATAAATAAGCATCTTAAGAAATATCTTCATTCCTCTTAAACTAATACCAAAAGCACCCATACAAATAACAAGTATAATGTTTTTAATGTTAGTAGTTTGGTTAGCTTGAACATAAATGATGGATTGGTAGTTTGGAACACCACTAATCATGTAATTGTTAAAATATAGGCTTGACCAAGTCTATTTGACATATCAAACTTAAATTTCATCAACTTGGCATCCATAACACAGTATCTACTACCAACCATATATTTCCCTATTTTGGTAAGCAATTATAAAAATAAAAGAGTTCATAATACAATGTAAAAGGGCTAAGGGATGCGAAGTGTAATATCCAGTTCTCTAAAAATGAGAGAAAACGTGAGAAACGCAACGTATGGTTTCTCCGTAAACAAATGAAATTCACCAAATACAAAAGCAAGTCCCCTGAAATGAATTAGTTAAGGTCTTAAAAAATTTAAGTAACATTTTAGACTCCTAAAAATGAGAATCCCAAGCTCAGACGAAAAGAAAAATAGAGCTAGAATAAAGAAATGAGATGTAACGAAAGGTAGACAAAATGTAATGGTATTTTTGTAATTTTAAGAAAATTTTGAAATTTTTATAGGAGAGCTTTTTAAATGAAAGTTTTGAGTTTTTCTGGGTTCTTAGAGGCTCTGAAAACTATGGGAAGCCTTGGGATAGCTAAAGACCCTCCGATGGATGTTTTCCAACAATGGTGAGTCCGAACTTTGATAGAGTTGTTCGGGAAGGTTTTAGTTCTGATTTGAGTGATTCCAAAGGCATTGTACTAAATTGAGAACCTAAATTTCATAAGGGAAAATACAATTCTCAAAAAGGAGCTAAAACGAATTAGAAACAAAAATGCCAAGAACAAAGGGCAAAATTGAAAATTTTAAAAAGTCTTCTTTAAACCTCCTTATATATATAAGGCGCCCCACTTCCTCACTCATTTAGACACAATTGTTTCTATCCTAAACCAGAAGAGAGAGTTAGGGTTTGAGGTGCACCAAGAGGAGGAGAAAGGAAGGAGAAAAACAAGATAGAAAGGTATAGATTTTCTTAGTTTTTCATACTTTCTCTTTAACAAACCTTTTCTCCTCCATTTTATCTTCTTTCCTATGGTTTTATTGAAGTTCATGGATCTATTTTGAGGGCAGAACAAATGAGAAAATTCGGATTTGAAGAGAGGAGGCTAATGAAAGTGAGAAACAAGCAAGAAAAGCCAAGGAAACAAGGTAACATCTTCATCCCATGGTAGTTACTCCTTCTTCCTTCTTCTCCCTATTTCGCCTCATGTATGTAGCTGCAAGAGGGCTTGGATTTTGGATAGAACCAAGGGTGAATCCTAGGAAATTGGGTATGGAGAATGAGAATATGCAAAGTAAATTAACAAAAGACCATTAGATTTCAAGATAGGAAAGCTAGGGTTTTGGTTGCACTTTGAACTCTATCATGAATCCTAACCATATTTTATGATGTTTAAGAGTTTATATAGGCTTCTAAGACACTAAGAGAGCTTCCTACATGCTTCTTCCATCAAAGGAAAAAAAGAAACTCCAAGGGTGCTAAGAAGAGTATATGCCTCAGCCTAAAGGGTTCAAGGCACCTAGGGGAAGTTTTAAATTATTCCAAGCTTAGTTTTGAGTCATGTATGATGGAAGAGGATGAGAGGAAGCCTTGAAAAATTTTTAAAAGCTATATAAAGTAAGATAGTATCATAGGTTCCATATTATGGCTTAAAGAAGCAACACCTAGCTAGGCTCCTTGATTTGATTGTGTGATGACTCTAAGAGGTTTAAATGGAGTCAAGAATCATAAATAGATAAAGAGAATGGAGCTAAGATGATGTTTTCTTAAGGTTTCTTCATTAAGTGCATTATGGAACCATAAAAGGGATATATGAACCACCTAGCTTTTCTAGTGAATGTTTGGCCTTAGAATTTGATTCAAGAGTATAATTGGCTTCCATATGATATGTCTAGGCTAAGAGAAATGTCTCCACCTTTTTGTGTATCTGAGGTCAAAGAAGAGGACTCAAAGTTCAAGGAAAAAATGTGCTTGTATGGCAAAGATAGCTCTCTCCACCTTTTCTCATGCATAAATGTGTGATTACATTGTCTTTGGATGTGTGTATGTATGTTCTAAGCCATGAAAAGTATTTTAGTATGATTTCATATGCCATGGTACCATGATGATTTTTTAAGCACTCAAATGATGTTTTATATGTTTGCCTCAGTTTGCTTGAGAGTGGAGAAGCCAAGAACCTTCTAGCCATGGTGAGGATGAGCCAAGAACCCTTAAATTTGGTTAAGACAAAGTAAAGAGTCTCTCAAGAGTGAGGTTGACTTCTAAGAGTGAGGTTAAGTCAAAACCTTTTAGAGAAAATAGGTGAGGCAAGTTCAAAATCCATAAGTGAATGGGTAAAGCTAATCCACTTACTTGGCAAGCCCATGTATGTTATAGATGACTTGTTCAAATGCTAAGAATGTTTCTTGAATGATCATACATATCATTATGCTCATGCATGCATTTTCAAGATTTGTATTGCATACTTTTATGTGTGATTGAAAGAGAGATGAGCTATTGGGATTCTTTAAATCTCATTCCCTCCTCTACAATGTCTTAACATGCTAGATGAACTAATTGAGTAAGGTAATGGAAGCCACCAAGCCTAGAAGAAGGAGATTGATATCAAAGTGTATGAGAATGCCTAGTTTTGTCTCTTTTATAGCCATATACATGGCATATGATGTAATCCCATGATGAAATTGTCATGTAATCATATGAACATATGTAATTGCCCAAATGTTTGATGTATGTATGAGTTTTAGTGCCAAATGAGCAGTAATGTGCATTTTGGATAGTGAATGGCAAGTTCAAGTATATGAAATCTTGTGTATGCCATGGGGTGAGAGAGCGAGTATTTTATTTATGGGTTTTATGCACCTTTGAGACAAGTTTAGAGAGCCATTTGGTGCATTCCCATATGCTCAAATGGTCATGGTTGCCTTAGAACTTGAAATGGACCATTTGGAACCTTTGATGACACAAAATGAGCTATTTTGCAACCCAATGTCAAGATCTGACCAAATGAACGAATTTACCTATGAAATTTGGCATATATAGATCTTATCTAGAGCTTTTTGGGAAGATAAAAGATCAGATTATTTGAAACTCTTTGGAATTAATTATAAATTTCCATATTTGGCATTTTTCTGCTAAACTGATGCAAATACTATTCATATGGTTAGAAATTTGGGCTGTATCATTCGTGGGCCAAATGATGTCCAATGATCATGAACTTTTACAGACATAAACTAGACATGATAATCTTTCTATGTCCACTAAGATCACCCTAATTAGACCTCTAAGTAGGGAGATATGAATTTTGGAATTTAGAGGTCAGTACCAGTAATGACAGTCGACCTTTGGTATTATTCCATTGATTTATTGTAGCTAGCAGCATCGTTTGTGGTTTGGACTTATTTTTAACATAATGTAGACATCTTTATCTTTCTATAATAGTATATTATGCTGAATTTTTATTTTTATAGAATTAGTTATGATTTTTCAAAGCTCAAACACAGAATCTAGAAATCCTACTCGAGGCTGCACACTATGCTTTTGAGTATATCATCCCTTTGCTCAAGGTATAGGCCACTTCTTGAGCTTGTTATGAATTTTGTTTGTGTATTTAAATATGAGGATGAGATGGATGAGTCCATATGACCTATGGAACACCGAATGAGAAATTTACCTGTGACGTAATGCAATTTAATTATATTTTTCCATGACTTTTTCTTGAGAAATTCATATGCTTCATAGAAATAAGCCTACATATGATATGAGATTAGTCATAGAAGCACAGTGTTACATGAAGTCCTTACCTTGCTCCCCAAAACAAATACATATGTAGTCCTAATAACATAGGCTATATAGTCATATAAGTACTTTAGGTAGTTAACATAAAAAAGCTCCAAGCGAAACTCAAGGTATCGATGAGTATATATAGAGGCCATTGCTTGAGTATAAAAGTAGCTTGTAAGGTATATTTACAACAAAAGAAAAAGTAAAAATTGTCATCTTATGCGATTGTGCATCTAATCCGTGAAGCTTTCCCTGAATCAGGTATTGATAGGAAGTAGAGTAGGAGCTAATTGCTCTTGGATAGCCTAGTATGTGCAACATAAATTTCACATTGAGAGAGACTATCAATAGACCTCAACTAGTCAAAGAGTTGCAATGTACTTACCTTTTTATCCTTGTCATGCTAAAATCATTCAACCCAAGGCTTTATCATGTCTTATGTTCCTTCCTTCAGCATGTGAGTAGCCTTTTTTAAGCTCTAATTTATATTTGAATTGACTTCATGTAAAACCTAGACTAAAGCCTCATCTTAATTATGGCAATTGCACTTTCTCTTACAACTACATGATGTTGCCTCACTATTGTTGGCTTCTGGCATCTTAGAACCTTTTGCCTCTAGCTTAACCTTTGCATTAAGGCGAATGTCATCAAGGTCCTTAATGCCCCCACCACCTATCTCCTCCCTCACCTTACCCATTGTTTATGCATCCTTACTAGTGGTCCTATCCTTTACCCAGACTATACAATGTTCCTTAAAGTGAGGGAATGGCTTAGTGGACTACCTTCTTAAGCACCTGCTTAAATGAAGACAAAAAATTAAAGAGTCAACTAATACTAGAAAAGGAAACCAAAGATACAAATTAAAGATAAAAAATACCTACACCTTTGCATATTCATCCTAGATGACCTTCTTTGCTATGACACAGGTGGTGTTAGGATCCCAACCAAAGTTGAGGTGTTGTTGCTATAGACCATGTTAAACATGATAGATCGGCTTTACTTCAATGTCTACAACTAAGACTAGATATGAGGAAATCCTTTTAGGCCACACTAACATAACTTATGTCCGTTAACTTCTCTAGTTTCTAAGAATGCCCTTGCTTGAATCTATTGTCAATAAGATACTTCCCAACAAAGCATAGTCTAATAAGGTATTCAACTAAGTAGGTATCCTCCTTGAGTGGCCATTTATGTTTGCCTTGTGAGCTTAATTTCATTAAGTTATCTATGTGGGTAGGCTAAAATATATTTTAAAAAAATAAAAGAAGTAGTTGACATACTTGATATGAATGAAGCAAATATAAGTAAAACAAACAACAAAGTAGTGGAAACCACAACAACTGTAAATATAAGTGGGAAACAATTGTCAAGTAAATCTCCTAGCTGCATACAAGATGTAGTAGAATATAACATGATGAATATAATGAGATTATCTAATAAGTAGGGTGATACATTAAACAAGAGCAAATAGAACATAAATGTACATATACTAATGTTTCCTTCAGTTAAGTGCTGGCTATAAAGTGGTGCTCAGCCCAATGAACATGTCTTTCGCCAGTTGCTCATGGAAGCTTGACAATGTGTTAGATGTCTCCAATATTGCTATTGGATTAGCATCATATGGGTATCGATGACTTCATCATTAGAGAGCTTATTGTTGTTCTACTCAAATGGGATTATGCAACAAATAACACATAATGATCATCAATTATGTATCCTTATTAGGTCAGGAAGGACTCCTAAGGATCGCCTATTGTTTTTTAACCATGCCAAAACACCTTTCAATAACATTGTGTGCCTTTACATGTTGCATGTTAAATAGCTTATGTGGAGTGGTTGGGTGCCAACTGTAACATCCGGTTCTCTGAAAACAAGAGAAAACATGAAAAATGTAACGTATGGTTTCTCTGTCAACGAACGAAATTCATCGAATAAGAAAGGAAGCCCCCTGAAATGATGTAGTTAAGGTCCCAAAAAAATTTGGGAAGCATTCTAGACTCTTAAAAATGAGAATCTTAGGCTTAGACAGAAAGAAAAATGGAGCTAGAATGAAGAAACGAATTGTGACGAAAGGTTAACGAAACGTAAGGGCATTTTCGTGATTTTGAGAAAAATTTGGAATTCACACAAAAGATCTTTTTAAATGAAAGTTTTGAGTTCTCTAGGGTTCTCAGAAGCCCTAAAAATCATAGGAAGCCCAGGACAGCTAAAGTCCCTTCAGTGGACGTTTTTCAACATCAGTTAACTTGAATTTTGACTGATTCATTTGGGAAGGTTTTAGCTCCAATTTGAGTAATTCCAAAGGTATTTCATTAATTGGGAACCTAAATTTTATGATAGAAAAAGAGGTTCTAAAAAAGGAGTTAAAATGAGCCTAAATGGAGCAAAGAGACGCGTAGGGGCAAAATGGTCATTTTGAAAAATTGTAAAAAAGACTTCTTAAGTAAGATTATACCTGATCACCTTTGTAACAGCCAAGAAAAAGAAAAGAAAAAGAAAATAGAAAAGAAATGAGAAAAGAAAAAGGAAAGAAAAGAAAAGTTAAAAATTTTCGAAGAGCTGAGAATTTTCTAAGTCTTTTCGCCATAGCGAGAAATGGAATCGCCATAGCGAGAATGCCTCCTCGCCGTAGCGAATATGTTCCTAGCTATAGCGAGTGCGGCATTCCATATAGAGACCAGGGAGTTACTCGCCGTAGCGGTGCTATAGCGAAGGCAGAGGTCTGGAACAGACACGATCTCGCCATAGCGACGCCATAGCGAAGGTCTAGAATAGACACGAGCTCGCTGTAGTGACGCCATAGCGAAGGCAAAGGTCTAGAACAGACACGAGCTCGCTGTAGCGATGGTAATGACTCGCTATAGCGAGAGCGGTCCAGAAAAGCGAGAAAAAGAGAGTTTGACTTTTTAAAAGCTTCCAAATCTCTTCTTTCTTCTTCTAACCGACTCAAACTCGTCTTAGGAGAGAGAAAAGGGCGGAGGAGAGAGAGAGAAGCTGAAGAGAAGAAGAAATCACAAGAAAGGTAAGGATTCTCATGGCTTCCTCTTAGTATGTTACCCTTCTCCCCTTTTTCCCTCTTTCCTACGGTTTAGATGATAGAAATGGTTAGGTCTTGAGTCTGGTTCAGAGGAGAGAGAGTGGGAAACCATTCTTGAGAGAGATTAGAAGTAGATAGTCTTCTCTTTCTTGCTTTTCCCCCTTTCTTAAGAGCTTAAGAGTTGAGAAAAGAGAGAGGATAGATAATGGACCTTAGTGAGAAGGAAAGACCTAGATAGAGAAGCTCAGTAGAGCTGATTAGAAGTAATCCCTAGCTTAAGAATCAAGTATTGAGGTATTAATTCCATGCTTTTGTGTGGTTAGGCTCAAGAGAAGTTCCCTCATCTAGAAGTAGTTGTGAAACCCACAAGGGAGGAGACAAGTTGAAAGAGCAAGTAGTGAATAGCTAACAAGATAGTTCTCTCCACTTTCTCTCATGCATAATTGTGTGTTTACATTGTCTTGCTTGTGTGTATGAATGATATGAGCTATGAGAAGTGTGTTAGCATGATGATGTGTTATGATTGAAATGATGATTTAAATGATTGTTTTGGGTGTTGCTTGAGGAAATGGAAAAGCCAATAACCCTATAGCCAAGGTAAGGATGAGCCAAAGCCCTAAGTTGGTTGAGACAAGAGTAAAAGGTCTCCCAAAAGTGAAGTTGACTCCCAAAGAGTAAGGGTGAGTCTAAGGACTTCTAAAGTATGGGAAGGCAAATCCAAAAGCCACAAGGGAATGGGTGAGGCTGATCCAAGTACTTAGCAAGCTCTTAAATGTTATACATGGCCATTTCATATGTTTTAAATGTTTTCATCATGGTTTTATATGCTAACATGCCATACATGCATAATGAGACTTGTTGCATGCGATATATGTATGATTGAATGAGAGTTGAACTACTGAGATTCTCCGAATCTCACCCTCCCTCTCCACCATCCAACCATGCCAGGTGGACCAAGTGAGATTAGAGATGGAAACAACCACCACCAAGCATGAAGCTAGGGATAGAAATGAAGAAGAGTGTAAAGGTTTCTTGTAAATACATTGTAATGTGTTGTACATGAGAGATGTAAATGATGTATATGATGTAACATTTATATATGTTGTAAGACCATGTAAGTAAGACGATGTATGTATGAGAATGAGGTTTATGATGAATGAGAAAGTAGATTTTGATATGAAATGCTCAAAGTAGTATAGACTATATGGGTGCATAAGTGGGCATAGGGTAGTGAGTTTCTCCAATCTAAGTTACTAGACACTTGAGACATGATTGATGGCCCCTAGAGATGCTTTCTCATGTGCTCAAGGAGTCATAGAAATAGAAAAACCAAGATTGGACCCTATGAACCCCACTTTTGGCCAAGAAATGGCCTTCTTGCACATGATGTCATAGATCAGCCATGTGACCTCTTCTTGTTATGAAATTTGACATGTAACTAGATTATGTTTAGAACTTTCTGGGAAGCTAGAGTTCATGTCATTTAGAGGTCTATAGCATTTTCTATGATTTTTCAAAGTTGACATCAGAAAATCGGATTTCAGAAATCACTGTTCATTTGGTCAGTTTGAGAAACGTGTCATCCGAGGGGCAAACGTAGTCCAATGGCTACGAAATTTTACACACAGAAACTATATGGTCACAGTAACTTGTGGGAACTGGAATCACCTCATTTAGAGGTCTAGAGAGTGAGATATGCAATTTCGAAGTTCCTGCCCAGAATCAGACACCCAACCAGACCCGAAGTACTGTTTCATCGATTTCCGGGAAATTGGCTTGGTGAACTGATCTAGAAATATTTGTCTCCTCTAGATAACATCCACATATTTCCATAGAGATATAGTTTATGAGCATTGGATTTTTGTGGAATTAGTTAGACATTTTCAAAGTCCATATCAGTAAACTGTGACAGCAAAGAAGCCCCCTCTGACCAGTGAACGATTTTGATGTCAAACGCAGAATAGGTGAGAGATTGAGACTTCTAAGTATTTTTAACATGAAGTATACGTCTCAAGATTTCTAGAATGGCCCAGATCATGCAGTTATGATTTTTCTGCATTTAGTTATGGATTTTCAAACTTAGCCCAGAAATGAAGCAAAATCTGTCAATAGCGAAAATGCATGTCTCCAATCCCTTTTTGCTTTCCATGAGTTCAAAGCATATTGTGGGGATTGAAATAAGTCTCAATAGTGTAATTGAGCATGAGAAAGCATAGAGAGAGCTCAACCGGTCCATGTTACTTCTAAGTGGATCTCTACCCATACAATATGCCATAGAGAAAGAAGCATAAGGTAGAGTAAATTATCTCCCTTGTGAGTTCCGAACGTGCATATGAGTAAGAGGGCATCTTGGGTATGAGCTAGAGGTTAAGGTGTTACAACCTTCTCCAAGCTTCCATTTGCAGAAAAAGGGGCAGCAATGGCGTGACATTAAGAGGGGAGAGAGAGAAAAAGTTTAAGCTTCCATTTAGGTAAGTGAACAGCCCCGTTTCATCCCGCGCCAGTTAAGAAAGTTGTTCCTTTCTCTAAGAGCTCTCTAATAGTGGTTTTATTTTCTTGAAAACTTAAAGATTCAGGTATAACCCAAGCCAAAAAGGAACTCTTTTCAAGAAATTAATAAGTGAAAAATAATCTACGTGAAAAAAGCTCCGTTTTAAGGTAAGACTTTACTTGAAACACTTACAAAATCTTGTGTTTTCAAGCCATTTAAACTTAGTTCTAGAGAGACAAAGTGAGAAGGAGAGTTTTTCTTCATCTGTTCTTGATGGAACCAAAAGTTATGGAGTATGAGGATTAAGAATATACAACTAGAATTGAAAAGGGAGCTTTAGAATGCAAGTTATGGAATTTAGGAATTTGGTTGCACCTAGGCTAAGATGAAGCTTCCTAGTAGTAATTTAAGTTGTCTAAGAGCATATATGAGTTCCTAAGACACTAAGAGAGCCTCCCACATGCTTCTCTCATCAAAGAAATTAAAACAACTCCATTAGTGCTATATGGAAGCATAACTTCGGCCAAGAAGAGTTCATGCACCTAGGGAGTGTTTTAATTCCTTCTAAGCTTAGTTTTGCATCATGTGTGATGGGAGAATATGAGAGGAAGCCTTGGAAAAATTTTAGAAACCATAGATAGTGAGATGGCCTTATATATTCCATAATATAGCTTAAAGAAGCAACATCTAGCTAGGCTCCTAGAATTGATTGTGTGATGACTCCAAGAGGTTTAAATGGAGTCAAGAATCATAAATAGATGGAGAGAATGGAGTCAAGATGATGTTTCCTAAATGTTGCTTCATTAAGTGCATTATGGAACCATAAAGGGGTTTATAGGTCAAGCTAGAGTTTAAGCAAATTGTGTGGCCTTAGAATTAATTCCATGAACCTAATTGGCTTCCATAAATTATGTTTAGGCTAAGAGAAAACTTCCCCACACTTTTGTGTGTGTGTGGCCGAAAAGGGAAGCTTGGATTCAAAGGAAAAAGTGTTGTGTACAAGGTAGCTCTCTCCACCTTCTCTCATGCATGGATATGTGCTTATCTTGTCTTGAATGTATGTATATGTATTTTTAAGCTATGAAAAGTGTTCTAGCATGACTTTAATTCCATGGTGCCATGATGTTACAATATGCTCTTATATGATATTTTTGATGTGTCCTTGGGTCTGCTTGAGTGTGGTGAGGCCAAGAACCCTTAGCCATGGTGAGAATGAGCCAAGAACCCTTGAGATTAGTTGAGACAAAGCAAAAAGTCTCCCAAAAGCAAGATGGGCTCCCAAGAGCATGGTTGAACCCAAGAATCTTTTAAAGAATGGGTGAGACAAATCCAATATCCACAAGAAATTGGGTGAGGCCAATCTACTTGCTTGGCAAGCCTTTGTATGCTATATATGACTTTCTTAAATAATAAAAATGCTTCTTGAATGTTTGCACATGTCAACATGACCATACATGTATTTGTGAGACTTGTTTGCATCCATTATATATGATTAAATGGGAAATGAGCTATTGAGATTCTTTGAATCTCATCCCCTCCTCTCCAATGTTCTAACATGCTAGGTGGACCAAGAGAGTATGGAGATGGAAGCCAACCACTTGAGAGATGAGAATATGACATTGAAATGTATGAACTTTGCATTTTAAGGCCATCAAGGTGGCAAATGTTGTCATCTATAGTTGTATATGACCTATGACCTCTTGAACATGTGTAATTATGTTAATAAGTAATGTATGAATATGCACATTTTGGTTATGTATTGGCAAGTTTTCATTATGGAAGTATGTGTATTATGTGGTATAGCCAAAATGAGAGGCATGGAGTTTGAGACCATTTGGCATCTCATACAAGTCTTAATTATGCTTTTAGACTTGCCCAAGAGGTGTCAAACCCCAAGGAAAGCCATTTGGACATTTTGGTATCCCTTATGGAACCAAACTTGACCATAATGGAATCTTATATCCCTTTTTACCCAAATAAGCTCTTCTTACTCGAAGATTTGGCTTGCAATTAGAACTTGTTGAGGGCTTTTTTGAAAGCTAAAGAACAGAATTTTCAGAGGTCTACAAAATATTTGATGAATTTTCAAAGTTGGCAAATTTTTTGATTTTGGTCAGATGCACTGTTCACTTGGTCCGAAAATAAAATCGGTCACACAGGGCTCAAATGATATCCAATTGCCACAAAATTTTATACAGAGATACTAGACATTCTCAGTGACTTGTGCCAACTAGAAGAACCTTATTTTGAGGTTTAGAGAGGGAGATATGGATTTTTCAAAAATCTGCCCAGTATTAGGAACTTCACCCGACCTCAATTACTGTTTGATTAGATTTTGAGGTCTGGGCATGCCTGAGCGAGTCTGGAGTTATTTTTTCTCTCTAGCTAATATCCACATATTTTTAGATTGGTATTATTTGCATGGATTAGATTTTTGTGGAATTAATTGGAGATTTTTGAAATTTGCTACAGAAATTTGTGACAGCACCAGTGGGCAGTTTAACCTCTGGACCATTTCAAATGTCAAATGTCCTCTTTGATGGATATTATGGTTTGGACATATTTTTAGTATGAAGTAGACATCTGTAAATTTCTAGAATAGCTAAGAATGTATGATTTCAATTTTTTTAGATTTAGTTATGATTTTTCAAAGTTGAGTCAGAAAAGGGGCAAAAGCTTGCCGAAAATATATGTGTTTATTTCATGCTTCCCTTCGAGTTTCTTGAGATGTAGGCTACTTTTGATGATTCAAATGATTTATATTTATGTAATTAAATATAAGAAAATGTTGTATGAATTCACACGGTCTATATGACACTGAATAAAATTTTGATACACGATGCAACACAAAAATATTCATTATTTTATTGCCTTTTTCATTGGAAACTCATATGATTCATGAAATTGAGTTAATTAAAAGCATGAGATGAGTTAGAAATTATGGTGTTACACCAACCATGTCTTTAATCACTTAAGTGGTATCACTAACTGTAACACTATATTTATCTAGCCATCCTTATCTATATCCTAGCTTCCTTCCATTGATATCACAAATTTACCAAGAAAATTTCATTAAAATATTCAATTATTTTTGCATTACGTCATAGATAAAAATTTTATTTCGTGTCCTGTGGACCATATAAACTTATCCATCTTGTTTCCTTATTTAAATACATACATACAACTCAAAACCATCTCAAAATGTGGCCAACAACTCGAGCTCATAGCACATATACACAAAATAATGGAAGGTTGCCTCGGGTTCATGTGCCAGATTTCTATCATGAAATTTGGAAAATCATAACTAATTTTAAAAAAGTTGAAATCAAGCACACTATACCATTTGAAAAGCTATAGATGTCTACTTTATGATAAAAATAAGTCTAGACCAAATTCAAAACATCTAGCTACTAGAAATCAATGGAACAATACATAAACTCTACTAGTGCTATTGGTACTGACACAGAACTTCAAAAATTTATATCTCTCTCCTCAGACATCCAATTGGGGTGATCTTAGTGGTTATAGAAATTTTATCATGTATAGTTTATGTTTGTAAAATTTCATGAGCATTGGATACCATTTGGCCCTCAAATGACATAGGAGAAGAAACTGACCATATGAATAGTAATTATACCAAAACAACAAAAATTTGACAGCTTTGAAAGTTCATAATTAATTTTACATAGCTCCAAATAATCTAATCTTTATTTTCTCAAAAAGGTCTGGATGAAATATATGTTCATGCCAAATTTCATAAGGAAATTCATTCATTTGGTCAGATTGTGCTATAGGGTTCCAAAATGGCTCTTTTTGTGTTTCTTAAGGGTCATAAAGGGTCTAAATTTGCTTCCAAGGCTTTCATGGCTACTTGAGTACATGGAAAAACACCAAAATGGTCTATTAAACATGTCTCAAAGGTCCATGAACTCATATTTCACAAACTCAATCACCCACTTCAAGGTATACACAAGAACATACAAGCTTAATCTTGCCATTCAATGTCAAAAAGTTGCTATATCATTCACATGGCATCAAATCTCATATATACATCAAGTATTTATATATTTACATATGTTCAAATGGTTATACAACATATTCATCATAAAGTTACATCATTTGCCATCAAAATGGTTACAAAATGAACAAAGTAAAACATTTCTTTGTCAATATTTTTTCATCAAGCTTGGTGGCTTCCATTCCTTTGTTCAATAGCTCAATATTAGACATGTTAGGCAATGGGGAGGAAGGAATGAGATTCTAGGAATTCCAATAGCTCTTCTCCCTTTCAACCATACATAATGGATGCAAATTCAAGTTTAAAAATGCATGCATGGATATCATAGATTGCATAATCATTCATGGAACATTTCTTTCATCTAAGAAGTCACATAAAACATATATAGGCTTGCCAATAAAATGGTTTAGTGTAATACCATATATTTTCTACCATGTTACTCTCCTATTCACAACAATTGTACACATTCTTAGTGAAAATGCATGAGAAAGAATGAAATATTGCGTTATGTCAGGGTTCAATTTCTTCAATTCGAACTGCGTGGGCCCCATGGACTATCCAACAACATTCGCTAGTCATTTACCATTGGTACAATTCAGAAAAAACTCAAAATATCAAATGATCCACAGACTTGAGCTCAAGAACCCTGGATTTGTATTCATTCTTCATGGCTGTACAGTGGCAGATTTTAAGGGAAACTTTGAAAAAACATAACTAAATGTAAAAAATTAGAAATCATACAAACCATAGCTTTCTGGAAAGCTCTAGATGTCAAATTTACACTAGAAATAAATTTGGTACATGAACATAGCCTTTGGATCACATTTGATAATGAAATAGCCATAAAGGTTTGACTGCCCTCTGATACTGATTTAGTTACTATCATAAACTTTAAAAATGTCCAATTAATTCTAAAACAATCAACTCTAGACAAATGATACTAATATAGAAAGATAAGTATGTTAATTAGAGGAAAAAAATAACTCTAGACCAATTCAAGAACGTTCAGACCCCAAAAATTAATCAAATAGTAACACGGGTCTGACTGGTCGCCTGATACTGGATAGTAACTTTAGAAATTCATATCTCCCTCTTTAGGCATCCAAATGAGATGCTTCTAATTGGTACAAGTCACTGGGAAGGTCTAGTTTCTTCCTATAAAATTTTGTGGCAATTGGACATCATTTGTTCCATGAATGATAAAGAGCAAATTTCAGACTAGATGAACAGTGCACTAACCAAAACCAGAATTTTTGCCAACTTCAAAAATTTGCCAAATATTTTGTATACCTCAAAATAATACTCATTTTAGCTTCCTAAAAAAGATCTCAACAAGCTCTAGGTACATGACAAATTTCAGACCAAGAAGAGCTCATTTAGATAAAAAGTGGTATACCTTACCAAAATGACCAGTTTTGCTCCATATGAGATACCAAATGTGTCCAAATGGCCTCCTTTAATGTTTGGCACCTCTTGGGAAGTTTAAAAGCATGAATATGACTTGTAGCAACTGTCCAAGTGGTCTCAAACCCAATGCATCTTAATTTGACTATCCCACGCTCAAGAATGCATAATCATCACATGCTATCATGGTGTCAAATTCTACATTCTCATTGATCTAATGCCACATAAGAGTTATATAATGTTCATATATCATATTACATTTGTTCATGGACTTACATCACAAAAATAATATGTACAAAGAAACTTTGGCATTTAATTACGTAACAAGCTCAATAACTATCAAACTTGGCTTTTCAACTCCCTTGGCTTGCATTCTTTGTTTCTTGGGCACTACCTAGTCATGTTAAGAGGAAAGGGGGAAGGGAAGTGAGATTCCTAGAATCTCTATAGCTCACACACCCATTCACACACACATTCAAGGCATATACACATCAAAGCATATGTATGGGAGGTTTGACAACCATAAAGTATGCAAAGTCACAATTTCCATGCCACTTATTCACATTCAAGCCAAGAACATGCTTTAGGGACTTTTGGTTTTGTCTCACCTCATTTCTAGGACTTTTGGATTTGCTTCACACTTGACCTAGGGACTTTTGACTTAGTCTCACCCTTCTAAGAGACTTTTGTCCTTGTCTCACCCATGCTATAAGACTTTTGGCATCTTCTCACCTTCATTAAGTGACTTTTGGCATCATCTCACCCTTATGAGCTCTTTCCACAACTAAGACCATTCAAGGAAATACATTGGTACCAATGTCATGTCAAGGTATCAAGTGGCATGTCCTCAAGTCACAAGAGCATACACAAACACACAATGACATACATTTGCACACAAGAATGCAATGAGAATGAAGTGGAGAGCTACCTTAGATTTATGCAAGCTTTTCTTGATCTTTTTCCTTCCCTTTTTCAGTCTCGCAAGCACACCTAGGTGGATATATGTCCTCTTGTCCTAGACATCATAAGGAACACACAATCACATATTTGAAGCAAGCTAAGACATTAAACTCACTTTTGAACACACACTTGGTTCCATATGTGGCATAATGGTTCCATAAATAGTCTATTGAAGCAACCTCCACAATTTAAGCTCTAGACTCCCATCTGTTGTTATTTTTAAACTTCTTATACTCATGAAAGGTCCTTGGAGCTCTCACATATTCACTTGCACTATTGGAAAACCAAATTGCTTCATAAGACACCATTGTGGACACCATTGTTCCATCTTCCAATCTATGGTTCCTAAATTTTTTCTAAGGGTTTCTCCCATCTTCTAACATCATATGAAGTCCTAAACCAAGGTTAGAATAAATTAAAACACTCCCTAACCTAGTATTCTTGCCTTGGCCGAGACTAGTGCCATAATGGAGGTTCACAAGCTTCTTGATTTTTCCTTGATGTGAGAGCCACTAGGGAGGCTTTCTAGGGGTCTTAGAAGCTCAAGGAAATATTCAAATAGCCAAGGAATTACTCACACAAAATCAGATTTTTCAAAACCCTAGAAAACACTATACTTTCCTAACTTGATTTCTATTGGTTTTTCTTGGAATTTCTTGCCATATTCCTCTTCTCCATGGTCTAAAACCCTAGTTCTTCTCTTGTTTTTGGATAGAAAATCCTCCTCATATATGGTTCTATATGAGGCTGAAACATGCACCAAGAAGAAGCAAGGGAAGAAAGCAACATAAGCAAGAAGTTACCTTAGATTCAAGTATGTATTCAAGGCTCTTCCTTCTTGGTTTGTTTCTCCTCAAGTAATTTAAACTCTTCCCTTAAGTTCTAGACCAAAAATAGAACCATTCATCTCAAATAAACCATTGAAAGAGAGGAGGAGAGGAGAGGAATAGAATTAGAAGAAGATAGAGCATGAAATTCCTTAGATTTCCTTACCTTTCTTGCCTTTTTCTTCCTCTTTTTCTCTTTCTCTTGGTGTGCCTAAAGGACCTGAAAATTTTCTGTATTTTGGGCATAAAGGGTCATGCTTAAGAAGGTGGGAGAAGAGACAAGAAGCTAGCGTTTCCAAAAATTTCAATTTCGTCCTTCCATAATGGCAGTTTCATTTCGGCTTCGTTTTAGCTCCTTTTTTAGAACCGTCTTTTCCATTATAAAATTTAGGTTCCAATTTAATAAAATACCTATGGAATCACTCAAATTGGAGTCAAAATCTTACCAAATAAATCTATCAAAGTTTAAGCTCACTAACGTTGGAAAATGTATACCAAAGGAGCTTTACCAGTCCCGGGCTTCCTATGATTTTTGGGGCCTCTGAAAACCCTGGACAAGTTAAAATTTCCATTTAAAAAGCCCTCCTATATGTTTTTCCAAATTTTCACTTATTTACAAACATGCCATTATGTTTCGTTAGTTTTCATCATTATTTGTTTTACCATCCTAGCTCTATTTTTCTTTCCATCTAAGCACGGAATTATCACTTTAAGGAGTCTAGAACTCTACCCAAATTTTTTAAGGCATTATCTAGCTCATTTCATGGGACTTGCTTTTATACGGCTCATTTTGTCATTTTACATAAATTATGTTCGTTACATTTAGCCTTACCCATTCTCTTTGGGATTTTAGACTTGCCTCACCCATTTTCTTAAGGGACTTTTAACTATGCCTCACTCTTTAGAGACTTTGGCTTTGTCTCACCTATTTTTAAGGACTTTTGGCTCATCCTCACCCTATCTAAGGGACTTTTAGCTTCACCACACTCAAGTAAACCAAAACATGTTCATAAGATATCATTCAAGTGCATAACAAGCATCATGGTACCTTGGCATATAGATACATGCTAAAACTTCTTTCATGACTTAAAACATACACACATACATTCAAAGACAAGATAAACACCTACTCTTGCATGAGAGAAAGAAAAGAGAGCTACCTTAGTTACAAAAGCATACTTTTTTCCTTGAAAACTCTTCCTCTCCCTTGGCCACACACTCACAAGGGTGTGAGACTAGATTCCTTTGATATAGACACATTATATAGGAGCCAATTACACTATTGGAACAATTTCTAAGGCTGCACATTTATTTTAAAAGCTAGGTTGTTTTTATAGGTCATTTATGGTTCCATAATGCATCTAATAAAGCAACCCCCATAATCCATAATCTTTGCTCCATTCTTTCCTTCCATTTATGGTTCTTGACTCCTTTTAGACCTCTTGAGTCATCACACAATCCATTTGAGGAGCCTAACTGCATGTTACTTTTTTAAGTCATAATATGGAACCTATGGTACCATCTCACTTCCTAGACTTCCTAAAATTTTTTCAAGTCTTTCTCTCATCCTTTCCCATCACATATGATACAAAACCAAGCTTAGAAGAAATTAAAACTACTCCTTGGTACTTTTTCTAGCCTAGACTGAGGCAATGCACCATTAAGGAAACCAAGGAGTGTTCTTTGTTTTCTTGATGGGAGATGTATGTGGGAAGCTTTCTAGGGATCTCTAAAGCTCATATAAACACTCACTTTAGCCTAAGAACTCTTGAATTAAAAATGAATTTTGGTTAAGTTCTTGAATCCCTAACTTTGTTATCTTAGAATTTCATGGTTGTTTAGTTGTTTCCTTTGCATATTCTTATTCTCCTCACTCATTTTCCTAAGATTCATACTTGGTTTGGTTTAAGATTCACTCTTCCTTGGCTATCCCTATCTTGGCTAAAACTCACAAGAAAAGAACAAGGGAAGAGCAAGCTTGAAACATAGTAAATTACCGTGGTTTTCTAGCTTTCTCCAAGAGCTCTTCTCTTTGCTTGGACTCCTTTCTTGAAACTCAAACTCCTCCCCTCTAGTGTGACCTCAAAATAGACCCAAATACATCAACAAATCCATAGAAAGAAAGATAAGAAGGAGGAGAAGAAGTTTACTAAAGAGAAGACTAATAAATTCCATGAAATTCTCACATTTCTTGCCTTGATTTCCTTCCTCTTCCTCTCTTCTCTTGTGTGCCTTTCTCTCTAGGTCTCTCTCTCTATTTTGGGTAGAAGTGAAGCCAGTGGAAAAGAGAGGAGAACTGGCATGAATTATATGGAACATTCAAGAAGGATTTGTTCTAAAGAAATTCCACTTATGTCTTGTAACTTGGCATTTTTGTTTTCAATTTTTTTTGGTTCCTTTTTTAGAACCATATCTTCCATCATAAAATTTAGGTTTTTAATCTTATAAAATGCTTTTGGAATCACTCAATTTGGAGTTAAAACCTTCCCGAACGAAAAGGTTAAAGCTCAAGGCAATCGACCTTCTAAGTCGTAAACCAGAAGAATTTTAACTATTCTGGGGATTCCTATAGTTTTTAGGGCCTCTGAAAACCTTGGAAAACTCATTTTTTTCATTTAAAAATCTCTCTTATAAGTTTCTCAAAAGTGCCTGAAATTATGAAAATGACACTACATCTTCGTTGAATTTTGTCTAGTTATTCTAGTTCCATTTTTAGGGCACCTCTGACCTTGGATTCTCATTATTTAAGGTCTAGATTATTACTCTAATTTTATTGGATCTCAAATCGTTTTATTTGGGGGACTTCCTTTTGTATCTGGTGAATTACGTACATTTACAGAGAAATTAAGCATTATGTTTCTCAAGTTTACGGAGGTACCAGATGTTACATTGACCTTTATAGTGTGCCAAAAATGTAACACCATATATTTCTAGCATGCTTCTGATCATTTCTAAGTCTCACATGATCAATTAAAAAAAAGGGAACGAAAAATGACATTAAAATAATGCCTTATTTCGCGTTACGTCAAGTATAAAAATTCCATTCGGTGTCACACGGACCATATGAGCTCATACAACAAGTTCTCATATTTAATTACATATATACAACTCATTTGCATAACCAAAGTTGGCCCACAACTTATGGAATTCAAAGGGGACCATCAAACTCACACTATTATTTTCGGCTAGAATTTCAGTTTTTCTGTCACAACTTCAGAAATTCATAACTAAATCCAAAATATTCAAAATCCAACAAAATTTACCATTATAGAAAGCTCTGGATGTCTACCCCATGATAAAAATATTTCTGCTCATGAATCATTAAGGGTAAAACATTTGACATCCGAAAAGCCACTGGGGTTGCTGCTGTTTGGGCCACTGGTTCAGTTTACTGATAGGAAGTTTCAAAATTCATAACTAATTCTAGAAAAATTGAAATTATTCATTCTTGGACATTATGAAAATATACACATATAAAATTTATGCCAAATATTTTCAGGCCATGAAACATAACACAGAAAGCGTTTGACACGTGAAAAGGGGTAAAGGTTCGAACAGCTACTGGTACTGATGTAAGTGTCTGCAATGAACTTCGAAAATGTCCAATTAATTCCAAAACATTCCAATCTATACAAATAATACCAATTTGGAAATATATGAATGTTAAATTTATGTTAAAAATAGACTTAGACCAGAGAAAGCACGTTTAGCTACCTAAATTCAATGGAACATTGACTCAGGTTGTGCTAAGCTACTGCTACTGTCCCAGAAATTCAAAAATTCATATCTCTCATCTCCGACCTCCAAATGAGGTGCTTCCAGTTGCTACAAGTCACTATGAATGCCTAGTTTCTAAATATAAAATTTCGTAGCCATTGAACCACGTTTGCCCCTCGAATGACACAATTTCACAACTGACCAAATGAACAGTACCAGTGCAAATCCGAAATTCTGATACCAACTTTGAAAAATCATAGAAAATTCCACAGACCTCCAAATGACCTGATCTTTAGCTTCCCAAAAATCTCTAGGTAAGATATACTTGCATGAAAAATTTCAAGTCAAGAAGAGGTCATTTGGTCAGACTTTGCTATAGCTCAAGCTTATGGCAATTTTGGTCCCAACAAGAGGCAAATTTGGTTCACATGAGCCATCCATTGTTCCACACATTTGAGCAACTTAGAAAGCATAAATATAGCATAAATAAGCCCCTCATAAGATCTGAATGCTCATGCAACTCAAATTCACCATGTCACTTCCATGAACATACATACACAAGTGGGTCCCAAGTGGTCAAAATACATAATTCTATTCATTAAACTCTATTCTTGATACATACACTAACTTTATATAGTTTTACACTTGTTCAAAGTGTCATGGCTCAAAAATAACATTTACATATCTACTTTTACATTCTACTCATCATAGTACATCAAAATAGAAAGATTTGCCAAGAGATAGAGATTTAAGCTCCTTGGCTTCCATCTTTTGGATCTTGAATTCCACCTAGATCATATGAAATAATTGAAAAGGAGGGGGTGAGATTCATTGAATCTCAATAGCTCATACACCTATTCAAGCACTTTTTCAAGGCATATAACATGTCAAAGGTACAAGTATGCAACTACTTAATCGATGAAGCATTCAATTTCTAAATTTTTATGTCACAAACATATGTCAAGAGTAAGAATGAGCCCTAGGGACTTTTGGGTTGGCCTCACCCCATTTCTAGGACTTTTGGATTGCCTCACTCTTGGTTTTTAGGACTTTTGACTTAGCCTCACCCATCCAAGGGACTTTTGGCCTTGTCTCACCCATGCCATGAGACTTTTGGCACTACCTCACCCTTATGACCCATTTCCACCATTCAAAGACATTCAAGAAAGCATATTGGTACCAAAATAGCAACATAGCATCAAGTGACATGTCTCAAACATATAAACATACACACAAGTACACAATGACATCATATGCAATAAGAAAATGTAACAAGAGAAGGTGGAGAGCTACCTTGGTACAAATTCAAGCTTTACTTTGCTTGTTTCTTCTCTTTTTCGGTTCCACAAACACAAAGAGGTGGGGTTGGATTTCTTTGGCCTATTCACAATAAACAACACTAAATTATACTCTTGGAACAAATTATGACATCCAACTCACTCTTAAGACTACACTTTGGTTTATTTGTCACAATATGGTTCTATTAAGGACCTAATGAAGCAACTACCATAATTAACATTCTTGGTTCCATTCTCTTGCCATATTTAGACCTCTTGACCTCATTTAAGGTCCTTGAAGCCATCACACACTCACTTTCACAAACCAAGGTCCATGTTGCTTCATAAGGTTACATTATGGAAGCCATTGCCTCATCTCCCAACCTAAGGCTTCTAATTTTTTTCCAAGGGTTTCTCCTATCTTCTTTTATCATATAAAGTCCCAAATTAATCTTGGAACCATTTAAAACATTCCTTAGCTATCTCTAAGGGTCTTAATCTAGTTATGCTTCCATTAAAGACCTATGGAGTTTGGGATTTTTCCTGAATGGATGGGGCACTTGGGAGACTCCCTAGGAGTCTTAGAAACTCAAACAAACACTCACATATGATGGGGAAGTCTTGAATCAACCCAGATTTTAACTTATATTCAAGCACCCTACACTTTTTCAACTTGAGTTTTACCAGTTTTGTCATGCATTTCTTTAGTATAATCCATCTTTCCATGGCTTAGTTTGATGGATTCTTTTGGATTATAAAATAAAAACTCTTCCCTCTTCATGGTTCTGTTTGAGACATCCTACCATGGAAGAGGAGAAGGAGAAAAATAAGCATCAAAGGGAGAGAAACTACCTTATAATCAAACTTCCTTCAAGAGTCCTTCCTCTTCCCTCTTTCTCCTCCTTAAATTTTGAATTTCCCTCCTCTGATCTAGACCCAAATTAGCACCAAAAATTATATTAAAACTATGGAAAGATGAAGCAAGAAGGGGAGGATGAAGTTTCAAGAGGAAAGAGCATGAAAACCTTACACTTTCTCACCCTTTCTTTGGCTTTTCTTCCTCTAAAATTTCCTCCCTTTGTGCGTCTAAGACAGCAGCTCCATTTCTAAGATTTGGGCAGAAGAAAGTCGGTTTAGAGAGGGGGGAGCTGAATGTGACTTAAAAAGGGAGTTTGGAAGCTTCCTTTGTGCACTTTGTTTCCATTTTTGCCCTTCCATAATGGAATTTCCGGTTTGGCTTCGTTTTAGCTCTTTTTAGAGAACCGTCTTTTCTATCATAAAATTTAGATTTCCAATTTAATAAAATGCCTTTGGAATCACTCAAATTGGAGCTAAAACTTTCCCGAACGAACTGGTCAAAATTCGGGTCAACTAATATCGGAAAGAGTACACTAGAAAGGCTTTACCGGTCCTGGGGCTTCCCATAGTTTTTGGGGCCTCTAAGAACCCTGGGCAACTCAAAATTTCCATTTAAAAAGTCCTCCTAGGTGTTTTTCTAAAATTACACTTATTTACGAAAATGCCACTGGCTTTTCGGCAAATTTTTTGAATCACTCCGACCCCGGTTTCTGGGTAACTCAAGGCTCAAATCCTCATTTTCTATTATTTAAAATTTTATTTGGCCTTGAATCACTTATCTCAGGGGACTTGCTTTTCAAACCTGCCAGTTTTGGTGATTATACAACGTACCGGACGTTACATTCCACCCCTCTTAAAATAAATTTCATCCTCAAAATTTAAATATATACCTCAGGGAAACAGCTTTGGATACTTTCGTTTCATGTCATCTTCTAGTTCCCAGGTTGCCTCCTCAGATGTCGGGCCCTTCCAGACCACCTTCACCAGAGGAATGCTCTTGTTTCTCAGTTATTTCAACTTGGCATCTACAATCCTCTCTGGCCTCACTACATAGGAAAGATTTTCCTGCAATTGAATATGCTCATATTCTATGACATGTGAAGGGTCTAGTAAGTACTTCTTTAATTAGGAGACGTGAAAAACATTATGGATTTGGGCTAGGTTTGGAGGTAGGGCTATTCGGTAGGCCACGGGTCTGAATTTTTCAAGAATTTCAAATGGACAAATATACCTAAGACTGAACTTCTTTACCCTCATAGACCGACCTACCTCAGTCACTAGAGACACTCAGATGAATACATGGTCTCCAATCTCAAACTCTAACGGCCTTCTTCTCCGATCGGCATAACTTTTTTGCCTACTCTGAGCCGTAAGGAGTTTCTTTCTAATCAGTTCTATCTATTAGGTAGTCTGGTCCACTAACTCAGGTCCTAGCAACCTTCTCTCCCCTAACTCAACCTAATATAATGAAGTTCTACACTTTCTCCCATAGAGAGCCTCAAAAGGGGCCATCTGAATACTTGAATGATAACTGTTATTGTATACAAATTTAGCTAATGGCAAATATGCATCCCAGTTACCCCTCATCTCTAACACACATGCCCTCAGCATGTCCTTTAAGGTCTAGATGGTCTTCTTAGTCTGACCATCTGTCTGGGGATGATAAGCAGTGCTAAACCACAACCTGGTCCCTAAGGCATGCTGTAACGACCTCCAGAAGTTCAATGTGAACCTGAGGTCTCTATCTGATACGATGCTACTGGGTACTCCATGAAGTCGCACTATCTCACGTATATACAACTGGGCTAATCTATCTAATGAATAAGTAGCCCTAATCGCTAAAAAGTGTACAGACTTCGTCAATCTATCTACAACGACCTAGATAGCATCGTGTCCAAAGGATGTCCTGGGTAACCCCATAATGAAATCCATAGCTATACTATCCCATTTCCACTCAGGGATATCTAGGGGTTGCAACAACCCAGCTAGTCTTTGGTGTTCTATCTTAACCCTTTGGCACACAAAACATCTCGCCACGTAATCTGTGACATCATTCTTCATTCCTGGCCACCAGAAGATTCTTTTTAGATCTTGATACATCTTGGTGGCACCTGGATGGATAGTATATTTACTCTTGTGTGCCTCTTCTAGAATTTTCTCTCTCAATTCATTACTACTAGGCACACAGATTCTATCTCGGTATACTATCACACCGTCTTCAGATAGCTCAAAATCTGAGGTCCTACCTTGGGAGATTTCGCTCTTAATCTGTCTTAAGAATTCATCCTCTCTCTGGGCATCTAAGATCTGGACTTTTAACTCATTCTCAATCCGAGTCTCACTCAAAAATAGTCTACCCGATACTTGCTGGCAAGAGAGGTTCAAATTGCTAAATTGTTCTAGGAGCTCCTGCTCCCTGATCATTATATGGGCGGCGTGGATGGATTTCCTACCCAGGGCATTGGCCACCACATTGGCCTTCCCCGGATGGTATTTCAATACATAATCATAATCTTTCAGGAACTCCATCCATCTCCTTTGTCTCATATTGAGTTCCTTCTGATCGAACAGGTATTTCAAACTTTTGTGGTCACTATAAATCTCTATAGTCGCACCATACAAATAGTGCCTCTAAATCTTAAGAGCAAACACTACTGCGGCTAATTCTAGGTCATATGTGGGATAATTCTCCTCATGAGGCCTCAGTGCCTAGAGGCATATGCCACTACCCTACCCTGCTGCATTAATACACATCCCAACCCTTTCCTCGAGGCATCACTATATACTACAAATGGTAAACTAGGGTCAAGAATGACTAGCACAGGGGCAGTGGTCAATCGGAGTTTCA
Organism: Erythrophleum ivorense; assembly: GCA_026724425.1. Taxonomy (NCBI): domain Eukaryota; kingdom Viridiplantae; phylum Streptophyta; class Magnoliopsida; order Fabales; family Fabaceae; genus Erythrophleum; species Erythrophleum ivorense. Next base: position 226,057 of record JAIUCV010000037.1, on the reverse strand, counting down.
ACTTCTGGAAACTCTTCTCACATCTCTCATCCCACACAAAGGGTGTATCCTTCCGAGTCAGCCTTGTAAGTGGCAAGGCCATCTGAGAAAAGCCCTGAATGAATCGTCAATAATATCCTGCCAAACTAAGAAAACTCCTAACCTCGGTGATAGTCCTAGGTCTATCCCACTATAACACAGCCTCAACTTTATAGGGATCTACTGCGACCCCATCTTGTGAGATCACATGACTTAAGAATTTTACCTCAGTTAGCCAAAACTCACATTTACTCAGTTTGGCATATAATTTCTTCTCTTTCAGAATCTCTAGGGCTAATCTTAAATGCCTCTCATGCTCCTCAAAAGATCTAGAGTACACTAGGATATCATCAATAAAGACCATAATAAATTTATCTAGATACATTCTAAAGACCCTGTTCATGCAGTTCATGAATACCGCGGGTGCATTTGTCAGCCCGAATGGCATTACAAGGAACTCATAATGCCCATATCTAGTCCTGAAAGCCATCTTTGGGATGTCTTCAGCTCTCACCCTCAATTGGTGATATCCAGATCTAAGATCTATCTTGGAAAAGATAGATGCCCTAGCCAACTGATCTAATAAGTCATCTATCCTAGGGAAAGGATACTTATTCTTGATGGTAACCTTATTCAATTCTTTATAATCTATACACAATCTTAAGCTACCATCTTTCTTTTTCACAAATAACACTGGAGCTCCCCAGGGTGACACACTAGGGCATATGAATCCTTTCTCTAATAGCTCCTCTATTTGCTTTTTCAATTCAGCAAGCTCAGTAGGAGCCATTCTATATGGAACCTTGGACATCGGTCCAGCTTCAGGCGCTATCTCTATGGGGAACTCTATCTCTCTCTCAGGAAGTAGGCCACAAAAATCAAAATCTTTAAGGAAAACTTTCGGGAATTCCTTAATGATTAGGATCTCCTCTATCCCTTCTTCTACCTCGACTCGTATAGAGAAAAAGACTAGAAACCCCTGACACCCCTGCTCTAAGTATCTCTCAGCTTGGGCAGTGGTCATGAAAGATAGCTCGGCTCCTATCCTAGGTATGGTCCTACAAGAAGGTACAGATACAGTGCGGTGTTCACAATCAAGGATAGCATTATTGGTAGTCATCCAGTTCATACCCACAATTAAATTAATGTCATGGAATGGCATACAAATCAAGTCGATGGTAGTATAACAATGATTAAATTGGATAGTGACATTCAAACGAGCATGGGAAGTAATAACATGGCCTCCAGTAGGTGTGGTGACAGATAAATCAAATGGTATAGTACTAACGGCCAGACCCAAACATCTCACACAGTCATAAGATATAAACGAGTGACTAGCACCCGAATCAAACATAGCAATCACAGGAAAATCGTTCACTATGAGCGTACCTCGAATAAGATTGGGAGATGCACTAGCCTCAGACTGAGAAAGGGCAAACACCTTGCCCTGGGTCTGTGGCCTGGGAGGAGGCAGTCTAAGCGAAGGTGCTGAATATGCCTGAGAGCAGTTTCTAGCAATATGCCCTGGTTTCCCACACTTGTAGCAGATCACTGTAAATTGTGGGGCGACGGATGACTGAGTCCTCGAGGGCTGTGGCCTCTTCCCTTTTTGCGATTTTCTACTCCATTGCACCGTACTCTTCTTCTTATTGGTAGGTACGGAGCTAGCTCCCTTTTCCGATCGATGCCTCTTCAGTTCCGGAGCCCCTCTTTGACCAGATACTGTGGTAGTAGGCATAAAGTCTCTCAGATTATTCTCAATCACTCTGCTAATCTCCACAAGGGCATTGAAATTCCTGATCCTCTGTGGAGTCACTCTGTCTCTGATCAGGGGCTTCAACCTGGTCTCAAACTGCTCACATCTCCAAGGCTCATCATCATATCTCTAGAGGTAGGAAGAGTACCGAGACAGCTCAATAAATCGAGCCACATACTGATCAACTGTCATATCATCAGTCTATCTCAACCCCATGAACTGCATCTCCTTTTGCTTCCTCATTGAGCTGGGAAAGTATTTTTCATAAAATTGCACTAGAAAGTTTTCCCAGTTGATTTGAAAATTCTTTGTCTCCATTAGAGACTTTGTGCTATGCCGCCATCTATTTGCTTCTTTTTGTAACATGAAGGTGGCTAACTGGGCCTTCTGCTCAGAGGTGTAATCCATAACTAAGAATATCTTCTCAGTCTCCATCACCCAGGCCTCTGCCTTATCAGTATCTAACTCCCCGTCAAACATCAGCGGGTTGTTCTTTCAGAATTGATTCAATTGTTTTTGAATAAATGGTAGAGCCTGAGCTGGTTCCTGGGGAGGTGGGGGTGGAGCATCGGAAGTGGAAGGTTGGGGTGCACCGAAGGTGGATGGCTGAGGTATACTGGAGGTGGATGGCTGAGGTGGAAGCGGCAGAGGGGCCTCTCTCTTGGCTTCTTCTTGCCTAGCCAAGGCTCCCTGCAGCTGCATAATCATCTCATGCTGCTGCTAGATCATATAGTGTTACTGGGCTATAATGTTCTCAAACTGTTCAACCCGCTCCTTGAAAGCCTGCACTGGATCCTCAGACTCAACCTCGGGTTATCGAGGTGGTCTGCCTCTACCTCGGCCTCTCCAAGTCTTAACCATCTTTATTGAAAGAAAAACCACAACCTTTAGCCCACAACATAATTTTAACACCTATACATAGATATTTCACCCAAAAACAAGCCAAAGATACCATCCAAGGATCAAACGTTGAGCAAAAGTGCTTGAACCCTTGCTCTGATACCATAAAATGTAACACCATATATTTTTAGCATACTTCCGATCATTTCTAAGTCTCACATGGTCAATTGAACAAAAGGGAACGGAAAATGACATTAAAATAATGCCTTATTTCGCGTTACATCGCATATAAAAATTCCATTCGGTGTCACACGGACCATATGAGCTCATACAACACGTTTTCATATTTAATTATATACATACAACTCATTTGCATAACCAAAGTTGGCCTACAACTCGTGGAATTCAAAGGGGACCATCAAACTCACACTATTATTTTCGGTCAGAATTTTAGTTTTTCTGTCACAATTTCAGAAATTTATAACTAAATCCACAAAATTCAAAATCCAACAAAATTTACCATTCCAGAAATCTATGGATGTCTACCCCATGATAAAAATAGTTTCAACTCATGAATCATTAAGGGTAAAACATTTGACATCTGAAAAGCCACTGGGGTTGCTACTGTCTGGGCCACTAGTTCAGTTTACAGATAGGAAGTTTCAAAATTCATAACTAATTCTAGAAAAATTAAAATAGTTCATTCTTGGCTATTATGAAAAGATACACATGTCTAATTTATGCCAAAAATATTTCCAAGCCATGAAACATAATACAGAAAGGGTTTGAAATGAGAAAAGGGGTAAAGGTTCGGACAGTTACTGATACTGAAGCAAGTGTCTGCTATGAATTTCAAAAATGTCCAATTAATTTCAAAAAAATCCAATCTATATAAATAATACCAATTTGGAAAGATATGAATGTTAAATTTATGGTAAAAATAGACTCAGACCAGAAAGCCTGTTTAGCTACCCAAATTCAATGGAACAGTGACTCAGGTCATGCTAAGCTACTGCTACTGTCCCAGAAATTCAAAAATTTATATCTCTCAGCTCAGACCTCCAAATGAGGTACTTCTAGTTGCTACAAGTCACTATGAATTCCTAGTTTCTAACTATAAAATTTAGTAGCCATTGGATCACGTTTACCTCTTGGATGACACAATTTCACAACTGACCAAATGAACAGTACCAGTGCAAATCCGAAATTTTGATACCAACTTTGAAAAATCATAGAAAATTCCACAGACCTCCAAATGACCTGATATTTAGCTTTCCAAAAATATATAGGCAAGATCTACTTTCATAAAAAATTTCAAGTCAAGAAGAGGTCATTTGGTAAGACTTTACCATAGCTCAAGCTTATCGCAATTTTGGTCCCAACAAGAGGCAAATTTGGTTCACATGAGCCATCCATTGTTCCACACACATTTGAGTAACTTAGAAAGCATAAATATAGCATAAATAAGTCTCTCATAAGGTCTGAACCCTCATGCAACTCAAATTCACTATGTCACTTCCATGAACATACATACACAAGTGGGTCCCAAGTGGTCAAAATACATAATTCTATTCATTAAACTCTATTCTTAATACATACACTAACTTCACATAGTTTTACACTTGTTCAAAGTGTCATGGCTCAAAAATAACATTTACATATCTACTTTTACATTCTACTCATCATAGTACATCAAAATAGAAAGATTTGCCAAGAGATGGAGATTTAAGCTCCTTGGCTTCCATCCTTTGGATCTTGAACTCCACCTAGATCATATGAAATAAGAGAAAGGAGGGGGTGAGATTCATTGAATTTCAATAGCTCATACACCTATTCAAGCATATTTTCAAGGCATATAACATGTCAAAGGTACAAGTATGCAACTATTCAATCGATGAAGCATTCAATTTCCACATTTTTATGTCACAAACATATGTCAATAGTAAGAATGAGCCATAGGGACTTTTGGGTTGGCCTCACCCCATTTCTAGGACTTTTGGATTGCCTCACTCTTGGTTTTTAGGACTTTTGACTTAGCCTCATCCATCCAAGGGACTTTTGGCCTTGTTTCACCCATGCCATGAGACTTTTGGCATCTCCTCACCCACATTAAGGGACTTTTGGTACTACCTCACCCTTATGAGCCATTTCCACCATTCAAAGACATTCAAGAAAGCATATTGGTATCAAAATAGCAATATAGCATCAAGTGGCATGTCTCAAACATATAAACATACACACAAGCACACAATGACACCATATGCAACAAGAAAATGCAACAAGAAAAGGTGGAGAGCTACCTTGGTACAAATTCAAGCTTTACTTTGTTTGTTTCTTCTCCTTTTCGGTTCCACAAACACAAGGAGGTGGGGTTAGATTTCTTTGGCCTATTCACAATAATCAACACTAAATTATACTCTTGGAACAAATTATGACATCCAACTCACTCTTAAGACTACACTTTGGTCTATTTGTCACAATATGGTTCCATTAAGGACTTAATGAAGCAACTACTATAATTAACATTCTTGGTTCCATTCTCTTGCCATATTTAGACCTCTTGACATCATTTAAGGTCCTTGAAGCCATCACACACTCACTTTCACAAGCCTAGATCTATGTTGCTTCATAAGGTTACATTATGGAAGCCATTGCCTCATCTCCCAACCTAAGGCTTCTAATTTTTTTTCCAAGGGTTTCTCCTATCTTCTTTTATCATACAAAATCCCAAATCAAGCTTGGAACCATTTAAAACATTCCCTAGCTATCTCTAAGGGTCTTGACCTAGTTATGCTTCCATTAAAGACCCATAGAGTTTGGGATTTTTCCTTAATGGATGGGGCACTTGGGAGGCTCCCTAGGAGTCTTAGAAACTCAAACAAACACTTACATATGATGGGGAAGTCTTGAATCAACCCAGATTTTAACTTATGTTCAAGCACCCTATTTTCCAACTTGAGTTTTACTAGTTTTTCATGCATTTCTTTGGTATAATCCATCTTCCCATGGCTTAGTTTGATGGATTCTTTTGGGTTATAAAATAGAAACTCTTCTCTCTTCATGGTTCTATTTGAGACATCCTACCATGGAAAAGGAGAAGGAGAAAAAGAAGCATCAAAGGGAGAGAAACTACCTTGTAATCAAGCTTCCTTCAAAAGCCCTTCCTCTTCCCTCTTTCTCCTCCTTAAATTTTGAATTTCCCTCCTCTGATCTAGACCCAAATCAACACCAAAAATTACATTAAAACTATGGAGAGATGAAGCAAGAAGGGGAGGATGAAGTTTCAAGAGAAAAGAGCATGAAAACCTTACACTTTCTCACCCTTTCTTTGACTTTTCTTCCTCCAAAATTTTCTCCCTTTGTGCACCTAAGATAGTAGCTCCATTTCTGAGATTTTGGTCGAAGAAAGTTGGTTTAGAGAGGGGGGAGCTAAACGTGACTTAAAAAGGGAGTTTGGAAGCTTCCTTTGTGCACTTTGTTTCCATTTTTGCCCTTCCATAATGGCATTTCCGTTTTGGCTTCATTTTAGCTCCTTTTTTAGAACTATCTTTTCTATCATAAAATTTAGATTCCCAATTTAATAAAATGCCTTTGGAATCACTCAAATCGGAGCTAAAACCTTCCCGAACAAACTGGTCAAAGTTCGAGTCAACTAACATCGGATAGAGTACACTGGAGGGGCTTTACTAGTCCCGGGGCTTCCCATAGCTTTTGGGGCCTCTGAGAACCTTGGGCAACTCAAAATTTCTATTTAAAAAGCCCTCCTAGGTATTTTTCTAAAATTACACTTATTTATGAAAATGCCACTGGCCTTTCGGCAAATTTTTTGAATCACTCTAACCCCAGTTTCTGGGCAACTAAAGGCTTAAATCCTCGTTTTCTATTATTTAAAATTTTATTCAAATTTTATTTGTTCTTGAATCACTCATCTCTGGGGACTTACTTTTCAAACCTGTCTGTTTCGGTGATTATATAACGTACCGGACGTTACAAAAAAGCTTTCAAAGTTTGTGTACCTAGTGTCAACCAAATAGTAATGCTCTAAAACAAAGAATAAGCATGTATTAGTCATACAACATGTCATTTACATATGCAAAGGACAATGTGCACATTATGTAATATTATATAGAAAGAACATAAAAAGTGGAAGATGCACACCATGTGGCACTCTCAATCCATGCCTCCTAATAATTGCATCACATAATACCTAACTCATAACCACTGAACCCTTCCACTTAGGGAAGACAAATAAGAATTGCTCATCCTATAAGCAAATGCCTAGGTCATTGGTACTGATCCACCTTGTATAGTTATGATTTTAATTTTTTTCTTCCAACAAGACCATGATCGGATATGTGTTCCATCTAGTGCATTAAGATAGTTTTATGGAAAAGAGTTAGTATGTGTAGAACAGTCTAACAAATGACATGATAAGCCAAAAAGGGTTGTGCCATCCGTTTACCTAAAACCATTTCCACCTTTGATCAATTGAATTTGCAGGCCCAGGCTTTGGGGCTTTTAAAAGCTTGCCATCTAAATGTATCATGGCATTCAAAATAAAATGGAACTATCTATATGTAGTTTCCTTGGATCATCAAAAGGAATAATATATCACCCAATTCTTGATGTAATATGTCAGAATCTTTAAAAACATAGCAACTTGCTTATCAACCACCATATGTCTTATTTGTGTGAGACCACCAAGATCTTATAATAATGAATATAAAATGATTGAAGGTTGCCCTAACCATCCTAAGTTGGTTATAATATGTGGTGTCACTACTATAGACCATATTCCTCAAGCATACTCTTTGAATTTTAAAATTAAGGCATACAACCTATAACAAATGTGTCACTGATGCAACACTAAGTTGACCTATATCACATCTAGTGTTCTATACTAGACTAGACTACTAAAGAGTAGTAAGAGGAAGGATTAAAAGTGAATAGAAGCCCAAACAAGATGAAGGGTTGGGGCTACGAATGAGATAAAAGAGTCAATTGCAAAAGGTTTATAGTGTAGTAATAAAAAAAACTAGAAAAGTAAAAAAAGGCATATCTTGTATTTTAATTTGAGCTTCAACCTTATAAAAGTTAAAGCACAAAAGAGAAAAGGAGTTAAAGACCAAACAAGAAAAGAAAATGAGAAGAAAAGTTGAGAAAGAAATAGAAACAGGGATACCTATATAGGGTACTACAGTGAAAAATTGAAAATACAAAAAATTGAATAAAAAGCAAAATAGAGTGAGGTAAAATAATTTCTCCCTATATATAAGTTATATGAGCTAATCAGAAGACCTAAGAAGCTCAAAATAGGCTAAAACACAAACAACATGAAAAAAATGAGAAAACTAGTACTATAGTGTCATTTTGAATTGTTTTACATTGTTCTGAGCACCTGTGACTTAGGAAAGTTGGCCTAAGGGTCTTAAAAGGACCTAAATAAGAATACGGAGCTTAAATCCCCAGAAAAATTGAGCTAGAATGCTGAAAATTAAAGTGCAGAAAATGGGACATAAATGGAAGTTTAAGAAAAGTTGACTATTTGACTTTTCCATCTTTGTATTATATGTTTCAACAACTTATTCTCTCCCATTGCCTCACTTGACATTTCTAGCACCTTGAGCTCCATCAATGGCATCTTGAAGAAAGAGGAGAGAGAAGAGAAAGAAGGAAGGAAATAGGTATGTATTTGAGCTTGTTTCACTTAGCTCTAGTGAGGAAAATTATTCCCTTCTTCAAGAGCTTCACTTTGATGGTTTCAAATTCTAGTTTAAAGGAAGTTGAGCTACCATAAAAGGGGAAAAGAGTGCTCTTTTTGGGATTTTAATATGTGGAATTTGTTATAGCTTTCTATGTTTTAAGTTGAAATTTCATGGCTTCTTGGCTTTCTACATCATGCTTAGAAAGAGAAAGTCTCTACATTGCCTTGCATGCATTTGATGATAGAAGCATGTAGAAACTATCTAGGACCTAAAACTGAAGAGAATTGGCAATAAGAATCAATAAAACTACCTTAGACGCTACCCTGCACACCTCTTGGCTACCCCCTCTAATCTTGGCCCTAATGAACCCTTTTTTTAGTTTTAATTAATTTAGAGGTCCTTTAGAGAATTATAAAAGCTAGGACAAGCATCAATTTGAATTATATAGGTTTATTATGGAAGTTGACTTTTCTAGGTATATTAGAAACCTTAGCTCCTAAGCATTGCTAAGCATGTGTGTGGCTTGGTATTTGAGACCTATAATGAGCTTAATGGAAGCCTAATGAGATATATAAGAGATTAGAGTGAGGCCTAGAGGCATAGAAGTGAGTTTAGCAGTAATGGCAAAACTGATGCCTAATATGTTTAGTTGAGGAATGATAAAAAAAAGGTAGTGCAATGACCAAATGAATAGTAACATGCTAATATTCGGTGCAATAAAAATTAGGAAGTCTAAGTTGCCTAGGAAAACTTGCCTATGAGAAGTCCTAAATTAAGACCTAAGAAAAGGGCAAGGGGGAAAACAGCTAAATAAGCAAGTCATTTGAAGTACTGGTAAGCTTTAAATTTAGCCAAAAAGTTAGTAATGTGAGCCTTAGAAATATGGTTAAGTGGTTAATAAAGAAAAGCTCTAGAAACTGAGTCTTAAAGTGCCCTTAAAGGGCTTAGAATGCATTATATAGGGTATAGTACATATAGTCAGTATATTTAGGCCTTAGCACTAATATGAATATTAATGTGATGTTTTAAGCTACTAGTGTGACAAAGGGGCTAATTGCCAGTGCCTAGCCAAGAAGTGCAATTGAAAAAAAGAACAAGAACAAGATTAAATGGTGTTGGGGTCAGTCTTTAATACCAGTAGCATTTTTCTTCTCTCTTTCATGCTTTTAACTGCTTGAGTAGTTTAGTTGCTTGTATAATGTGTTTGCTTGATATTTGAATGAGTTTTATGTGATTTCCATGAGTTATTGGATTAGTGAGCGAAGCTTTACCTAATATTGGATAAGAGAAAAGGGCCATGAAATTGAGAATAGTTGTTCTTCATTGTGCTGAGTATTGGAGCCATTCAGGAGAGAGTCCAGTAAGCTTGGCCAAGTTTTAGCTACATGCATGCATGTTTTCACATGTTTAAAGAGCTTAAATGTTAAAAAGCTACATACATGCATAATTGTATGCTCGAGTAGTTATTTTGTATTAGAGTAGGATTATGCTACTAAGATTCTCCTCAAAATTTCACTCTTTCATCCACTAATCCCCTTGCTTGGTGAGAGTAACAAACTAGACCAACGAAAGGCTTTAGCTCTATAAAGAATTATGTCCTTAATGTTGTATTTACTTATTATAATTTGTTAGACTATATTTTGAGATAGACATATGCATAATGTCTTTGATGTATATGAAATTAACCTAAAAAGGATAGTTAGAGATGAACTAGTGAATGTATGGATTATTTTGAGTAATATAAATGCTATTTAATATTTTATGAGTATCTTGTTATTCTTAGATAATTGATGAGACCAAGTCTAAGGGCTCATTGATAATTGAGCCTGAGGACTATTAGAACTAAATTAGAAATAAGTACACAATATTTAAATTGTATAGGTAATAGATGTCAGTAGAAGAGAAGGCAATAGTGCCAGAGTAGCATTCGATTTGTAGTTGCTATGCTACTAGATTTTTGGTAATTTAGAATTCATGACCATAAGATTATAATACATGTATGAGCTTTAGATGTGATGTTTAATTGTGTAATGATCAAAGAGTACTTTAGGAACCAAAAAGTAGTTCTAGATTGTTAAGATTTGCCTCTGGTGTTAACTCCATTCCATCGGCTGATGTGCACCCTCTAGACTAGGAGTGGCTACTCCAGCACTAGGCTACTGAAGATTCCAAGGTAGTGTACTTTTACTATATAGTATGATTTGAACATGCTTAATTATATGCAATTCTTATAACTATTAATAAAGGATAACAAAGGTTTGTGCCTAATTGTAGGCAATAAGCAACAAAAATAAACTAAATAGTGAAAAGCAAATGACCAAGCATATATGTGACACATGGTCTTTAATATCATTTAATTTGGTAACTAAAATAGTTTTTAAATAGTGGAATAAATTATATAAATGAGGTTATAGAACAAAAGAAGGGTAGTCAGGGTTGAAAAGGAACTAAAATTAGAATTGCTATATTAATGAAAGAAGACTCTAGATTGAGGCAAATTAAGGGTAGAATGTTAAACTAAAACATTTAGAAATGAATTAAGAAACTAAGAATGACCTAAAATTGGAGTTAAAACTACTAAATAGAATGAATTGGTAACTCAATGGCAAAATTATAATTTTTGCAAAATTTTAGAAATTTGAAGAAAGGAGTTTTAAATGGTAAAATTAGGCTCATTAGGATCTTTAGAGGCCCTGAAAACTATAAAAATCATTAGAATGACTAAAACTCTTTTAGTGTATGAATTAGGATGTTGGTTGACTAAAAGCTAGACCAAGCTGTTTTAAATTGTCCTACATTCCAAAAATTTTAAAATAAATGCTTTTAATAAACTAGATAGTTTTAATTTTATGATAAAAAAGACAGTTTTAAAAAAAGGAGTTAAAATGAGTCCAAACAAAGTAGTCAAAGTTTTGAGATGTAATCAGTATTTTAAGAATTGTTTTAAAATTCTTCTTTTTTCCTTTATACAAGTTCAGCCATGCCATCCTAACCCTATAATTAACTTAGAACACACTTGAAATAGAACCAATAGGCATCCAAAGAACCAAGGAAGGAGGGAGGAAAAAAGCTTCACTTAGGTAAGCTTACATGCTAATTTTGCCTATGATATTAGTATAAACCTTTTTTTACTATTTCTCCTCTTTCTTTTAGTGATTTTGGTTTTCTAAAAGAATAAGTTTTATGGATGAACTCATAGAGGAAGAAACTTCTTTAAGGAAATGAAATTGCATCAAAATATTCTCTATAAAAATTTCTTCCAAGTGATGTATGGATTATGCTAGGAAACTTGTATTTTCTTTGAGTTCTCTCCCTCTTTATGTTTGGCCTATTGAGAGAGATCATAGAGGGAGTTTGATTTTGGCTTAAACATGATAGGAATTGGGGTTTTGAAGCATAAAGATTATAATAATGGCAAAGGAATCAATTAAGAAGTTTTAAAATGCAAAGTAGGCCACTTAAGGTTTTCTTTGCACCTTGGAAATTTGGGAACCCTAAGAAGAAGCTAAGGAATCTCCACATGCATCAAATTTCCAAGAGAAATCATAAAACTCCCTTACCCCTAACTTTGGGCATAAGTTTAGCCAAGGCTAGGATTGAATAACTAAAGAGTCATTTTAATGAATCTAAGGTAGCAAGTAATCTAAATATGAATTATAGACACTAATGGAATTATTGGAATGAAGTTAGAAGCCTTATTTTGAAAAGTAAATTTTTAGGGTTCAATTAGGCCTAAAGAAACAACTTGGTGCTAGGCTTCTTAAATCAAGCATGCAAAGGCTCTAATGAGTTCTATTAGGGTCATTTAACCCATATTAAATGATATTTTAGAGCTAGGAAGTTGAATTATAAGAGTTGTTTCATAAGGCATTCAAATAGGACATAAGTGCACCTAAAACCCTAGTGGACATGTACAAGGCTAATATGAGTGTAAGCATGGTTCTGTTGTTGATTTTGTATTTCATTTGATGTGTCTAGGCCAAACAAGTAAAATTTTATTCAAGTGTGGGTGTAGAGCTATAGAACAAGAAACAAGTGTTTAGGAGTGTGGGAATTAAGATTAGCCCATTGGAATTAAAAAGAGAAGAAAGAAATTCAAGTTGGAGAATCTTGGGATTTTAGAAGAAATGTTAAATTTTGATTTTTCCTAGAGATATTCTAGCTTATGTAAGACATGGTATGAGCCCATTAAACCTCTAGGAAGATTTATATGAGCCATTCCCATAAGAAAAAGTCAACTCCATGAGCCATTTTCTTATGGGTGTGTCTTGGCCTTAAGGGAGTTGGAATACCTAGGGAGTGATTTTTTTAATTCCAAGGTTATAAGAGGCTTAGATATGAATTATAGATGCTAGAGGAACCAATGGATTGAATTTAGAAAGCTTGGTTTGAGAGTTGAGGTTTTAGGTCCCAATTTAGGCATAATGAGGCAACTTAGACTTGTCTTCCTATAATGGGTTTAAGAGGGTTTCAATGAGTTTATATGGAGCCATATGGTTTAGAAAGAATGAGAATTAGGAGCTAAAAACACGATTTCAAGTGGTTACTTTATTGTGTCATATATGGACCATAATAGTGATTTAAAACTAAGTGAGATAGCTTAGAGTTTTATGAAGCTAGAATTGGTTTCAAGGATTAATTTGAGTCTTATTTGATGTGTTTAGGCTAAGAGAATCAATTGCCACCTAGTTGCAAGTGCTTGGCCAAAAAAGGGAAGAAGAACTAAAGAGAAAAGTGTGTGATACTTGCTTCGAGGTAGCTCTCTAACCTTTCTCTCATGCATTGCTTGAATGTGTTCTTGTCTTTGAGTGCTTGTGTGTATATTTGAACTATGAGATATGTTTCTAACTATTGCTTATTTTCTATGGTACCATTATGCATCTTGAAATGAGTTTATGAATGTATTTTGGCTTGAATGTGTATGGTGATGCCAAAAGTCCCTAGGACTGGGTGAGATAAAGCCAAAAGTCCCTAAGATTTGGTATGCTTTTATATGTTGTATTTATGCTTTTTGATATGCCCAAGTGGCTATGGGATGAGAAGAAAGCTATATGGTGCCTTGAGATACCAATTTGGACTTCAAAATTAACTATTATGTTTGTTGAACCAAAGTCTAACCAAATATGTGAATTTTTCCATGACATTTTGCCAAAAAGTAGGTCTCATCTAGACATTTTTATAAACTAAAGATCACCTAATTTGGAACTTTAGAAAATTTATTATGATTTTTCAAAGTTGGCCAAATTATGTAGAATTGGTATGGCGACTATTCATTTGGTCAGCTTGCTTCTCTATGTCACATGTGAGTCAAATGAAGTCCAATACTTATAAAAGTTTACATACATAAACTAGACATCATAAACTTTCCACAGCCACCATGATCATCTCATTTGGAGCTCTATGGAGGGATAACCAAATTTTTAAAGTTATATGATAGTACTAGTAATGTAGCTCGACCTTTGGTACTGTTCTATTAATTTTTATAGGTTAAACACTATCTCTTGACCTGGAACTATTTTTAGTTATCAGTTAACATCTAGAGCTTTCTAGCATATATACATGATTTTTTATTTTTTTAAAATTAGTTATGAGTTTTCAAAATTCACACCAGAAAGTTGTAATAGCAAACCCGAGAGCAACTTTCTATTTTTTGGTGCATGGCTCCAAACCTGAAATGTATGGGATGAATTATGATGTTTATGATATGTATGGATATGATATTGATGAGTTTATATGGTTCCTAAAGCCATGAATCATGTATATGGCCTCTTAAGTACTCAATTATCCATGTATAAAAACATATGCTTTCTCACAAATGTTGTCCAATATGCTTGAGATGGATTGGGATAGACAATGGGACCATTGTGTAAAAGTTAAAAGGGTAAGATATTATATGAATCATCCATGATTCAACCTCAAATCAATCATCAAAACTATAGGAAAAGAGAGGAGAAGGAGGAAAGCAAGATTGATGAAGGGAGAAGCATGAAAAATTATAGATTTTTTTACCTTTTTTACTTGTTTTCTCTTCCCTTCTTCCTCCCTTCTTGTGCACCACTTAGAGTTGATTGGTGTTCTATTTTAGACCATCCAAAACATCGATTAAGAGAGAGTGCAGAAGGGGATGTCTTTTAAGAAGCCAAAGGGTCACTTTTACAACTTTTAAAATTTACAATTTAGTCCCTAAACCATGGTTTCTCCAATTGGCCTCATTTCAACTCCTTTTCATAAACCGTCTTTCTCTCATAAAATTTAGGTCCTTTAACTTATAAAATAACTTTGGTTTCACTCAAATTAGATTTGAAACCAATTCAAACTATTCAACCAAAGTTTCAGTTAAACAACAGTCGAAATCGCTCACCAAAGGGGTTTTAACTGTTTTAGGGGTTCCTATAGTTTTTAGGCCCTCTGAGAATCTCATGAAACTTAATTTTCCCATTTAAAAATTTCTCATGTGAGTTTTCTAAAATTTACCCAAAATTATGAAAATGCCACTATATATTTTTTGTAATTTTTCGTAGCCATTCCAACTCAGGTTTTTAGGCATCTCAAGTTTCATATCCTCATTTTTAGAAGTCTAGTTTATCCCTTTAATTTTATTTGGCCTCTATTCATATGATTTATGAGACTTCCTTTTGAAAATCTCTAGTTTATAGCCTTTTACAGAAAATTGGGTGTTATAGAACCAGCAAGACCTGATGTGGTGTAGGAGGCATAACACACTCATTAGACAAAAGATGGGAAGATAGAGTGGGTCGACCCTAAATCACAAGAGATTCATGTAACTTCTAGACATCCCTCAATTTTTAAACTTTGTTCAACTATAGTTTGTTGTCTATGTTTTTGTTGTTTAGATTACAAGGTTGCTTACATGAGCTTGTTCTTTAGCAATGATTATCAGAAATTGAATCCCATATGACTCGAGATAAGATTTTATCTATTGTACTATGTGCATAGTTAGATTTGTCTAGCAAAGGGTATGGAAAGAAACCCTAAAACAAAGAGACTCGTTGACTAAATAGATATGGACTATAGAGTGTCATTTGCAATAAAGTAAGTCTTAGAAGAAATAGAACAAAAATAGAAGGAGGATTATGCCTATATGGCATAAGAGTGTGAAAAAAATGAAAAAAAAGATGAGGAAAAATTTGAATGGAAGCTACAGCAAGAGCGAGCCCAGATGGCCTAATAAGTGTAGGATGAATTTTGCATGTAGGTTTAAATTGATGCTATCTACATTACAGCAGCAGGTGTATAACACACTTTCTTTCCCTTTTCTAGCAATGAAAAATATTTAAAGTTGTTTTTCTTTTTAACAGGGACATCTACCAACGAGCAGCAGTGCCTTAGGTAGAGCAACTTAGTGAACTTAGATGAATGGTGGTACATTTGTAAAGCACTACCTATTTCTTGTTGGTTTGAGCCTCAATTTAAAATTGGTTTCAAGTTCAAACTTGAACTCAAATGGTGTCTACTATTTAAATTGGTATTGTTTTTGTTTTAATCCAAGGTGATTATTGAAACTAAATTCAATAATATGTTTTTTTTTTAAGGTTGAGTGAGCTTCACAGGATGAGGTAGCATATTGAGTCTATGAAACTTCACTAGTTACATTTTTAAGCAATTGAACAATTATTAACAATGAATGTAAAGTTTATTGCTTTAGTTTTCTAATTACTAATTATGTGTGTGTACAATCTATGAATATAAAGTTGATTCTAATAAAATTTTCTTTCATTTTAATGTGATTCAATTTAGTTGTTGTAATCTTATTTTACTACTTGTTCTTCTTCTATTTTGAAGTTGTTTGTACTATTATTTGAATTTTATGTCATTGTTTAAGTAAATATTGTTTAATTACATATAAGATATCTAAAAATTTTTGACACCATTAGTGGCAACATCTGTTGTCATTAAAGAATTTCAACTACATTTAGTGGTGACTAATGTTGTCAGTGAAAATGAACATTTAGTGCGACATACACGGTCGCCACTAAAGCTTGAACTTTTAGTGGTAACTACAACTTTAGTGGCGACATATACTGACACTAAATACAAACCTTTTAGTGGTGACTAGATCTTTCATTTGTGAAACATTTTCACCACTAATAATAACTTTTCAATGGCAATAAACCATCGTTCCACTCAAAATATAGCAATTAATGGCTATAGAGTTGACATAATGACTTTTTTAGCAACAACCTTTAATTAAAAAGAAAAACTAATTTCTCTACATATTATTTAGTGGCAATAAAAGTTGCTGTCAAAAAGTTTTAGTGGTGACAATAGTTGCCACTAATAATTTTTTTAGTGATGACCTTTTTGTTGTTGTTAAATACCCTTTGTTACATCTGTATTAGTCACGACATACTTGTGACCTAGTGAGTGGTCTTATCGCGTAACCCTCAAAATAAAACTAGGTTGATAAAATATGCAGCTAATGACATAACCTAGGTTATCTTCCTTGGAATTGGAGTTCAATGCTTAATTGAGTTTTCCAAATGTTAAAAGACTCTAAAAATTTCTAAACTAAGGGGGGTTTTTGATTGAATTAAACTAACCTAAAACTAAATTGATTCAAAATTCCTAATTGCTACCTAATTATATGAATTATGGGTGAAAGATGGGCTTGTAACTAGCTTTGGAATCATCCTTTGGTGTTCACTATCCTTATCCTAATCCAATTGTGACTAATTCTAGCCTAAGAATCCCTAATTGTGTTCAAGGCAATTGTATCTTGAGTCAACACACAAGAATCAAGAGATTAACAATCTAATGTTGAATTGAAAACTCAATCCCGCACTAAATTATTAATTTTTGTTTTTAAGATCAATGAACACCCAATTTGATTGATTAACTGATTAATTAGCCTCTGAACCATCATCCAAAAGTGTTTAATTAACTAACTAAACACTAAGGAGTCCTCAAATTAAACAATTAAAGACTCAATCTCTCACATGAATTTCATCAAACACTTTGATTGCATACATGGGTAATTGTAAGAAATTGAAAAATTCAGTATTTAATCCAACCAATTAATCAACAAAAGGCTTCCTAATTAGTGTCTAAATAGCCACTAATTACAATTACATAAATTCTTAATCCAATACAACTTAAATAAGATTGTACAAGAAAAAGAAAAAATGTAGGAAAGTAGAAATTCTTAGCCAAAAATTTTGAGTTCTTCTCCATGGATTCAAGCTTGCACCAAGGGTCTTCCTCCTAGCTAGCCTCAAGGTGGATTAGAGCTTCATTGGAGAATGGATGGAGGTAGAATTGAGGATGGCGTGGAGAGGATGGCTACTGGACGAAGGGGTGGAATGGACGAGGCTTCTAGATGAAGGCATGGTGAATGGAATGTGAATGAATGAATGGGGCGTGAATGACGTGCTTAATGGAATGTGTGGATTGATGGAGTGTAATGGACGATGGATGGGGCTCTGATGAATGAACGGCCTGGATGATTGGGGTGATGAATTCTTCCCCCTCTCACGTGATTTCTTTTTAATGATTCCACGTGTTGCCTTATTTAATTCCATTTTTACATCAGCTTTTATTTCAAGCTCCTTCTCATGTGGATTTCTTTCAATTCTGCCCATAGCTTCTTCATGTGAATATAAGGTGGGCCCGATTTTAAAGCTAAATATAATATTCAAATTCATGTGAACTGTCTTTTTTCACGTAGCTTTCTTCTTGTTTCTACTTCTCTTCGTGTTTCTCAAACAGAGGCTGCTTCCTCTTCATTTTGCTCACGTCGTGTTTCCTACGTTGTTCTTCAGTTCATTTTCTTCTTTGCATTTTTATTCCAGTAGCTCAAGCTTGCAATGATTCCCACGTCAGCCCGTATGTGTCATTTCCATGTGATAGCTTCCAATTTAGCTCAGCAAGCTTCTTCTCTTTCATTACGAAGAATCTCGAGCTCTCTTCTCTGTTCTGCATGTGTGTGTGCTTATGGCCTGGACTTCTCCCTACTTCTCTTTCGTGTTGCTTCCAAGTTCTTTTAACCCAGCTAAAAACATAGCTTCTTTCCAACTCTGTTTCTGGTTCTCACGTAATTCAGCTCACCTTCAACTCATTTTCCCATCGTCTTTTTGACATTAATCAGGTGCTTCCATGTTCTGCACTACATCACACAAAACTCGAGCTTCTGCTATTTTAGAGCTGCATTCTTCACTCTCAATCCAGACCCAACGTCTTTTTTTCTTTTCTTATATCACAAGTTTAACCCGTAACAATCCACGTCAACTTTTCACGTGTTCCTCCATCTAGCTTCTTCTTCTTTTGCTTCCCACATTCTTTACTTGTTTCCTCTTCATTCAGCCCGTAGTATCTTCTTTTCAGCTTACTCTATCCATCCCACGTTGCTCTGTAGCTAGAACTCGTGGCTAATTTCTCAAGTCTTCTCCTTGACATACTCCCATGCATGGTTCTTTTCTTCTAGTCCCAAGCCTTATCACGTTCTGTTCCTTGCTTCTTCTTTATGTGGCTGCAATGCTTTTAGTTTGTGGCTCTCCTTCCTCTTCTTCAAAACAAATTCTCATTCAAAGCTTAATTGCCCATTGAAAATCTGCATAAGAAGTAAGAACAATTCAATAGGAAAATTTACAAACTCATTTAAATAAATTTATGCATTAAGATTCTAAAATTTTGTAAATAATTTCTTTGAGTATACAAATGATTACTAACATTAAATTTTACCTAATTAAACTCCTCAAGCTATATTTGCTCACTAAAATGCTTAAATTAGGAGAATTAAAACATGTAAAATTCATGCTTATCACCTAGTGTTTCCCTTATAAAGTGTTTAATGGTGACTTTTATTCATTTTGTAATACCATAATCTCCTAGACCTTATACCATAGTAATCAAAGCATTTCATACTCATTTGCATGGAATTGGCAAACTTTGGCAACAGAAATCGAGTGTATGTACATCGAAATTGTTCAATTTTACCCACATGAATCATTTAAATTTACCCCAAATTATTTTCATCCATACATATCTAAAAAAATAAAAAAAACAACCCATTTTGAAGCTTATGTCATGGATTAAAAGCCATTACATCATAATTTCCATTTTTCATTCTCGAGTTTTAAGCGTAGGTTACTAATATAAGCTTAGAAAAATCACAACTAATTCTATAAAAATCAAAATCATGCACATATAGCTTTTTAGAAAGCTCTGGATGTTAACTAATGATAAAAAATAGTTCTAGAATAGAAAAACCCATCTGGACCATGAAAAATAATGGAATAGTACTAGTGTTTACTCTCAACTTTCCAATGTTTAAAGGGATGTGTTTCGCTCAAGTTCCACCTATCAAAGTTCACTACCATAAGCTTGTCAGGCTTCTAAGTCTCCATCACTCATGCCAAATGCTATGCATATATCAATAGGACTTTATTTATGGTTGTAGCGGGGTTAAGGGAGTGAAATGAATGGATACAAAAACAAGGGGAAAAACAAACAACAAATGGAACACCTTAGGACCTCAAGAGCAATCAATGAAGATTTAGGATAGGGAAAAATGTGTTTCTAGGCCTTCATTCCAGCTAGCAATAGGCAACTACAAAATCAACTTGAAACACTTCTTTCTTTTGATTTTCTATTACTTTTTTCTTTTCTTTTCCTTTTTTTTTCAATTGCTTTCTTTTTGCTTTTCTATCTCTTCTTCCCTTTAACTTTGAACATTTTCCTCAACTTTACTATCATTTTCCTAAATTGATGTAAGACATACATTCTCTCATCCCAATTAGATGTAATACTCCTTGAAATCCCTAAGGCATCCTAAAACAAGGTGGGAAAACATTTTTAACGGCTATGGTTCAGAAGAAAATGAAAACCAAGGTTCAAAGTGGCTAAACAATGGATATAATGCATTTAGGGTTGGCTTTTTGGCTCACTAGCTATAAAAGAAATGAATGCCTCATCATTTTCATGCATGCAAATGCAAATGTGGTCTCAACAAAGAATCACGACAAGTTTTAGAGTGAAAGCAGTGATAGGTGAATACACACTAGAATCGAACAATTATGGCTTAAATCCTTACTAGCTAATGGCTATCAAAATAATTCATTGAAATCAAATTCATTGCCACTTCACTTGAATCAAGACACAAGATCCATCACTTATCATGTCTAAGTGATTCTAAACTATAATCATCTCAACTTGCAAATTCCACAGAAAAACTGAAAAGAATCACATTATTTTTCAAAAATTTTTCTCAAAAATTTTCAAATTTTCTT
Source organism: Erythrophleum ivorense (assembly GCA_026724425.1). Lineage (NCBI taxonomy): Eukaryota > Viridiplantae > Streptophyta > Magnoliopsida > Fabales > Fabaceae > Erythrophleum > Erythrophleum ivorense. Next base: position 205,493 of record JAIUCV010000037.1, on the reverse strand, counting down.
TTCAAAACAAGGAAAAGATGGATGAAAAGATAGATTGAATGAAATAACTCTCCCCCCACACTTAAATATTGCATTGTTCTCAATGTCAGCATACAATCCAGTGAAAAGATAAACAACATAATAGAAAAAGAGTGAAAGGAGAGTATACAACCGGATAAACTTGAATCGAAGATCTCAAGGTAGGCTCAGATTCCCATGTAGCTGGTTAGCAATCTTTTATTACCTACAAAACAGAAACAAAACACACTGTAATGTAGAATAGAAAAGAAAACTAAATCCTAAACTAAAAAAAAAACTCTATCAAGATCAACTAATCATAAGTATCAAAAATCAAAATTAAAACTACTTTATTTCTTCTTAACTGAATAACTTTAAGTCTCACTACTTTAAAGCATTTTGATTGATCATTCAGAGATGATTCATGGACTTCCTCAACCGTCAGTAGTCTTGGAAAGTCATCTTCAGCATATTCAGGAACAATGAAAGAAGGAAAATCAAATTTAAGGCATTTAAAACGAAAGAAAGAAAATTTTAAAGCAAAACTTTTTAAGAATCTATCAAATCCAATGAAATCTACTGGACTCCCATCAGTAAGAGTCACTGCATCAACAGAAAAATCTAATTGTAACTTCTCACAGTCCTTTGAGTTCAATGTGTCTGACAGTTGCTTTTTCTTAGCTGGGAAAGTCTGTTGATTGTTGCGAATTAGCTCACCAACTTCAAGAATGTGTTCAGCATTCTTAACAAGAGAAATAGTATCTTCCCTGACCAAAGAGACATCAGTAGGCCCACAAGATTCAAAACAATGATCAACAACAAAATCCAGTCTCTCACTAGTATCAATAACAACACAAGCATCAATAGGATTTTCAACATCAGTAGTATCACTATGCATGCTCTCATTAATACTAGTATGATCAGTAGAATCAGTCTTATCAATAATTTTAGTGCAAACAAAGGATTCCATAGATTCAACAGACTTATCAGACTCTAGAAATTCATTTATCTCAGCACACATAGGACTGGTATGCATATCATCACATAAGCATTTAAGAGTAGGGTTTGAATTATCAACAACAAGATGTCCAACAATTTCACTATCTATATTCTTTTCACATGCTACATCTACCATTTCATCAGCCATATCATCACATGCTAGTGAGGAATCATGTTGATTAGAATATGTGAGGAACTCACTAGTCTCAATGACAGAATTAATCCGTGAGCATCTATCACATATAGTGGATCTAGCACACACACAATCAACAGAATCATTTAAATCATCTATATCACATGATCCAGATGGTATGCTATCCCTAAACTTAGTAGATGCATCATCAACAGGCTTATCAACCAATTCCAGACTAGGAATAAAATGATTATCACATTCTAAGTCACCCCCACATTTATCTACTACCCTATACTCAAAAGATTCATCATTAACAGGCTCAGAAATGAAATTTTCACTATGGTCACAGCTAGGTGTAGACAAACCAAGTGCATCAGTATACAAGGATTCATTAACATCAACAATTGCATCAATTTTACCTAATGAACTACCACAATCAATCAAATCAGGAGATTCAACAACAATTTCCTCATCAACAACATCATCATACAATTCAGAATCAACAATATTATATGCATCAGGAATCACAGTGCTATCATGTATACTAGAATCAGTTCCAACAAATTGTAAGATAGTAGAAGATGGAAGGATATTATCCAATGAATAGGACTCTTCCTCCTCTATACATTCCTTTCCAATTTGCTTTTCAGTCAATTCAGTAGCACTTAAAGTCGGTTGATTTATTTGAAATCCTAAATCCTTCATGATGTTGTCAATCTTTTGTTGATTTTCAAGATGCAATCATTCAAATTCTTGTTTGAATTGAAGATGTTCGGCATTCCTTTGTTGGATTCGAAGATCAAGGGCTTCCAATTACTGCATCATCCTCTCTTCCCAACTTGGTTCCCTCTGGACCTCTTGTTGCATGTATCCCTCATGATAATTGTAAGGATGATATTCTGGCTCTTGCATATGGAAGTTATGGTATGGCTTATAATGATGGTGGTAATTAGGGTGTACTTCATATGGATTGTGGTATGGTTGGTAGCTGGGATGAACTTCATAGGAATGATGGTATGGTTGGTAGCATGGTTGTTGGACTTGTTGGTATTGTTGCTCTTGTCTTTGTCTTTCAAGAAGGCCTTGAAGCATTGACATGGCGTCATCCAACTTTCAAGAAATCTTATGCTCTACACAAGAATCATAGACATCTTGATTAGAATAATAATGATCCATTTAAAGCAAAGAAAAAAAAATGAGAAGCACAATTAATTTCAGCACAAAAATAATTCACTAACAAAATATAATTAAAATTAACTCAAAATCAAGAAACTAAAATCAAATGAAGATAAGAAGTTCCTAACAATTAAAAAAACACTCTAAAACAAAGGTTAGTCACACAAAATAAACTCACAAAAATTAAAGAAAATAAATCCAGAAAAATTGAAAAATTCCTAAAAAAATTTGAGAAAATACTAAAAAATTAGAAAAAGTGCCTTAAACGTTGGAATTTGGCCAACAAATGGTACACCAAATAGCTTTGCTATTACTTTTGCTCAAAACACCCAAAAACCTTAGAAAACAAAGTTTGAGAATTTTCTAGGCACCTTAAACAAAAAATTCCAGCAACCAGACAAGTTAATGTGCAACACTGAAATGATCCAATTCCAAGTTCAAAATAGAACAAAAACTAAGCTAAAACAAAACCAAAACAGAGCTAAAACAAAACAAGAACACTTAGAAAACTTTCTCAAATAATTGAGAATCCAAATCCCCGGTAACGGCACTAAATTTTGAGTGGTCTTATCGCGCAACCCTCAAAATAAAACTAGGTTGATAAAATATGCAGCTAGTGGCACAACCTGGGTCATCTCTCTTGGATTTGGAGTTCAATGCTTAATTGAGTTTTCCAAATGTTAAAAGACTCTAAAAATTTCTAAACTAAGGGGGGTTTTTGATTGAATTAAACTAACCTAAAACTAAATTGAATCAAAATTCCTAATTGCTACATAGTTATATGAATTATGGGTGAAAGATGGGCTTGTAACTAGCTTTGGAATCATCCCTTGGTGTCCACTATCCTTATCCTAATCCAATTGTGATTAATTCTAGCCTAAGAATCCCTAATTGTGTTCAAGGCAATTGTATCTTGAGTTAATACGCAAGAATCAAGAGATTAACAATCTAATATTGAATTGAAAACTCAATCCCGTATTAAATTATTAATTTTTTTTTAAGATCAATGAACACCCAATTTGATTGATTAATTGATTAATTAGCCTCTGAACCATCATCCAAAAGTGTTTAATTAACCAACTAAACACTAAGGAGTCCTCAAATTAGACAATTAAAGACTCAATCTCTCACATGCATTTCATCAAACACCTTGATTGCATACATGGGTAATTGTAAGAAATTGAAATTTTCAGTATTTAATCCAACCAATTAATCAACAAAAGGCTTCCTAATTAGTGTCTAAACAGCCACTAATTACAATTACATAAATTCTCAATCCAATACAACTTAAACAAGATCGTACTAGAAAAAGAAAAAGTGTAGGAAAGTAGAAATTCGTAGCCAAAAATTCTGAGTTCTTCTCCATGGATTCAAGCTTGCACCAAGGGTCTTCCTCCTAGCTAGCCTCAAGGTGGATTAAAGCTTCATTAGAGAATGGATGGAGGTGGAATTGAGGATGGCGTGGAGAGGATGGCTACTGGACGAAGGGGTGGAATGGACGAGGCTTCTAGATGAAGGCATGGTGAATGGAATGTGAATGAATGAATAGGGCGTGAATGACGTGCTTAATGGAATGTGTGGATTGATGGAGTGTAATGGACGATGGATGGGGCTCTGATGAATGAACGGCCTGGATGTTGGGGTGATGAATTCTTCCCCCTCTCACGTGATTTCTTTTTAATGATTCCATGTGCTGCCTCATTTAATTTCATTTTTACATCAGCTTTTATTTCAAGCTCCTTCTCATGTGGATTTCTTTCAATTCTGCCCATAGCTTCTTCATGTGAATATAAGGTGGGCCCGATTTTAAAGCTAAATATAATATTCAAATTCATGTGAGCTGTCTTTTTTCACGTAGCTTTCTTCTTGTTTCTGCTTCTCTTCGTGTTTCTCAAACAGAGGCTGTTTCCTCTTCATTTTGCTCATGTCGTGTTTCCTACATTGTTCTTCAACTCATTTTCTTCTTTGCATTTTTATTCCAGTAGCTCAAGCTTGCAATGATTCCCACGTCAGCCCGTATGCGTCATTTCCATGTGATAACTTCCAATCCAGCTCAGCAAGCTTTTTCTCTTTAATTACAAAGAATCTCGAGCTCTCTTCTCTGTTCTGCATGTGTGTGCACTTATGGTCTGGACTTCTCCCTACTTCTCTTTCGTGTTGCTTCTAAGTTCTTGCAACCCAGTTAAAAACGTAGCTTCTTTTCCAGCTCTGTTTCTGGTTCTCACATAATTCAGCTCGCCCTCAGCTCATTTTCTAGTCATCTTTTTGACATTAATTAGGTGCTTTCACGTTCTGCACTACATCACACAAAACTCGAGCTTCTGCTATTCTAGAGCTGCATTCTTCACTCTCAATCCAGACCCAGCGTCTTCTTTTCTTTTCTTATTTCACAAGTTCAACCCGTAATAATCCATGTCAACTTCTCAAGTGTTCCTCCATCTAGCTTCTTCTTCTTTTGCTTTCCACATTCTTTGCTTGTTTCCCCTTCATTCAGCCCGTAGTATCTTCTTTTCAGCTCACTCTATCCATCCCACGTTGATCTGTAACTAGAACTCGTGGCTAATTTCTCAAGTCTTCTCCTTGACATACTCCTATTCATGGTTCTTTTCTTCTAGTCCCAAGCCTTATCATATTTTGTTCCTTGCTTCTTCTTTATTTGGCTGCAATCCTTTTAGTTTATGGCTTTCCTTCCTCTTCTTCAAAACAAATTCTCATTCAAAGCTCAATTGCCCATTGAAAATCTGCAGAAGAAGTAAGAACAATTCAATAGGAAAATTTACAAACTCATTTAAATAAATTTATGCATTAAAATTCTAAAATTTTGTAAATAATTTCCTTGAGTGCACAAATAATTACTAACATTAAATTTTACCTAATTAAACTCCTCAAGCTATATTTGCTTACTAAAATGTTTAAATTAGGAGAATTAAAACATGTAAAATTCATGCTTATCACCTAGTGTTTCCCTTATAAAGTGTTTAATGGTGACTTTTATTCATTTTGTAATACCCTAATCTCCTAGACCTCATACCATAGTAATCAAAGCATTTCATACTCATTTGCATGGAATTGGCAAACTTTGGCAACAAAAATAGAGTGTATGTACATCGAAATTGTTCAATTTTACCCACATGAGTCATTTAAATTTACCCAAATTATTTTCATCCATACATATCTAAAAAAATAAAAAAACAACCCATTTTGAAGCTTATGTCATGGATTAAAAGCTATTACATCATAATTTCCATTTTTCATTCTCGGGTTTTAAGCGTAGGTCACTAATATAAGCTTAGAAAAATCACAACTAATTCTATAAAAATCAAAATCATGGATATATAGCTTTTTAGAAAGCTCTGGATGTTAACTAATGATAAAAAATAGTTCTAGAATAGAAAAACCCATCTGGACCATGAAAAACAATGGAATAGTACTAGAGGTGTCCATTGCATCTTGATACTGACCATAAATTTCAAAAATTTGGTTCTCTCTCTACAAAGTTCTAAATGAGGTTCTCTTAATTGATATAGAAAGCGTATGGGGTCTAGTTTATTCTTATAAAATTTCATGAGCATTGGATATCATTTGGCTCTTAGATGACATAGAAACATAAACTGACCTTATAAACAGTACACATGCCAAATTTACAAAATTACTCCAACTTTGAAAATTCATAATTAATTCTCTAGAGCTCTAAATAAAGTGTTTCTTAGCTCAACATAAAGCTCTAGATGATACTTATATTCATGCTTAAATCCATCCATTTGGTCAGCTTGGGCTATAGGTTGCAAAAATGGCATTTTTAAGTGTCAAAAGGGATCCAAACATGACCAAATGCCCTCCTAGTCTAACCATAAGCTCTTGAGCACGTGTAAATGGCTAAAATTAGCATAGAAAAGCTTTCCAAGAGGTCTAAATACTCATGCATCTCATAACCACTTCCTAACTTGAGCTCATACACAAGACCATAAAGGCCCAACTAGGCATTTGAATGTTAAAATCAAACATACTAGCACATATGGCTCCAAAATCCTTTCATTCATCATAAAATACATGTTTTTACATATGTTCAATTATTTACATCACATATACATCATTTATATATAATTCTTCATATCATTTTACAATATTCCTATTCTATTGTCACAATATCCCTTTTCAAGGCATATGGCTCCTTCCACTTAGGCTTTGGGCTTCACCTAGGCAAAAATAGACATGTGAGGGAAAGAGTGAGATTCAAAGAATCTTAATAGCTTTTTTAACTTTTCAAACATATATATATGATGCATTTTCAAGTCAAGGAATGCAAGCATGCTATAAAACTTTCTAAAAAACATACATAGCCATTTTTTCGTGTTACACAAGTTTATACAAATCAAACATAGGCTCTAAAGGTTGTTGGTTTAGCCTCACCCAACTCTTTGGGGACTTTTGGATTTGTCTCACCTATTTCTAGGGACTTTTGACTTGGCCTCACTCTTTCTTGAGACTTTTGGCCCTGTCTCACCCACTCTTGGGGACTTTTGCCTCCTTCCCACCCATCTTAAGGGACTTTCGTCATCACCAAGCTCACTCTAGCCATTACACATTAAAACAAGTTTACAAATCACATTATGGTACCAAGACACTAAATCAATGGCTACAAATAAATCTTATAGTTTAAATGCATATATAAGTAATCCAAGACAAGCAACAAATCAAGAAATATATGTGAGAAATATTAGAGAGCTATCTTAAACTAGAAATTAAAGCTTTCCCCTTTCCTTTTTCCTTCACCCTCTTGCCCAAGCACTCATAATGGGAGGGTTTTTTATTCTCTTGGCCTAGACACGTCAAATGGAACCAATTCTAACTTCATAAAACTTTAAGTTAGCTCACTTGGTCTTAAATCACTCATATGGACCATATATGACACAGTGATGTAACCATGTAAAATCATGCTCTTGGCTCTCAATTCTCATTCTTTCTAGACCATATGCCTCCATATAAACTCATTAAAGCCACCATAAACTCTATCTAGGATGCCAAACTTTAAGTTACCTCTTTATGTCTAAATAGGACCTAAAATTACCATCTCTTAAACTAAGCTTCTGAAATTCAGTTCATTTGTTCCTCTAGTACCTATAATTCATATCTAAGCCTCTTATACCCTTAAAATGAAAAGAAGCTCTCTCTAAGTTCATGATTTTCTACTAGGATGAGACATAGCACTACAAATGGAACCCATGGTTTGCTTGCTTTTTCTTGAAGGCAATGGCTCAGGTAAAACTTCTTGGAGGTCTAAGGGACTCATACCATGTCTTACATAAGCTAGAATATCTCTAGGAAAAATCAAATTTCATCCCTTATTTCAAAACCCCAAGTTCTACCAACTTGAATTTATTGCTTCGCTTTTTGATTCCAATGGACTAATCTTAATTCCCACACTCTTAAATACTTTCTTTCTTGCTAAGGTCATAATTTAATTGCCCTCAAGAGAGCCAAGTATGATTGAAATTACCGCAAAGGAAAACATCCAAGAAGAAGCCAATAAAATTCATAAAACATACCTTGGTTATGTGTTCTTCCAAGAAGCTTCCTGTAAAGTCCCACATCGGGTACGAAACACTAAGGCTAAGGCCTTATAAGTGGGAGTGAAGCTCTCCTCACCAACAGCGCATTTTTGAGACAAAACCCCACCATGTGGGAAATGAGAGTACCATGGGATGCCATAACAGGGACAATACCGCTGGAGGCTTTATGAGGAATTGGAATCAGAGTCGGCCTAGCCATACGTACAACCCAAGGCGGGTTGGCCCCAAGGGGGTTGCAATGCAAAGTCCCATATCGGGTAGGAAACCCTGAGGCTAAGGCCTTATAAGTGGGAGCGGAACTCTCCCCACTAGCGGCGCGCTTTTGAGACAAAACCCTATCACGTTGAGAGTACCACAGGGTGCCGCAATGGGGACAATACCGCTGGAGGCTCTGTGGAGAATGTTGCGACACCCCGTGGTACTCTCATTTCCTATGTGGTGGGGTTTTGTCTCAAAAGTGTGTCGCTAGTAAGAAGAGCTTCCCTCCCACTTATAAGGCCTTAGCTTTAGGGTCTCCTACCCGATGTGAGACTTTACATTCTACCCCCCTTGGGGCCAACCCATCCTTAGGTTGCACATATGGCTAGGCTAGCTCTGATACCAATTCCAATGTAAAGTCCTATATCGGGTATGAGACCCTGAGGCAAAGCCTTATAAGTGGGAGTGAAGCTCTCCCCATTAGCGGCTCACTTTTGAGACAAAACCCCACCACGTGACAAATGAGAGTACTACGGGGTGTCGCAACGGGGACAATACCGCTGGAGGCCCTATGGGGAATTGGTATTAGAGCCGGCCTAGCCATATGTGCAACCCGAGGATGGGTTGGCCCCAAGGGGGTGGAATGTAAAGTCCCACATTAGTTAGGAGACCCTGACGCTAAGGCCTTATAAGTGGGAGCAAAGCTCTCCCCACTAGCGGTGCACTTTTGAGACAAAACCCCACCACGTGGGAAATAAGAGTATCACGGGGTGCCGCAACAGGGACAATACTGCTAGAGACTCTGTGGGGAATAGGTATCAGAGCCAGCCTAGCCGTATTGCAACTCGAGGACGGGTTGGCCCCAAAGGGGGTGGAATATAAAGTCCCACATTGGGTAGGAAACCCTGACGCTAAGGCCTTATAAGTAGAAGCGAAGCTCTTCCTACCAGTGGTATGCTTTTGAGACAAAAGCCCATCACGTGGGAAATGAGAGTACCACAGGATGCCACAAAGAGGACAATACCGCTGGAGGCTCTGTGAAGAATTGACTTTGATACTAATTCTAATGTAAAGTCCCACATCAGGTAGGAGACTCTGAGACTAAGGCCTTATAAGTGGGAGCGAAGCTCTCCCCATTAATGGCGCACTTTTGAGACAAAACCCCACCACGTGGGAAATGAGAGTACCACGGGGTGCCGCAACGGGGACAATAAATTCCCCACAGAGCCTCCAGCAATATTGTCCCTAGCTCTCATACCAATTCCCCATAGAACCTTCAGTGATTTTGTCCCCGTTATGGCACCCCGTGGTACTCTCATTTCCCACGTGATGGGGTTTTGTCTCAAAAGCGCGCCGCTAGTGGGGAGAGCTTTGGTCCCACTTATAAGGCCTTAGCCTCAGGGTCTCCTACCCGATGTGAGACTTTACATTCCATCCCCCTTAGAACCTTCAGTACTCTCAATTCCCCATAGAACCTTCAGTGATTTTGTCCCCGTTGTGGCACCCTGTGGTACTCTCATTTCCCACGTGATAGGGTTTTGTCTCAAAAGCGCGCTGCTAGTGGGGAGAGCTTTGGTCCCACTTATAAGGCCTTAGCCTCAGGGTCTCCTACCCGATGTGAGATTTTACATTCCACCCCCCCTTAGAGCCAACCCGTCCTCGGGTTGCACATACGACTAGGCCGGCTCTGATACTAATTCCCCATAGCGCCTCCGACGGTATTGTCCCCGTTGTGGCACCCTGTGGTACTCTTATTTCCCACGTGGTGAGGTTTTGTCCCAAAAGCGCGCCGTTGGTGGGGAGAGCTTCGCTTCCACTTATAAGGCCTTAGTCTCAGGGTCTCTTACCCAATATGGGACTTTACATTCCAACCCCTTAGGGCCAACTCGTCCTCGGGTTGCACATATGGCTAGGCCGGCTCTGATTTCAATTTCCCACAGAACCTCCAGCGGTATTGTCCCCATTGCAATACCCCGTGGTACCCTCATTTCCCACGTGGTAGGGTTGTCTCAAAAGCGCGCTGCTAGTGGGGAGAGCTTCGCTCCCACTTATAAGGCCTTAGCCTCAGGGTCTCCTACCTGATATGGAACTTTACATTCCACCCCCCTTGGGGCTAACTCATCCTCTAGTTGCACATATGGCTAGGGATGCTCTGATTCCAATTCCCCAAAGAGCCTCCAGCGGTATTGTCCTTGATGCGGCACCCCGTGGTACTCTCATTTCCCATGTGGTGGGGTTTTGTCTCAAAAGCACTTCGCTGATAGGGAGAGCTTTGCTCCCACTTATGAGGCCTTAGCCTTAGGGTCTTCTATCCAATGTGGGACTTTACACCGCTGATGGGGAGAGCTTCGCTCCCACTTATAAGGGCTTAGCCTCAAGGTCTCCTACTCGATGTGGGACTTTACACTTCCACTTGCTACAAACCTCTCCTTCCAAAACTCACTTCATCTACTTGGGCTGACCTTAAAATAGAACCTTATCAGCCACAAAATTCATGGGAAATGATAAGAGAAGATGGAGAAGAGGCTTAGCATGAAAATAAGCAAGGAAAGGAGCAAATTTTCTCACCTATTTCAGAAGATCACTTCCTTCATTCTCCTCCTCAGTTAAGTGCCCTTTAGCTTGTGGGAATTATAATTTCAGAAGCTCTAAGTGTTGGTGAAGCAAGGGGCTGAAAAGCAATGTGATATATGAAGCTAAAAAGTCACTTTTACAACTTTTCTACTTTGTATTTTAGTCCCTTTTCTTGTTTCTTTCCATTCAGGTTCAATTCTACCCCTTTTCAAAATTTGTCTTCTCCATCATAATATTTAGGCACTCAAACTTATACAATAGCTTTAGTTTCACTCAAAATATATTTAAAACTATTCTGAACCGTTCGGTCAAAGTTCTAGTCAACCATTTGCCAAAATCTCTCATTGGAGAAGTTTTAACTATTCTAAGGGTTCCCATGGTTTTCAAGGCCTCTAAGAACCCCAGAAAGCTCAAATATTTCATTTAAAAAGCCCTCCTGTGAGTTTTTCAGGATTTTTAGGAATTATGAAAATGCCCTAACTTATTTTTGCCAATTTTCTTAGCTTTTTTGGCTTGGGTTTCCAGGCAACTCAAGTCTTAAATCTTCATTTTTAGGGGTCTAGATTATTATTCTAATTTTATTTGGACACTTTCCCTTTGCTTTAGAAGACTTCCTTTGAAAATTGCACATTTCTAGCCCTTTTTTGGCAAATCGGTTATTACACTTTTTGCCTCGACAAAAGTTGCCACGAAAGGCAATTATTTTATAGTGTGATATTTGAGATAATACCTTGATATCATATCTTAGGAAGAGTGTTATTTAATAATAGTCAAAATATTTTGTCATTTCATAATACAGAGTCAAGTGGGATAAATTTTTTCTATGGTTACAATTTTTCCCTTGTCTTTTTGTGATAATTAATTCCATAATATAATTTGTATATAAAAAATTATAAGCATGCAAAATATAATACCTAAAGCATTTAGTTATTTTTTATATGAAGAGAAAATAAATTGCACATGAAATTTCAAGTTTTTTAATTCTTTTGAATTATATTTTCATTCATTAATAGTAAAAATAGTATAAAGTTTTAAAATGTAATTTGAAAAACTTAAAAGGATATATTAAAAAAAATTTAACAAGTCAGTATCATTTATTAACATGTGCAACTAAATATTTATATCTTACATCACTAGAACGTAAGATACTACCAATTATCATATCAAACACAAATATCATAACTATTATTGTATCTTATACTATGATATTTTATACCATAATATACAAAATATCACAATATATGATAAAGAAAAAAATAGTGTATTAAACACCACAATATATAATGATATAATGTTACAAATAAAATAATCTATTTGATTTACATCATCCATTAGGAAGACATATGATATCATTCGTAATTCTTGCATGACTCATTCCATATTTCAGCCTCGAAAGTTATATTTTCATGCCTTCCCTTCATCAATGACTCCTTCCTTCGTGAGATCTCTTAAGAAGTGAACCTTTGCATCTATATGCTCACTTCTTGTCATACCCCTTGTTTTCTAGACCCTTAGATATCAAAAGCAAGGTTGATGACCATGATAATGAAGGATTAGAAGATTAGATAAGATGAAAGGAAAAAATAGAAATAGTAGAAATGGAGCCAAAGTAGCTAAATAAAGGAAACTGATATACTAGTAGCAAAATCATAATTTTCAGTGAAATTTTAGAAATTCAAAGAAAAGAGTTTTAACTGCCAAAATTAAGCTCATTAGGGTTTTTAGATGTCTTAAAAAGTATAGGAACCGAATAACTAAACCCTTGACAGCGTATGATTTAGGATATTAGTTGATTGTAACTTTGACTGGGCTTTTCAGGATCATTTTAAATCCCCAAAATTTTAGAGTAAATATTTTTAATGAATTAGAGAGCATAAATTTCATATGGAAAAGAACGATTTTCAGAAAGGATACCAAATGAGCTCAAACGGAAGGGTTAAAATATAAGGACATAAATGGAATTCTGAAATTATTTTAAAATATCCTTCTTTCTTTATTATAAAGCCACACCATTTGGTTCTTCTTCATCACTGACTTCTTAGCTCCAAATAGAATAGCCATGGTGTGATGAAGAAGGGGATGAGAGAGAAAAGAAAGAAAGGCAAATAAGATAAGGAAAAAGGTTAAATTTCATGGTATGTTATTTAGCAAACTTCTACTCTTCAAGTCCTTTCTAATGGTGGTCTTACTTTCTTGAAAGAGTGATTTTGGTGACTGACCACTTGAAGAAAGGAGGGAATTTGGAGCAATAAAGCATAGTGTAAGAACTTTCATTTGACACGCTTTCAAATAAGATATGATATGAGTTAGAAAATTTGCTTTTCCATTAAGTTCTATCTCCTTGCATGTTTGGCCTAAGGAGAGAGTGTGAAGAAGAGACTCTTGCTTGATGAAAACTTAAGAGTAACAAGGTTTTTAAAGGGTGTAGAGTAAGATTATTAAGTGAAATTCCATGGAAAGCTATAGAAATGAAGTTAGGCCACATAGGGTTTCAATTGCACGATGGAAGATATAAAACCCTAGGAAATACCAAACTTGAACTAGAAAAGAGCAAAGGATACTCTATATATATCAAATTCCTTAAGAGAATGACAAAAACTTCCTTAGACTTCATTAAGGAGGGGAAATAGTAGTTAGGGAGTGCTTTCATAAGTTTTATGCTTTTAAAAAGTCTAGATATAAGTAATAGATATTAATGGAACCATTGGAATGAATTTATGAGCCTTATTTTGAAAAGTGGATTTTTAAGGTTCCTAAAGGGCCTAAAAAAGCAAGTTGGTTTTAGGCTTGTTTAACCATTCATCTTGTAATATTTGGTTCTTTGAAAACATGAGAAACGTAATATACAGTTTCTTCGTAAATGTACAAAATTCACCAGATGCAAAAGGAAGTCTCCCAGATAGAGTGAATTGAGATCTAATAAAATTAGAATAATATTCTAGATCTTAAATAATGGTGATTCAAGGTTAGAGGTGCTTTGAAACTAGAGCTAGAATAGCTAGACGAATTTTAACAGAAATGCAACGAAAACATAATGGTATTTTCGTAATTTCGGGCAAATTTTAGATTTCTCATAGGAGGGCTTTTCAAATGGAAGTTTTGAATTCTTTAGGGTTCTCAGAGCTTGTGAAAATCATGGCAAGCCTCAAAATAGTTAAAACCCCTCCTGTGGACATTTTTCAATGTCGATTGACCTGAACTTTAACAAATTTGTTCGGGAAGGTTTTACTTCCGATTTGAATGATTCCAAAGGCATTTTATAATATTGGGAGCCTAAAAAGGAGCTAAAATAAATTAGAAATGAAAATGCCACAACAAAGGGATGTAATGGGAATTTTTAGGAACAATTTCATTTATTCTTCTTATAAATCACGTCTAAAATTCTCTAACCCCTTTAACTGACTTTGTGGCTGGCCAAAATAGAGAAGAAGACCTGGTAAGAGGACACACCAAAAAAGGGAAAAGGAAGGAGAGAATGAAGACAAGAAAGAATAGAGAGGGGGAGTTTGAAAGTTTAAAGAAGGGCTACAGAAGAAGAAAAGACATTCAAGAAAGTTAGGAAACCAAGGCCAAGGAAAACAAGCCCCACCTAATTCTGAGTGTGTGGTCATGGAAGAGGAACTAAGTTCAAGGAAGAAAGTGTGCAAGTGTGACAAAGGTATCTCACTTCTCTTTATCTCATGCATAAATGTGTGCTTAACTTGTCTTTAAATGTGTGTATGTGTGTTTTAAGCTATGAAAAGTATTCTAGCATATGCATATGTATTATGGTACCATGATGTTGTAATGTGTTTTCAAATGATGCCTAGTATGTTTTTTTGGGTTTGCTTGAGTGTGGTAAAGCCAAGAGCCCTTAGCCATGGTGAGAATGAGCCAAGAACTCTTAAAATTGGTTAAGACAAAGTAAAGAGTCTCCCAAGAGTGAGGTTGAGTCAAAATCTTTTAGAGAAAATGGATGAGGCAAATCCAAATTCTGTAAGAGAATGGGTAAGGCTAATCCACTTACTTGGCAAGCCTATGTATGCTTTGTATGACTTGTTCAAGTGCCAAGAATGCTTTTTGAATGATCATGCACTTCATAATGCTCATGCATGCATTTTTAAGTCTTGTTTTGCATTCTTTATGTGTGATTGAAAGGGAGATGGGCTATTGGGATTCTTTGAATCTCATTCCCTCCCCTCCAATGTCTTAACATGCTAGGTGGAATACATGGCAAGGTAATGAAAGGCATCAAGTTAGAAGATGAGCGTATGATAACAAAGTGTTTAGATTTTGCTTTTTTATGACCATATAAGTGGCAAGTGATGTAATCCTATGATAAAATTGTTTTATAATCATATGAACATATTTAATTACCCAAATGTTTGATGTATGTATGAGTTTTAGTGCCATATGCATTTTAGGTAGTGAATGGCAATGTAAAGCTTGTGAAATCTTGTGTATGGCATGGGGCAAGAGAGTGAGTTTTCAATTTTTGTATTTATGCACCTTTGAGACAAGTTTAGTTTGTCATTTTGGTGCATTCCCACGTGCTCAAGTGGTCATGGTTGTCTTAGAACTCAAAATGGACCATTTAGACCCCTTATATGGCACAAAAAATGACCACTTCACAACTTAATATTAAGATCTGACCAAATGAAAGAATTTCCCCTTTGAAATTTGGCACACATATAGATATTATCTAGATATTTTTGGAAAGCTAAAGATCAAATTATTTGTAACTTTTTGGAATTAATTATGTATTTCCAAAGTTGGCATTTTTTCGCTGAACTGATGCAAACACTATTCATATGGTCAGTAATTTTGGTTGTATCATTCATGGGACAAATAATGTCCAATACTTATGAAATTTTATAGGTATAAACTAAACATGACACACTTTCCATGGCCCCTAAGATCACCCCAATTGGACATCCGAGCAAGGAGATATGAATTTTTGAAGTTAGAGGATAGTATTAGTAATGACAACTGACCTCTAGTATTGTTCCATCAATTTTTGGTGGCTACCAGCCTCTGTTGTGGCTAGATTTATTTTTAGTATAAATTATACATTTGTAACTTTCTAGAATGATATAGTGTGTTTGATTTCAATTTTTTTAAAATTAGTTATGATTTTTCAAAATTTAGGCATAGAATCTGGACGGGGTACCCGAGGCTGTACACTATTTTTTCAAGTATGCCATCCATTTGCACGAGTTCTAGGCCACTTCTTGAGTTTTTTGAGTTTTATTTGTGTATTTAAATGTGAGAATGAAATGGATGAGTCCATATGGCCCATGGAATATCGAATGAAAAATTTATTCGTGACGTAACGTAATGAAATTGATTATTTTAATCGTTTTCCTTCTTCCTCTTGTATTGTTCATGGTGAGCATCTAGATAATTTATAGAACTTTCTAATAAACAAAAGATGGTATTTTTTTTAACTCTACAAAATATTTTATGAAATTTTGAATATGGCCTAAAATCTTGAAATTATGCAGGTACCATAGCTACTATCATAGCCTCGGATTTTGCACCATTTTCAAGGGATAAATGAATTTGATTTCACTTTAAATTTTTAACAACATAAAGTTTAGATCATAAGCATTCCATAAAACACCTAATTTGCATAAATCAAAGTTACATAGCAAAAGTTATGAATTTTTGAAATTTAGCCCATTTTATGCCCAAAGAGGCCAAAATGAGATATACAACTCCCTTATACATTTAAGTGTTGAATGATGATTGTGTGAATTGAAACATATGTCTATGGGATTTATGAGTTAAAATTGCAAGAAAATCAAATTTGGACCCCCAGAGACTTATTTAACATGGCAACGGGTTAGAATCCACTGCCAAAAGTTTTGCAACTGATGTAACTTTGTCACTTTGAGATGAAAATGAAATGATCTAACTAGATAAAGCAAGTTATGACACTTCTTCCATATGGAATAGCTTTATCATTGAACAGTTGTCACAATATATACAATAGCTCCCTCATGCTTGAAGTGAAGGTTTTTAAGAGTTTTCTTTAACCAAATAGCTTGATAAGCACATGAAGTTGTAGCAACAAATTTAGCCTTAGTGGTTGGCAAAGTAATGATTGTCTGCTTCTTTGATGACCAAGAAAAATCCCTAAAACCAAACATAAAGACATACCCTGATGTATTCTTCCAATCATCTACATCTCCTACATGATCACTATTAGTAAAGCCAAACAAATTTGATTTTTCTTCCTTCTTGTAGAGCAAACCAAAATCAATGGTTCCTTTCAAGTACTACAAGATCCTCTTATAAGCTAAAAGATGCAACTCTATTGAATTCTCTATGTATTTGTTAATAAGACTCATAGAATACATTATGTTTGGCCTTATTTATAGTTAGATACATTAGACTTCCCACAATTTGCTTGTAAAGAATACTATCTACTTTCTTTCCTTTTAAATCTTTACTTAGCTTTGAACTAAACTTAGTTGGTGTGCTTATAGAATTACAATTCTTCATTTTAAATCTATTTAAAATTTATTGTACATATTTCATATGAGAAATAAAAATCTCAGTAGCAAATTACTTCACTTCAATGCTAAGAAAATAGTGCATCATTACAAGAATAGACATATTAAATTCAATCATCATGGCAAATGTGGCACTATCATTTTCCAGTGTAGATAAAAAGCATCTACATTTAAACATACAATGAGCATTGCCCTTCATCTCTAATTTTAACAAAAAGTGTATGCTCATGTGCATATTTCGAAAATCCTTCTTAAAAAAAAGAGGTCCTAATTTGCCTACAGCAAGCTTGTGGAGTTTGTCTTAATTCATAAAGAGATTTCTTTAATCTATACACTTTATGCTTATCCTTTTTTTTCCTTTAATATAACCAAGAGGTTGATCAATAAATATTTGTTCTTCCAAGTCTTCATGTAAGAAAGTTCATTTCATGTCTAATTAGAATATAGGCCATAGTTTTAGGCTACCAATGCAATCACTAATCTAATTGCATCATGTCTTGCCAAAGAGCAAATACTTCTTTATAGTTAATGCCAAACTCTTGCTTATAGCCTTTAGCTAATTAAAGTGCCTTGTAAATCAACTTTACCATTCTCCTTCAGCTTTATCTTGTAAACCCACTTTACACCAATTGTTTTTTGCCCTTTTGGAAGATCATATAACTCCCAAATATCATTTCTTTTTATTGCTATAATTGTAGCATCCATAGCCTTTCTCCATTTTGGTTATTTGACAAACACTTTTAAAATGGTAGGATCGCAATCTAAAAGCAAAGCAAAATGCATAAGTGGGTCATCATCTTGGTCAACCACAGTTACCTCATAATAAGTCATCTATGCTAGTCTTCTTATAATAAGCCTTTGTGATTCAGCTACAACTCAGCTTTGATTAAATATTGGAACATTCTAAATGGTTTCCTATACTTGCTCATTCTCCATACGTTGCTCCCTTTGCTCAAATCATCAATATTAATAGGAATTTGTTGTTTAACACCCTCGTTATTCCATAACTAAAACTTATCTTCATCAAAAACAACATCTCAACTAATAATAATTTTCTTATTGTTGGGATTGTATAGTTTATAAGCTTTCAATTGATTACTAACACCAAGAAAAATGCAATTTTCTTCCTTGTCATCTAGCTTTCTCTTTTTCGCTATGGAATATGGGCATAAGCTATACACTTAAAAATTCTAAAATGATCCATAACTAGTCTTTATCCATTCTAAGTTTCCTCTAATGTCATATTTTGGAAAATAAATATAACACTTCTATTCAACATATAAATGCTTTATTAATAGCTTTAGGCTAGAACCTTCTTAGAACACCACTTCTTAGCAAGATGCTTCACATAATATTTAGAATTGTGCGATTTTTCCTTTCACATCACTATGCCAGGAAAAGGCTTTGTTGGTGGTTATTTTTCACATTCATTAGCAGATAGTAACTGTCAACAATGCAATTGCCAACAAAGCCAACTAGCTTTTGTTGGCGGTTTATAACCGCTAACAAAAAGGGAGGGCTTTGTTGGTGGTTAATTAAAAACTACCAATGAAAAGGAGGGCTTTATTGGTGGTTGATTAAACTGCTAACAAAAAGGAGGCCTTTGTTGGCGGTTAGTTAAAAACTGCCAACAAAAAGGGAGGCTTTTGTTATTTTTGTTGGCAGTTATAGCCTAACTAATAACAAAATTAAACTTTTATTGGTGATTAATTTAAACAACGTCCAACTTTTTCTTTTTCTTTTTCACTTACAATTTATGCACCTAGAGTGCCTTTTGGCATTTGATTCGTCCCTTCTTTATTTGATTCCAGTTATCAATTCTTTAGCAACTTAGAATTACAAAGAACAATTACAATCATTTAATTAGAAAAACTCTCATTTTTTGTATTAATCAATCAAAGAACAATTATAATCAATAATTAAATTAAAACATAGCTAGAAACTAACACAAGCTAATACTGAACTAGTAGACATTGTTGGAACACATATTGAGATCACTTTTTCTTTGGTTCATCTATCTGAGTATCAGAGTATTCTTTGCAATATAAATCAGGGAAGTACTGCAAAATGAAATAAGAACAATTTGAAGTTAGAAAGCTGAAATTTGGTCAAATTTTAGAAGCATTATTTTAAAACAAATCTTATATAAAAAAAATCAGTAGCATAATGACTTAAAAATAGAGATTCCTTGGGTCTTAAGTGTAATACCATATTATATTCTAACAATGAACCTCATCTCACAAGTGAGAATATACAATTCATTCAAGAAATCTCAAGAAATACATTAAAATAATGAATTTAATTATGTCGCATAGCGGATAAATTTTTTATTTCATGTCTCTAGGACTCCATGAACTCATCAACAATATTCTTTAATTATTTTCCATACATTCAAATCATAAAATTCTCAAAAAATGGCACAAACCATAGATCAAGGGTCAAAAACCCCAAAATTTTTTCATTTCCTACGGCTATACAGTGATAGATTTCAGGGGCAATTTTGAAAAATTATAATTAAATGTAAAAAAATTAAAATTACACAAACCATAGCTTTCTGGAAAGCTCTAGATGTTAAATTCATATAAAAAATAATTCCATAACATGAACATAGCCTTTAGACCATTTTTGATGATGAAATACCTATAAAGGTTTGGTTGTCCCTGGTACTGATACAGTTTAATGTCATAAATTTCAAAAATGTCCAATTAATTCTACAAAAATCTAATCTATGCAAATTATACCAATATAGAAAGCTAAAAATGTCAAATAGAGGAAACATATAACTTCAGACCATTTCAGGCATGTCTAAGTCTTGAAAACTAATCAAATAGTGACATAGGTCAGACTAGACACCTGATACTGGACAGCAAATTCAAAAATTAATATCTCCCTCTCTAGAAATCCAAATGAGGTACTTTTAATTGAAACAAGTCACAAGGAAGGTCTAGTTTCTCCCTGTAAAATTTTGTGGCAATTGGACATCATTTGTCCCATGAGTGACAGAGTTTCATTTCGGACCATAGCTACAGTAATAGTGTCCAAATTAGAAAATTTTTCCAATTTCAAAAATTCATCAAATATTCTATAGATATCAAAATAATACCCACTTTAGCTTTTCAAAAATCTCTCAATAATATTTAGATGCATGCAAAATTTCAGATCAAGAAGAGCTCATTTGGATAAAAAGTGACATAGCTCACCAATTTGATAGATTTTACCTCTTATAAGGTATCACTTTGGTCCAAATAGCTTTTCCTTGAGTTTGGCACTTCTTGGGCAAGTTTAAAAGAATGAATATGACTTTTAGAAATGGCCCAAGTGGTTTCAAACACCATGTATCTCATTTTAACCATCCCACACCCAAGAATACATACATTCAAGTGTGCACCCAAGTGTTCAATTTCCATATTTCCATTGTCTTGACACCATCCAAGGTTCATACATCATTCATACATAATATTACATTTGCTCATGGTCTTAAATTACAAAAATAACATGTACAATGTTACTCTCATGTTTATACATGAAAGAAGACTACAAAAGTTTAAAGTATAGCCCTTCAAGGCTTTTGGCTTGCTCTCTTTGGTTCTTGTGAGCCATCTAGACAATTCAAGATGAAAGGAAAAGGGGAATGAGATTCCAAGAATCTCACTAGCTCACACACCTATTCACACACACATTCAAGGCATATATACATCTAAGCACATGTATGGAAGGTTTGGCAACCATAAAGTATGCAAAGTCACAATTCCCATGCCACTCATTCACATTCAAGCCAAGACCATGCTCTAGGGACTTTTGGTTTTGCCTCACTCCATTTCTAAGACTTTTGGATTTGCCTCACTCTTGGTCCAGGGACTTTCGACTTTGTCTCACTCCTCCAAGAGACTTTTGGCCTTATCTCACCTATGTCATGAGACTTTTGGCATCTCCTCACCTTCATTATGGGACTTTTGGCATCACCTCACGTTTATGAGCCATTTCCACAACCATAGTCATTCAAGAAGACACATTGGTACCAATGTAAAGTCAAAGCATCCAGTGGCATATCATTAAGTCACAAGAACACAGACAAGCATACAATAACATACATATGCACACAAGAATGTAAGGAGAATGAGGTAGAGAGCTACCTTTGATTTATGAAAATTTTCTTGATCTTTTCCTTCCCTCCTTTTAGCCTCACAAGTGCACCTAGGTGGAGTAGGGTTCTCTTGACCTAAACATCACAATTATCACACCATCACATACTTGAAGCAAGCCAAAACATTAACCTAAAGCTTGAATACACACTTGGTCCCATAAGTGGCATAATGGTTCCATAATTGACTCAATGAAGCAACTCTCATATTTCAAACTCTAGGCCCCATTCTTTTGTTATTTCTAGACTTCTTGGACTCATTTAAGGTCCTTGGAGCCCTCACACATTTACTTATACAGTTGGAAATCCAAGTTGCTTCATAAAGCACCATTATGGACACCATTGCTCCATCTCTCATTTCATGGCTCTTAAATTTTTCCCAATGGTTTTTTCCATCTTTTAACATCACATAAAGTCCCAAACCAAGGTTAGAACAAATTAAAACACTCCCTAGCTCTATAAACTAGCCTAGGCCGGATATGCACAAAGAAAGGAGTTCATAAGCTTCTTGATTTTTCCTTAATGGGAGAGCCACTTGGGAGGGTTTCTAAAGGTCTTGGGAGCTCAAGGAAACATTCAAATTACTAAGAAAACATTCACACAAAATCAGATTTTACAAAACCTTAGAAAACTCCACACTTTTTAAACTTGATTTCTATTAGTTTTTCTTGGAATTTCTTGCCATATTCCATCTCTCCATGGCCTAAAACCCTTATTTCTCTCTTGGTTTTGGACAGAAAACTCCCCACTTATATGGTTCTATATAAGGCTGAAATCATACACCAAGAAGAAGCAAGAGAAGAAAGCAACCAAAGTGAGAATTTACCTTAGATCCAAGTGTGTTTTCCAAGCTCTTTCTTCTTGGTTTGTTCCACCACAAGGAATTCAAACTCCTCCCTAAATTTCTGGACCAAAACAAAACCATTCATCTCAAACAAACCATGGAAAGAGAGGAGGAAAGGAGAGGAACAAGATTGGAGGAAGAAAGAGCATGAAATTCTATGGATTTACCTATCTTTTCCTTGATTTTTCTCCTCCTTTTCTTCCCCTTCTTATGTGCCTAAGAGAGCAGATCATATTTTGTATTTTAGACAGAAAATTTAGTGCTTAAGAAGGTGGGAGAAGAAAGGAGAAGTGTGTGGGAGTTTCTAGAAGCATACTTTTTCAAAAATTCCAATTTCATCCTTCCGTAATGGCAATTTCATTTTGGCTTCATTTTAGCTCCGTTTTGATAACCGTATTTTCCATTATAAAATTTAGGCTCCCAATTTAATAAAATGCCTTTGAAATCACTCAAATTAGAGCTAAAACCTTACCTAACGAATCCATCAAAGTTTAGGCTCACCGATATTGGAAAATGCATATCGGAGGGGTTTTACCAGTCCCGAGGCTTCTCATGATTTTTGGGACCTCTGAGAACCCTGGGCAACTCAAATTTTTCATTTAAAAAGCCCTCTTATGTGTTTTTCCAAAAATTGTGCTTATTTATGAAAATGCCATTATGTTTCATCAGTTTCCATCACAAATTGTTTCTCGATCCTAGCTCCGTTTTTCCTTCCATCAAAGCCTAGAATTATCATTTTTAGGCGCTTAAGACTCTCCCTAAAATTTTTGGGACATTATCCAACACATTTCAGAGGACTTGCTTTTATACAGCTCATTTCGTCGTTTTATGAAAATTGCATTCGTTACATTAAGCCCTCTCTTTATAGCTAATAACAAGAAATTACATACTAATATCCCAAAATACGACTAGTAACAACCAACATCATCCTATAGTCAAATTTTTGTATACAAGGAAATGAAGAGGTAAGGAAAAACTATCCAATCACTTAAAGGAACTGAATTACATATCATGTCTAAGATTGTAGACTATCCATGTGTGATGATATCCTTCATGAATCTCATCATGTAGTATTCACAGTCTATGTTATTTAGTTGTTTTGGACACTATAAAAATTCAATGCAAAACATATTAAATTTTGAAAATGGTGTGCTTAATAATTCCTTAAATATTGATAAATACCTTTACTCTATTCCATTTGTATAACATGGTGGATGTTTTTTACTTTAACACCTTAAGCTCACAATTTGCACAGAACATCACCATAACTTTATCAAGCAAGTGGAAAAAAACTTAACATAAGAAACTATTTTGAAATCAAAACACACAATTATATAGAAATACATAGAAAATAAATGCTTATGTTTACTGATTAAAATACTCCTGCATCTGCGCTTGATTCGTTGGGCCGCTATTCATGAAATATATCTTCGAAGCACATGGATTGATGGTGACCAACATCCAGTATGCCCTAACTAATTAACCAGTGTTAACTAATTCTAATTAAACAATTGACATTCAAATTACACATGATTGACAAGTTCAGAGGTAAGTGACTCACCCTTGTATGTAAGGGGCCAAGAATAACACCTCATTATTCGCTCTTACAATGAATGGATATGCTACTCCTTGTGATTAGCTTGTAAGCTAGCTATGTGGCATATGTGGAGTAAAAGTAGCTAAGTCATAGAGATTGATGAACATGAACCTCCTCGTGAGGTTCTTAAGAACCAAGAATGTATGGTACAAGTACTTGAGATGAAGAAACAAATGGCTCAATGATAAACTAAAAAAAACATATTAAAAAATAGTTTATGTATAGTGGAAGAAGTACATGGCATATAAATTAATAGCAGCGGCCTCTATCATCTCACACTAGAGGATATCATTTATTACTTCTGGTCTAAGCATATCTTATGCTTTTCTATTGTAAATCTCTTAATCAAAATTTACAACTTTTATATCATCATCCCTTAATATTTGTGCTGCTAACGCTTCAAGAGCCAATCTGTATTTATTTAAAATCTAAGATTTAGGCTCTGGCTTCGATGGTGCGGTTAATGATTCCTTGTTAAGTCCCAACACTTTTAGGTATTTCCCCTTAAATTGTACAACAAAGTGAGTCAGTTTAATTTGGAATCAAGAAAGATTTATAAAGGAAGTGAACCATAAGTAAGTGTCAACTAACAAACCTATCTTAATGGAGCTACCATAATGAGATTGGTAGGCCACGCAATGAGTCTCCCCATTGCTTATCCTACTGTTCTTGTGTCCTCGGTAGAAATAGGCAATTTAGCCTTCTCCTCCATAGGGATATTAATCGCTACTCTCATATGGTCGGCGGGAAGTATTGCATTGTGAAGTATGTCTCCTACAACTTCTGCAACCACACGACAAATAGGGGTGTTTAACAATAATAGACAGTCTGTTTTACCCTAAACAAATCATAACATAAGAAATTACTAATAAGTAGAGAAAGTATTTAACTGTCAACTTAGTAAATGAAAGAAATTACCATAGGGAGATGCTAAGAGGGTAGTGTGCAACTTCCTTTACAATTGAGGTTAACTTCCACTGCCTACATCCCCATCATCTGCATGCTCATCAAATTCTCAATAAGCCGTTATTGATCTTCCAGTTGCTTTCTTAGCTTAGATTGTTCTTACTCTTATCACTCCACCTTCCATCTCAACTCAACAACCTTTGCTGAAGAATGCAATTTTGAGTGCTTTTGTGTCCCAAAATAGTCTCTTTGGCTAACGCCAAAGCTGACACCCTTAACATAACTAAGGTGCTCCGTGACACCAAGTGCTTGGCCTAAGATATCCTCACCCCCTGGGAGCACATTGCCTTATCTGAGGGTCTGTGATAAGGCGTCTCGTGACACATAAATTAAAAAGAAAATGTTATTGAAAGTAAGAAAATGAAATAGAATGATTCAAAATTTAGATAAAAAATTAATACTTACACATTTGTTCCAAACTTTAAGGATGCACTCATTGTCAATTTCACCTACTTTATTGACTTGACCTACCTTCTAAAGAATATGATAGGATACTATGCTAACTTCTGATCCCTCTTGCTCAATCTGTGTAGTGGACAAAAAACTAGTGTGTAAGTATTGCATTACATTACATATTCATAAGCAGATAACATATATATTCATGTACCATCTGTTGCTCAAGGCTTAAGTATTCCAATCACTCTTTCCTGTATGAGTATTAGATATTCTTTGCTATTTCTTAGTTCTCCTAGCTTAATTTTTGTGAAAAGACATAATAATCGAATCAATACATACTATTGCACACTATAATGAACAACTATATATTGTAAAATATGATAAAGACTCCTCTTGATGTCAACCAGTAAAAGCATCCCAAGCCTCCTGAGTTATCATAACTTGAAATAATTCAGGGGACGCTCAAGAATGTTCCCGTCAGCATCTCTCAAGAATCTACTACTTAGTATATATTAGAACAATCATAGTGCCTTATTAACTGTCTCAAGTACAAATCTCATCCGACTCTGATCAATATCAAAAGATATCTAGAAACTAATAAAATCAACTTATCAGAACATATATATATATATATATATAACAATATAAAAAAAGTGACAGAGTATATTACTGTTATTTCATCCTAAATGGCACTCTTCGTGGCTTGGTTAACTAGTCACCAATCACTTACAGTGATAGGCACATTCATACGAGCCATAACTCTGATGTAGCTGATTAATTTTTTACCATTTTTCTTAATTGGTTGACCCTTAGCATTCCACTGAACTTAGAATTTTGTCCCAATACTTTTTGCGCGGATCACCTCTTTGAGGATGGTCAAATCTCATTTAATCTAGTTTATCTCTTTTGTCATATCATCTGGAGCATTATCATGACCACTTAGAGAAGCCATTCACTTGTAATGAAATTCAAACACACAAGTTAAGAATAATAAGCAAAATTAATTCAAAGATTAAAAGCAAAAATATTTAAGACATTCAAGAGGACATAGAAAGATATTGAAAAATAAAAGAAAGCATACATGTTTAAGTTAATCTTTTTTCTTTTTTTAGTATGATTTAGACTTCTTTACACCTTCTTTAGAATCCAAATACCCTATTTATGATTATCTCTAATATACAGGGTATCATTTTCAATGGAATCACTTTCAAGCGATGTCCACAAAAAGGGATCATCCTCAGCATCAGTATCTTGACTGTGTTGAATATCATCTTTGTTCTCATTTATTTTGTTTATCAAAAAAATAATAGACCACTTCTTTCTACCAAGATCAAGGACATAGAACACTTGTTAAGCTTGAGATGCAAAAATAAAAAGCTTATCTCTGTACCCTACCCTATTAAGATCCACCTAGATAAACCCTGACTCATTAACCTGAAGGCCATTCTTATTATCAACCCACTTACAACCAAAGGCTGACACTTAAATCAAAATATAGTCTAACTCCCATATACGTCCAATTATCCTGAAGTATGACATGTTCGCATAAATAAGGTTTTTGTCTTTAACACTAAAAACATGCATAGACTGAGCTATAAGAGTTACACCACTATTTTGCAT
Source organism: Erythrophleum ivorense (assembly GCA_026724425.1). Taxonomy (NCBI): domain Eukaryota; kingdom Viridiplantae; phylum Streptophyta; class Magnoliopsida; order Fabales; family Fabaceae; genus Erythrophleum; species Erythrophleum ivorense. The sequence continues at coordinate 178,785 of JAIUCV010000037.1, read as the reverse complement.
TATACTCCAATCATCCTATGCTTTTGTATAGAATGTGTAGCTATTGATGAGATAACCGATGTAAAAGATGACATGCAGGCTTGGACCTCTTGCCAACCATCTCAATTTTTCAGAGATTGCACCAGGATTCACATCTAACTCCTCAAAAATGTGATTTTTGAACCAATCTATAAAAAGCCAATTATGTTCTTTTGATATCCAACTTTCATTCGTACTTGGGTTCAAACTTCTAAGTATCTCATTGTGCTTACACACACATGGCTCTACCTCATCAGAGTTGTATAGATCATATAAGTGTGCTTACTCCTACTGTGTACTTGAGATGCTAACTATTTTATTTCCCTAAATCCCTTTCCTAGCAGTTCTTCCCATGCATCAATATACTGAAAGCCCAATATTATTGACATTGGATAGGTGTTTGATACAAAATTCAACAGCTTCTTTGACTATGTATCATTCAACAATGCAACCCTATAGTCGACTTCAATTTTTCACATACCCTTTTAATACCTTCATGTAACGATCAACTAGATACATCCACCTCAAATAAGCTGGGCCACACATTTGTGCCTTCTTAACTAAGTGAACAGTTTAGTGAGCCATCATGTCAAAGAACAAAGGTAGGAAATACATCTTAAATTCACATAAAGTGATCACAATTTATCTTTGCAATGCTGGCAATTTTGCGGGGTCAATCGCTTTGCTGCATATGGACTTAAAGAAGAAGCATAGTTTACTAATTATCTCTTGCACCTTGGGTAAAATGGAGTGTAGAGCCACTAGAATCAAATGCTCCATTAAAGCATGGAAATTATGAGACTTAAGACCCTTTAACTTTATATCTTTCATTGATACAAACTTTCAAATGTTTGAAGAGTACCCCTCTGAAACCTTGACTCAGTCAAGAAATTCACAAAAAGCCATTTTTTTTCTTAGATAAAGTATGAGTCATTGGAGGTAGATAAGTACAACGTCTCTCCTTCATCGATGTAAATTCTCCTCTTATTCCTAAAGTAACCAAGTCCAATCTTGCCTTGATGCCATCTTTGGTCTTTCTTGGCACATTGAGTAATGCACCAATTACACTTTCATATACATTTTTCTTGATACGCATAACATTAAGGAAATGCCTCACATACAAGGACTTCCAATATGACAGTTTAAAGAAAATAGACATTTTCTTCCACCTGCTTACCCTAAAGTGTCCTGCAAAAAGGCTTGCCAAAATAGTCATGCATATCCTTTGTATTCCCATTGAAAGCTTTTCTCCACCACCAATAATGATATCCTTGAGGCAAAAATTTATGATGCCTGAGGAAGACATTCTTCATACAATGTTCCAACTACATGGAATGTGTGTCCTTTGATATTGTATCCTGACAAATTACCATATGCTAGAAAGTCGTTAATTGTCCCAAATAGCATACCTCGCAAATTGAATCTTTTCTCCTTATACCCATCATATACCCCCACTCTTGACTCCTACATTAACTTCAAATCTTCAATTAGAGGAGCCAAGTATATGTTTATATCATTCCCAGGTTGCTTAGGCCTAGAAATTAGCATAGACAACATTATAAACTTATACTTCATGCATAGCTATGAAGGTAGGTAATAAATCATCAAAATCACTAGCCATATATTGTGGGTACTACTTTGGACATTTTCTTGCCCGAAATCAGGGTACCAATAATCAATTTTTTTTCATTGAGGAGAATCTATAAGATGCCAAAACTTGCCATCTTAAATCCTTTCATCTGCATGCCATGTCAAGTACTTCGCATATTCTGCACTACTATACATGTGTTTAAATTTGGGTATGATGGGAAAATACCATACTACCTTCATCGAACTTGATTCTTTCTTCTTATATCTTGAGGCATTACACTTAGGACACTTCTCTAACGATGTATATTTATTTCAAAATAAAATGAAATCATTGGGACAAACATATATCCTTTCATAGCTCATGCCAATAGAGCATAACATTTGTTTAGCCTCATATGTTTAACTAGGAAGCTCATTATCCTCTAGCAGCATATCTTTTAAAAGAGTAAGCAATTCTATAAAGCTCTTATCACTCCATCCATTACCTACTTTACATTTGTATAACTTTAACACCATTGACAATCTTGTGAATTTAGTACAGCCCTGTACAATGATTTTTCTACATCACTTTTCGACCTTTCAAACATTTCAGGATAGTCTTGAGGATCCTCTTCAACCACATTTGCTATCTCTTCAAGACAGTCAGCCTTATATGTACTTGTGTTAAACTCATTTGAGGCACAACTCCTATTATACTCCTAGTTACTATATGTATCTTTTGTCTCACCATACTTTGTCCAACATGTATAACTTTGATCAATCCCATTACATACTAAATGATCTTCCAACTCAACTATACTAATTTGCTTTACATGGCAACAATTTAAATAAGGGCATATAATTTTACTAGGGTCTTTTCATGCTCAATTGTAAACCTAATGAACTCTTTCACTTCATCCTCATATTCACTAGACAAACGATTGGTAGACATCCATCTTTGATCCATACCTTTTTGATCTAGTAAGAACCAATTTGAGTAGAATGTGGTTAGTGACTCCTAATATGTTTGGACTTCTACCTATTACTCTATTAAATATTGCCCAATTATACAAGCTTTTTAATTACTCTTTTTATGTTAATCTATATCTTAAAGAAAAATCGGCAGCATAATAACTTAAAAATGGAAGTTTCCTAGGCTAAGTCCTCCCTTCAAGCTAAAACTACAATATTCCAGTAGTCCATAATAATAGAGCAATGGCAAGAAGTGTTAAGAAATTCATGCTTTATAATTTTTACATAAAATGGGCTTTAACAAAGACAGGGGAGCTGATGTTCTATTTCAACTCAGCAACACACACAAAAGCCAAACAATCAACTAAGAACTTGCTACTTGATATGTTTTATACACATTCTAGAAAATGTTAGTGAATGGTATATTTGTGGCATGAACAACAACCAAAAAACAAAAAATAAGAAATTTACATATGGGGTAGATGGAGAACTGAGAAATACCTCTGTATTCCCAAGAAGACAACAAAGTGAACTGGTAGGGTGTGAAACTGATCCCATTGGTGTGGAAGCTGCAAGAAAAGGAGGGAAGTCACTGAAAATGGGGAGAGAACCACTGAGGAATGGCACCAAAGACAATGGGTTAGGGTAGTGGTAGGTTACAACTATGCATAAGCTTCTACTTAGAGAACACTAGAAATAGAGTTTAGAGAACTATTCTAACGGAAAAAATGATTTTAAAATGACTTTAGTTGGTAGTTCTATGAAAAATTGCCAACTTTAATATCATTTTAGTTAGCGATTTTATAATAACCGCTAACATTAATTAGCTTTTAATTAGCGGTTAATACAAAAATTGCCAACTAAACTCAATTATATTTTTAAATATTTTTTTAGAAAAAAATTGTATAGTTGGCAGTTTTAAATAAACTGCTAACTATATAATTATAATTAGCGATTTTTAAAAAACTGCCAATTATATCCAATGTTATTGTTGGCGATTTTTTTAATAAACGCTAACAAAAGTATTTTGTTAGCAGTTTTTTAAGAACTGCCAACAAATATGCACTAACATATCCTATTTTTGTGGTAGTGCATGCACACACCACTTTGTTGAGTCATATGAGCAACTCTAAGTTGCCTCTTGATTATATTAGTCTCACAAAATTTTGCAAATTCTTACGAGTTATATTTTTTACTGCAATCAATGGAAAGTACTTTTATTTGCTTGCCCACCTCTTTGTCAACAAGTACTCTAAAAATTTTTAAAAGTTTCTAAAGTTTCAAATTTCTCCTATAAAAAATACACCTATATTTTTTGACTAAAATCATCTATGAAGTTGACTAGATATCCTTTACCTCTATTTGTATATGGTGCTATTGGCCTACAAAGATTACAAGGAAGTAATTCCAATGCTTTCATTGCTCTCCATGATTTGCCTTGTGAGAATGGATCACATTGTTGTTTGCTAACAATACATTCTTTACAAGCTTAAGAAAGAGCTATAATTTGAGGAAGATCTAACACCATGTTCTTTTATCATAGTGTTTTTAATCCACCAAAATTCAAATGCCCATAGCGGAAGTGCCATAGCCATGCCTCATCCTTCAATTTTGATGAAAAGCTTAAGTGATCTTGAGATAAAGTGGGACATACGATTCACTATCATGTTAACTTGAGCAATTAAGCCCAACTTTGCATCTTGAATTCAACAAACTTTATCTTCGATAGAAATCTCATACCCTTTTTCCTGAGGTTGACCCATATTAAGCAAGTTGGTTTTTAAATCTAGTTCAAAAAAGAAAAAAGACATTAGAGATAGTGTGAGTAGAATTTTCTTTTATTTGGATAGTTACCTTCCTTTTCCCATAATAGCAATAGGAGAATTGTCCCTAAACTTCATAGTGTCATGGAAAAATTCATCCAAGTTAGACAATGCCTTCTTATCACCACACATGTGGTTGTTGTAGCCAATTTCTAAATACTACATGTTTTGTTGACCTTTTTCCTTCACATGACACATTGTTAGAAGCAACACTTTTTCTTCTTTTTTTACAAAGTTTTTTCTCTGCTTTGTCTATCCAAATTAGTTTAACATTCTAATTGATAATGGCCATACCTATGACATATGTAGTATTCAACATTCGAATTGTTTGTTGACTTTAGTCTATGAGTTGTTAAATGGTGGCCTCCATGTCTTTTGTTTTTTTGTTTTTCCTTAAAATTGACTCTCTTAATGCTAATGATTTTGTTGGTGGTTCCCATGATCATTATTGTCTCTGTCTTCCCTTCCTTGACCTCTTCCTTTGCCTTCCTCATCCTCTATTAGCTGTACTTGGTGTAGAGTGATTTTTAGTTGATGCTTTCAAAGCTTGGTCCTTTTTATTTTCTTGGTTGATTTTGTGCTCATGGACCAACAAAAAACTTTGCAATTCATCAATAGATAGTTCATCAAGATCATGACATTCTTCTATAGAGCAAGCAACAAAATTAAATTTTTGTATTAGAGATCGAAGAATTGTCTCTATTATGGTCACGTCCTTTGTCATGTCACCATGGATCTACATCTAATTGATGATTGCCATCATTCTTAAAATAGTCTATAACTAACTCTCCTTATTTCATTCAAAGTATTTCGAACTTCAAATGAAGCGCTTGAAGTCACTACATTTTAGACCTTGTTGTACCTTGATACTTCTTCACGGAACTCCAAATATACTTGATGATGTCCTTGCAATGAATGATTTTCAAGATTGAACCATCAATAGCATGGAAGAGGTAATTTTCTGCTTTAAGATCCTTCAACTTTAGTGCTTCATTTTTTGCTTTTTGTGCATTTGTCACTACTATGCCAGGAATTGGTCATGGTATACCATCAGTAACAACCTGCCAATACTCTTTTGATCTCAAGAAGTTCTCCATTAACATACTCCAATGATCATAGTGACAATCAAAACAAGGAGTTGTTTGTTACACAAAAGTTGTTTCAGTCACCATCTGCCCAAAAAAAAAAAAGATGAAATAAAAGCTACATCTAAAACTCTATTTCACTCTCCTTTGTTTTACATACTCACTATTCACTTTCCCACTTTTTCGAGTAGCTGTAATACCACTTTTACTATATATATATATATATATATATATATATATATATATGCGAATGTGTGTGTAGGGGGATGTGCGTGGACGTATGCATTTATATGTGCAAACATGGAGACTAACGTGCAAAACCCCACTAACAGCAAAAGCCAAAGACTCAGCAAATATAACCAATCATTATTTTAACAAACATTAAAAATATATATATTTCAGCATTACTTCACTAATCAACAAACTCTTAAATACTAGGTAAGTAATTTAAAAACAGAGACTTTCAAGAAACACGTTCTCAACACCAACAGCGTCGTTAAACTGCCTATATAGGTCCTGCTTGATTTCTGTTTTCAAAAATTAGTTTTTAGTTATTGAAAATAAAAGAATTTAAAAAGTATTTTGACGATGTGTTGTTTTTATCAACTATTCTAAAAGATCAAAAAATAAAATGATGCTTTAAAGAGTCAAAAAAACAAAAAAAGATTTAAAAGTTTTCCATCGCTTGTTTCCGAAAGTTTCAGAAAAACACGAAGAACAATGCAAGAAAACAATTTTCATTAATGGCAAATGCGTAATTTTGTGAGAGGGATCAGGTTTTAAAGCTTTCGGCAGTTCCACTTCAGCCCTTGCGCTTGCTCTGGTTCGTTTTTAATGTTTTGTTGGGTTCTGCATTTTGGTTTTGTTTTTTTATTTTTTAAGTTTACTGCATTATGGTTGTGCCTGCCGTTGCCGTGGTGTTTCTGGCCCCACTCTCTCTCCCCGATAATCATTCATAACCTCCAATTATAGGGAAGCCAATACCTCCTCACAGGCCTCCCTATGTGAAGCCACCAACAGAGGAAGAAGACATTCCACAGTCACACAAGCCCCCATCATAGAGGCCACAAAGCACACTAGAGGATGAGCATCTTGTGGCAGAGAAGCCATATCAACACAAGCTCCCATACAAGCCTCCTCCATACGGACAAACATAGGCCAACCAAGAACAACCCTCCCCAAAAGTCCCCGCCTGCCAATTAGCTTATGTTCACGGTAACCCTATATGTATAAAGCTTATATACAGGAATAAGATATATACTTGGTACTCATGTAATTGCCATTTCATATATATATATATATATATATATATATATGTATAGAGTTAGATTTGTCCATACTATTTTCTCTTAGTTCTGTCATAAGCTTCAACTTTAATTCTACAATTAATGTAAATAATAAAATAATCGTTTTAATTTCCAAATAATCGTTTGTATTTTAGGGAGATCAATAATTTTACCTAACAAAAAGAGTTAAGAGGACTTTTTGTTCCCTTATACACTTTTTATCCTTCACAAATTTATCTTAGATTTCACATTTATTCTTAACTTTATTTGATTTCAATTTTATCTTCTATTTTTATTTCATATCTCATTTTATTTTATTTTAATATAATCTATTAACTTTACTTTAAGTTTTACTTTAGTTTTTTAGTTTTATTTTATTTCAATATAATCCTTTAACTTTACGCTAAATTACACTTTTATTCTTTAATTTTGATTTGTTCCAATATGATATCTTAACTTTACTTTAAGTTTCATTTTTGTCTCTTAGTTTTATTTTATTTCAATTTGCTTTTATAACTTACAAAAACCACACAATTATTTTCTTCTTTATGACTACTCAATTGTCATATTGGATTTACATAAAACAATGGTGGTCATAGAAAGTGTGTTATAACAAGTAAACTAAAAGTTGTCAAGATATTATTAGAATTAAGTCATCAAGAAGCCACGAATATGGCATTTTTGTTAAGCATTTTTATTTGACAACAAGTTAAAAGATCAAATTGGGATGAAAGTGAAACATAAATTATAGTTAAGAGACTAAATTTGAACTAAATAAAATTAGGGAACAAAAGTAAAAGTTGGCATAAAATTTTAAAGGATAAAATTGGAACAAAATGAAGTTAAAAGATGAAAGTAAGATCTGAAATAAAATTAAGGGACAAAAAGGTATACTTCTGTTTTTTTTTTCTTTAATTTATAATAACAAGTAAAATGTACATGATTTCAACGTATTTTTCTTTAATAGTAGTAATCAAAAGTTGATTTAAACAATATGATTATTTTATTAAAAAAGATTCCTTAGATCATAATATTACATAACATAAATTAATAAGGGATACACGAAAAATGGGCTTTAGCAATTGAATTCTACTGCATTTATGATGCATAATGGTTAATAAAAGTAATTTAGTAGTGTAATTTAGACCATTTAAAGATTAAAAAACTTTTTCTTTTCCTAAGCAAATGCAATCTTCTCATGAATCATGACATAATTAAAGTCGTCTCAATATGTCTGAGGATTTTTGAAATATTATAGTTAAAGTATAGTTAATGTTTATAAGCATATGTAAATATTTTTAACAGAGAGAAAAATAAAGTGGTCTACTGTGATGTTTTGCATATGAATTTGAAAATATAAACTACCCATCCGTACGTTTCCTAAAAGTGGTGTAATTGCAATTTTTTTAGAATGAAGTGTAGTGTTTAGCATAAGAGTTTATAAAGTGGGTTAAGTATCAAAAATCTAAAAGAAAGCCCAAGTGGCACCCTAACTTCAAATAGTTATAATTTTCCTTTTGAGAGGAATTTTAAGCCTTATTACTTGTTTATATAAAAGTTCCTTCAATGCCTTATTATTTGATTGAGATCATTTTTTGGCCCAAAACTCTTCACTTTCATACTTTTTTAGACAATTTTAGTTTTTTATTCTTTTTGTATATTTGTAATTATTTTCAAAAATTAATTAGGGCAACATATAAATATTTTTTATTCAATTTTAACAACAGCCACTACAAAAAAAGAAAGAATTTAGTGAGGGATTAGCAAAGGGATAGAGAGGAACCTTTCCCTTGCTAATTTTTAGTCACTAATTAGCAAGGGAACTTTTCTCTCTATGATCCCTCACTAAATGCCTTTGCTAGTATATTGTTGAGGAAATATCCCACAGTAATTTTAGCTCAATTTTGTGTTATCCCTTTAGCATTTTAGTAGAGGAATTGGGAAGAAAATTCATTTGCTAATCCCTCACCTTTATGTAAAATTTTGTTTGTCATTCCCTATATTAATAACATGCAAGAAAAACATGTGCAATTCAATATAAAACAAAACTATATATATCTTAAATAACAAGACACAAGTTCGAAATAAAAAATTATATATTTAAATAACAAAACTATATAGTATGGAAGCCTAGCTATCCTTATCTAAATTATCTTCTTCATCATCCCCCTCTCCCTCTCCTTGTCTCTCATAAATATTTGTTTGTGACTTAGATGACTCAACTCCTATTGTAAGCGATGTTAAGTGGTGTTATGCTACATAATCTGCAAAAGGATCTGCTCAAAAGCCAAGAATGCCTATAGATAATGCCTATAAAGGCTTCTCAGTTGTTGATCCACATGCCTTGTTGACACATTGAATCATTGTCTTAAGGTATGAAGGACCAAGTGAAGTTCACTTTATCCTTGGTGAGGTGGGAATCGAAAGGACTCATGAAAGATTCTAACCAAGGCACTTCAAAGCTAATGCTTCCACTAGATTATGACACATCTAGCTATAGAATGTACTTATCTTATGTAATCAATCTCCAATTTACCAAGGAGTCCTTAACTAGGTCAGAAGAAATAGAAAAAAAAAAATTTAACTCTTTTCTTACCAACAACATAGCTAAAACACATTCATCCTTTACTTCATCTTGCATTTCATATTATTACATGCTTAACATAACATGCATCCCTTGAGACTCATAATTTTCCACAAAATGGTTCATGGGTGGCATCACGTAAGCTATGCACCAAAACTTAAAGAAATCCATAACTAGTCATAATATGTGCTCCAACTATAGTTTCATACTTTCTTTGGCCACACTTACAAAGTGGGATGAATTTTAAGGCATTAAGCCTTTTCCAACATAACTCATACATGGCAGCTAAATGAGAATGACAATTTAAAACAACAATTCCATAACCATTATACCATAATTCAATCAAAAAAGAGCACATAAATGGGTCCAAAGTCTTGGCCTTAAGTAGCCTCAAACATGACCCTATTTATTCTCTCAAGACTCCACATCATGTGGCTTCAAAATTATCTTAAAAAATTACTCATAACATCTATATGAACTCTGAAGGTTCCATTAGCAGCTAGCTCTATTAGTGCCATAATTCTAACAATTCAAAATACAAGTGACAATTGAAATATTCCAAATCCAACAATAAAATACCATGGCCATAACAATATTAAACTTTAATTTCACAAGCTTGTCTTGCTCAAACAAGAGACAAGATAACCAAAACCAGTCCAATCTACAATTATATGGCACACTCTCAGGCTTAAAGAAGAAAATGTAGGGCTATCCAAGCAAAACTCCTATCTTTGGACAACACTCATTTCATTCCATAAATCAAGTGTCAAGCCTTTCTAATTCGACATATTCATACATTTCCATTTGTGAATACATGTTTACCCTAAATTAAGCATCAAAATATTACATTATCATTCTTCCACTAAGATCCATCATGTGTCATCTAGGAATTTCTCTTAATTTAATTATGCTAGGATTTTTAGGGAAAAATAATAATAATATTTAGGATATTATATATGATTTTTGAAATAATTTATTAAGGAGATATTTTAAGGTAATTGATTTAAAATTCATGTAACTAGTTCAATCATGATGAAATTTGAATTATTTGTCAATTTATTATTATAAAAGTCATAAAAATCTTAACTAGGTAAATATTTAAATAAATGTAATAGATATGCAAATATTTATATAAAAGTGTAATAGATGTGGAGATAAAACTAGAAAGAGGCTTATCGGAGAAGCCAAGGCCAACTATGGAATTATGCTTAAACTTTGTAACAAAAGTCAAAACAATGACCAATAGGAAATTTAGTTATGTATTTTAAATTTTTCCTATTATTTAATCTTTCAATTTTACCCTTCATTAACCTAAATCAATAAAAATAAAACTTGGTCATCTTCTTCCTCCCTTAGGCTGAACACTACACTAAGAAGAAGTCATTCATTGTTGTATTGAAACCAAGTAGAGAGAGAAAGCTTTCAAGCCACTTTAAGGTAATTTCTTGTGCTCTTCTCACCTAGCTCCTTTAGGAAAGCTTGTAGAGCTCATTGAGAGCTTTCTAATGATCTAATTAGTTTCTTGATATCTTGAAGGTTGACCAAATTTTGGAGGTTTGACTCAAAAATTTGAAGAAGCCAATTGGTGCAAAAGAAAGAGAAGGTAAAATTCTATACTTTGATATCATTTTTGGTGTATTTTGTCAGCTTGAATTTGAGCTAGATTGAGCCCTAAAGTTTTGAAAAGTTTGTTAGCTTGTATGAGAAATTCTAGGTCTGATTAAGGTAAATTATGATAGTAATAATGTTCCTTGATACCTAAAGAGCTTAAAGATGGAAAGAAATTGAATTTAGAACCATTGCTTTGAAACTTGAAATTTTAAGGTTTTGGTTGTAGAAGGGTTTGTATGAGGAAGCCTTTTTTATGGTCATTTAGCCTTGAATTTTGATACATTGAGTTTTAAGATTATACCATAATGAATTGGAACACATTTGGAATCATAACAGTTTAATTTAGATACATAGGTGTCCTATTGGAACTTAGGCATCAAATTGGAAGATGGAAGAAATGGGAGAACTCTAGAGTATTATAGCTAGGATTGTGATTCTAGATGTTAAATATTGTCTAGATAGCTAATATGTTGTTATTATTGTGGTATAGGCACTTTGAAGTAATTTTGTGGGACCATAACACTTGAGGAAGCCTTGAAAGGAAAACCTCATTAGACTTTTGAATTCTGTGTTAGATACAAAAAAGGCAGTTGTTTCTTCATTCTCTTTATATCCATATTGTTGATCACATGATGTTGTGAATGATAAGAGCTATACATGAATTTAGTTGTCATTGATTAGATTGAAACATGGTATTCTCTTCCTTGTAAGACATGGTATCCTCACTATAGCCTTTTTTGTGATTGGCCACTTTATATTGTGCTATATGCAATGTGCTATTGGTATGGGACAATAGCATGTTGAGGACCAAATTGAGACATGGTGTTCTCTTTGTATGGCTATGTCATTGCGTGATACAAATATGTGTGTTGTATGATATAACTTGAATGAAGTTGTGGCTATTGGGATATGTATCTCATTCTATCACTAACCACATTTCAAGTGCTTATGAGGCCTAAGATTAAGATGAAGAAAAAGAAACAAAAGAATAGTTATAACTTTTGTTGTTATCAATTTTGATGTAAATGTATCTTAAGCACCACTTTATTGTAAATTTATAGTTGTATGGCATGTTTTGGAATGGTATGTAGCCTATGTAGATGATGAGTCCAAATATAAAATGGTGACTTAATAAGCTAGAGATGTTGTTTACACTCTTGGAAACTAAGAATATGGGTATTTAATGTTATTAGGCTATCTTGTACCATAGACCATGTGTATTATGTAAAGTGAGAAGTTTGGCATTTACTTTGATATAAATAATGTTGGAACCATGAGTTAGCCATTTAGAGGTTTAAATTGGGATTTAGAGTTATAAGTATACCTATAGTGTGAAATTTGTAAAATTAGAATGGTTGGATTGTCATTGTCACACAATCCTAGATGTGTTAGAAACAAGGCAGTCCCTTTGCATGAATTTATTAAAATAGTAAAATGCTTAATTTTGCCTTGAGAAGTGAACATAATAGACAGGTAGTAGATATGTATAAAAATTTGCAATTCAATTGGTTCCCAATATGTATTTGAAATAATTTTTCCAAATTTGTCCCCTGTCTTGAATGCCCAAACAAAGTTCCTTATGAATTCTCGATGAGCAGAAGGTCTAAACCTTGTTGTTTATGGCCCAAATTTATTTCTAAGATTGCCAAGACATAAAGGCATATATTTGGAGTGTTTAGGATTTTTCTAAAATGGTTTGGTGCCTCAAACAATGCTCCCACATCAAACCAACGAAAACAAAGTAATTTGGGCACTGATTTGAAAGAAAAATCTGTTTGAGGGCCAAAATGAAATTCTTTTGAGCCCAAAATTGCCAAATTTACTCCTATGCCATTGAATTTCTTGATATATGTGAAATTGAGACTCTGGCTTATTTTAATTGTTTTGGAGCCTCTAATAACTTTATTTAACCTTATATTAGAACTTTATATTAGGGGAAAATTTATTTTCTCATCATAGTGCTATTTATACATAATTACTACTTTTTTCTTATTTCCTTGGATAATTTACTCAGGCACCTTTTGATAAGCCTAAAGGGGGATTTTGACCTCTTTTTTTTTTCTTTGTTTTAATTGGGCTTCTACTCCATTTTATCCTTCCACTTATCATTATCTTAGGCTTAATCTATCATAGATTTTACTAGTCACTATAGATTGTGGATGTGTCATTTTTTCGTTTGATACTTAAGCTTGCCTACAAATGTCTGGATCGATGAAAGGATGTGCCAAAGGGTAGTTCTCATATTCTTGGGATATTCCATTATCAAGATTGTCTTGAAAGATCACAAGTAGGGAAAAAATTTAGCTATATATAAAAATGATAACAATTAATGAAATGTAAATAAAAGGAATAATTTACCACAAATTGCATGCTTTCCATGCTCTAACACATATTGGCTAGTAGCCCTCATCTTGTGGATCTTATCATACACTTCTTGGTACAATACATATGGCTTTAGCTCATCCTTTTATAAATAATTTGAACTTAATGACTGAAAAAATTAACTTGAAATGAAAGGAAAACTAATAAATTTTATTACCACATTCTTTTTATGCTTTGCAAAGCTGATGGATCTAGCGGTGTGCACAAGGGCTTCAAGTGCGAAGGAACGATTTTTCTTCGTAACAACCAAGTTCCTTTGCCATATTTTATGCATGCATTCCTGAATGGACCAAGACCCCTTCTTTCTTGAATATTGTTCATGTTTGTTGCTTTCATGGATACTTTTCTCATATTGTGCATCATGTCTACGTATTGAATTGAACATGTCTTCTCCCACACACTCCTTGCTAAGAGGCACTCCTCCTTTGGGGTAAAGTGATATATGGCCTGGAAACATAAAAGTAAAGTATATACTCCAACATGGTACTAATATATATAGTTTTATTTGGTGCTAATTAAATTACATTGCCTACCATGAAGTCAACTAACATTGTGTCCTTCGTTTCTTAGCACTTGTCATACATACACGACATATGGACTATCAACTATTGCATGATCCTGATAGTGATCTGGATGGGCACAAATTGCGTCCAGCAATGAAAGAAAATAAAAGTTGTAATTTCTTCTACCAAAAGATAAATAAATATTGTAACTTCAAATACTTATGGATTGCCAATGCCTATTTGAATTAATTCCCTCTTGTGCCAAAGAAAAAGGCGCAGCAGTAGTGCTTCCACCTAGCACAGAAGCTAAGCCACCAGTCCCAGAGGGTGACCTCCCACTGGAGCTAATATAGCATTTGGCTGCACACAAATCATGGGTCGGTACATGTGGTAGAGGGCTTGCCACGAGTACCTGTAGAAGGCATCCCCTTCCCTCAGGTAGCTCTACCTCTTAGCAGCATTGATGTATGTATGATTATGCGATTGTGAGCATCACCAAGCAGAGAGAGTACATGGATTGTTAGAAGGATATATAGAGGGGTTAGCCACAAACATGATTATCAATTTAATTTTACTCATATCTTTTATGAGTTACGTTACGTCATTAGAAAACAAACCAGTAAGTTGAGTAGTTGTAAGTAAAATAATAACAATAATAATAATAATAATAATAATAATAATAATAATAATAATAATAAAGATTACATAAAATTAATGAACAACAGAAGGAAAGAAAGTATTGTTAGATCCATCATTTTGCCAAAGCTTCCCTGTAGTTTTGGTTGCATTTCACATTTCCTTACACAAAAAATGTAATTACCAAAATCGAGAACCACAAGGAAGTTCCCATGTGATTTGCTTTTGGATCTGTCTAATTTTGAATCTGAGTGTAGCAAATGAATCATGAACTACCATATTTATAAGCAAAGGAGATGAATCCAAGAAAGCCTTAGCAACTACCACTAACACTACAATACACAAGTTTTACACCATGGTGACAGCAACACAATTTTGTAGGCCAATATACTATGTTGAACCTCAATATTAACTCAAAACGATTTCCATGAATTAGATAAGAATAAAAATAAATAGTATGCATCTAAGAGAATTGTTTATCATTTTTCTTGTTTGTTGATTCACGTAAATTAACTTACATCTGTTCTGAACCACGGAAAGTAAGGACAACAAGAGAAAAGGCATTCAATCAGAATGCCCATTTTGTAGCTTACAATTAAATTGCTAAATAATTTATAATTGTTTATCATTTTGGTTGTTTTTGGTGAAGTTTTGCTAATTCTATGTACTGCTAATTAAGATCAAACAGTAATTGTTTGTTCTATCATTGCAATGATCTCTTTCTGAAAGAAGAACGATATAATTTAAGATAAAGAGCACATTAATTTAAACCCCACAGCAACAACAATATTTTTCATTTGTCACAATGAGTCACGTGATTCATGGGGTTTTGTTGTGTTATCTTGAAAGAAAAA
This sequence comes from Erythrophleum ivorense, assembly GCA_026724425.1. Lineage (NCBI taxonomy): Eukaryota > Viridiplantae > Streptophyta > Magnoliopsida > Fabales > Fabaceae > Erythrophleum > Erythrophleum ivorense. The sequence continues at coordinate 163,462 of JAIUCV010000037.1, read as the reverse complement.
TAGAAAAAAGGATAGAATGGAGGGAGAGTAAGAGTACAGCTACTTAGTCATGTTTAATTTAAATAAATATACAAAGTCCAAAGTAGATGGACAAAAGGAAAAAGAAGATTTATACCCCATGAAAAGATATGACTGATATTGTAGCTAGCTCTTATTGCAAATGTCTAAAACATCTAAACTAAACTATTTAGGCAAAAGATAACACTAACAATAAAGTACAAATGCAAAAAGAGAGCAAAAATGTTGGAACATTTATCTCTTAGGATTCTAGCTAACATTTGGTAGATCTTCTAATTAATTTTGATGGACAACATTATTTCTAGCTGCCTAAATCCTAATCTGTCTATTGAATCTCTAAATAAACTCCTCTTTCTTCTAGTTAGTTCCTATTCGACATACTAAAAAACTCAAGTTTAACTTTATATTATTTAGTGCTCTATTTTTTGAAATAATAATTGTGCTTTGTGTACTTTAAACGTCAATCTGAAGTTTTCCTTGTTTGGTATAATTGTTGCTTTGCTCGATACTTTTGAAATAATCATAGTAATAAGTTTTTGCAAACAAATTTTAAAAATAATCAAAGTCTTCATAGACAGCAAATTCACCCCTTTCTTCAATTGATTGCTTTTTCTAACACACCACTTAAAAAATTTTTGTTCAAAGTTTTTCCATTTAAAACAAATAAATATTTGTTTGTGATGACTCCATTTAAATTGACTTTTGAAGTTTTTATGATAATTGATAAGTCCTTAAATTATCATGATTTTCTTAATATTTTAATAGACTTATCATATAAATATTGATTTTATTTTATATTTTTAATATATAAAATTAATAAAATTTAGTTAAGCTAATATTTCGTAAGTTTTGGTTTTATTTCTTTAGTTTTGAGCTAATTTTTGTATTACTTAAATATCAATTGTGTTTTGTGTTTTTATCTAATTTTTTTGGTTGTTAATTTGTTTAACATTTGGTAGTAGATTATAAATAGTAATTAAATAAATTTTATGTTTTCATATGATTAAAATTACAAAGAAACAAGTTTAGAAGTCTTGGAATTTAAAGCAACGAGAGTTAAGAAGATTTGTTGAAAGAGGATTGAAAAGGAAAAAGAAGAAGAAGAAAAGACAGAAGAGCAAAATATGGTGCTCAAAACTGCTGCTAAAAAAATGTAGCTTCATGACACTTTGAGAAATAAAAGCAAAATAAGTTGTAGTGTAAAATTTTGCACTACGGTTCTTTTAACCACGGTGCAGTTAAAAAAAAATGAAAAACACATTATTTTTTAGCCGCATTTTTTAAGGTTTTAAAGGGTTTTGAACACTTTTTCAAGAGAGGCCACCATTCTGAATGTTTTAGAGAAGAGAAAGAAGGGTTTGGAGCTATGGAAGAAGCTTGGGTTTGAGAAAGATTTACTAATTAAATCAATTTTTTTCCTCCCTTGCTTTTCCTTGTATTTATTTGCCCATTTGGTTTATGCTCGGTTCTTAATGTTGTTATTTCTTGTAGTTATAAGCTAAACTTGTTGATTTCAGATTGTGATGAACTTTAGCTTGTAATATGTTATAATTACTCTCTTTATTTACAATTAATAGTATGATTTAATTATTAAATCCTTGTGCTTCATGCTTCAAAATGTGTGGAAGTCATTAGATGATTTGTGTAACCTAAATAAACTTGGAAAAGATATTTTAGGACTTGACCATGGATTTGGTAGTGTGAGTTCATGAAATTTACAATGTTGAGTGAATTGATTCGCTTATAGGATAGGAATATACCTATCGGCCTCACATAGTTATATTAGGATTTATTCTTGATTAAGCCTCTAAATTAATTGCATAAGGGATTATGAATTGGTTAGGAGAATGCTTATATGTAATTCAGAATATGCTTATAGGTAAATTAGAGTCCTAAGTTATTAATGATATCAAGAGCAAGATGAGGAGAGGTAATTAGTTCATATGAAACGTTAGGGGGAAGTCATAATTCCAAATCATTTTGCTTTTCAATTTCATCTAGAATAGTGTCTTTCATTCATTTTTTTTATTTGTATATCTTTAGTTTAGTTTAATTTCATGTCACCTTTGTTGTTCACTTGATTTAGATTAAGGTGCATAATTTTAGTATTTAGCAATTAACTTAATAATAAATCCTTATGAAAATGATACTCTATTCATCGCTTTATTACTATTACGATACATTTACTTGCGTATATGCTTAAAAAAAAAAGCAACAATAACATTGCAGTTTTGGGTGTGACAATTATTGTCAACTCCAAAAAGAAATTAACAAAAAAATACAACATACATAATTAATTGGATTAGTGAACTTCATCCTCTCAACATAATGTATTATGAGGCACGCAATGTTATATCAAACAATAATCCAAACAGAACAAGTTAGTTTTATTTAATATATATAGAGAGAGAGAGAGAGAGCAAGGGTGTATTAACCTACATTTATTTGTTTATTTATTGTAGCAGTTTATAAATTGCTATCAGGGCTTGTGGTTGTAGGCATTGCTGAGCTAGAATTGCTTCTCAAGGTAATCAACTATTTTCTGGTCCACTTGAAAAGCTTTTTGGAGAGCCAAGGAAGAGATGGGTGGATTGGAACCAAACACAGCGTTTGCAATGGTGATAACCCTAGGATTTTGGCTGCTAAGACCAGAAATGGCAATAGCATTACCATAACCCACGTTCAACTGGAAGTGAACAAGACCAATTGGAAATACAAACACATCTCCCTTGTTCAGCACTTTGGTAAATAGACGATTATTATCTTGATTGGATGTGACAAACCCAACCTTGAGAGTGCCTTCAATGACTATAAGGATCTCAGTGGCACGAGGATGAGTGTGAGGAGGGTTAAGACCCTTTGGTGCAAAGTCAATGCGGGCGAGACAGATACCAAGAGTGTTAAGGCCAGGTAAGTTGTCTACGTCTACAGTAGTGACGTTAGAGCCATTGGGGTTGGATGTATTCGTTGGTATGTCCAGTCCAGGAAAGAAGAAGTCTTCAGGTTTCACAAGCTTTGGGTCCTTGCAGAATTTCCCATTCACAAATACTACAAATTTAGGAAATTAACTTGATTTAGTTCGTTATTCAAATCAAAGAAAACAAAATCGAGTTAATATTAAAGAAGCCATAAACGGAGTGATAACTATAGTAGAGATATTTGAGATAATCTTCCATGAGATTTAGTTAAATTACACTAGAAAGTTGTCACAGAAAACTTTCAATGGCATCCTTATCAAGGTCAACACTAAAGGTTTTGGTACCAAAGAAATTAATTTTTATGCAAAAATATTTAGAAGACTTTAGTAGCAACCCTAAAATTATTGTCACTAAAAGCCTTTTGTGATAACTAAAAAATCTGTTAAAAAAATCATTAATGTCAACCTTTTCAAGGTCACCACTAAAGGTTTTGACACTAAAATAAATTTATTTCTTGGCAAAAATGTGAAAAGGACGTTAGGGTTGCTACTAAAACCTGTTTGAATTAGAGGGATATCGAGTATAATGTAGACAAACCTTTAGAACAGATGAATATTGTATACCGCCAGGAGTATATGTTTCATTGAGTGCCACGCAGAAGTCTTGGAGAGGGCTTGGGTCCTCCGCAGTGACAAGAGAGGAAGCAAAAGCCACGAGGACAACCACCAAGTACACAGCTTTCGTGTTGTATATATGTATCTCTAGCAATATTAATTCTCTTTGTCGTTGTGTCTGTATTATTGAACTTAATGGGAACCATAGGCTATTTATAAGGAGAAACCATTGAAGTGGTAATCGCTTGCGGGAGGCAAATAAAGACCCGGTATTTCTTCACCTGCAATCCATTAATTGGATTGATGAACCATTCTTTACCAACTACATATGCATCTTTTTCCAAATATCTAATTAATTAATTATAAGATGACCTATATTTGACCCTTTCTTTCTATATTATTCTACAGGAGTATTGAATATTTGATTATTTTTATCTTTTTCTTGGCTCTTTGAGGTTTTAGAGTGAATCTATATATGTAGGAAGGAATGGTAGATCTGGTCTACGGTGCAGATTTTTCCTTACACGAAATAGTAGTAAAGAATGGGCACTCCATATTAATATTTTGGGTACATATATATCATTTTTACTAGTGAATGGAACTAATATATATACATTAAAATGAGATCATTAAGTAATCAAATTTGTTTAAAGTTAATACTTTTCTAGGAACTAGAGTTTTTCTTAATCATCTTGGGTGCAACTAATTGAGTATTCTTTCACGGAACGAGGGTCTGCACTTCTATCCCATACGGGAAATGTTCAGAATGAAGAAAATGGCTGTAATTTTTGTTCGCAGTTCACATCCACTATTGAAATTTTTGAAAATTTATTTTTTACTCTGTTCATAAATAATTACACAACACTCCTTTTTATTATAAAAGCATACACAAACATTTTTTAAAAGCAAAAAATATATATACCTGGCTCATTTTAACGAAATGCCCTTATTCTACACAATTGTAGTTCAAGTTATAAGAAAAATTCAAGGGAACATGGCATTTTTAAGAATCAAACATTCTTAAGAAACTCCCAATTTTTATTCCCATGGAAAGTTGGGACTGCGGAATCCCCGTGACGTGTGTCAAAAGACTATTGCAAAATACTCTTTGGTTGTTCCAATCGTAACACATTGTTAGATATAATAAATAAATGTAAATAAAATTAATAAAATAAAATAATTCATAAGTTCATAAATATTTCAAATTATATTAATTATAAAATAATAAATATATAAATAATAATTAAAATAAACAAAATGTAATAAAATAATTTAATAATTAATAAAATACTGCAATAATATAAAACTATAAAAATATTATAACTAGGTAAAATATTATTGGGATATTTTTGAAAAATTATAAATGATTCCTAATGAGAATATTATATTGTTAAAAAATGTTGTAGCAAAATATTATCAAAAATAATTAAAGCACCAAACATAAAATGTCAAATTCCTAAAAACTCACATTTCCAAAAGTATAATCATTTCAAAAAACCATAAAATTCAGCAAACCAAACCCCTCCTAGCTAGGTGCACATCGGCTGAGCTTGGTATGCTTGATTAGTGCAGCCAAATCGGACCTGGCTAGTCCTAAAAGAAAAATGAAAATCAACTAAATTAGAACAAGTTGAACATCAAGTCACGTATATTGGCCAGTTTTACTTGACCTAACATGATCATATATATATATATATATATAGGGACTTACATGAAATCTCTATTATTTTTAGGGCCCATTTTTTAATTTTTACCAAAAAGAGAAAAAAAATTGGCCTAGCTAAACTAGTCTAAACTAACCTAACCCAATGACAAATTAGGTCAACTTAGGCTAGCCCAAGCATTAGGCTTAAAAATTTGGCCTTGTACTACACTGACGTGGCATTGGACTAACAAAAAACCTACACGCGACCCTGCCCATGCATACTTCCCCTCCTAACTAGTTTCATTGCTTAGTATTGCTTCCTACTTCTATTTTACCTTTGTTTTACTATTCTCTCATTTGTGTTTGGTTAAATATCTTAACCCAAAGTGTTTTTCTAAAACAAGACTTTTTTTTTCACTTCTTCTAAAATTAAGAAGTAGAAGTTAAGGTACCGACATGACTTTTGTGTCACAATTCTACGTAATTGCTCATATATATTGAAGCTCGAGGAAAGACATATCTACTTTAACATTTTTTTTGTGTGATATAATGTAAGGTAAGAGACAGAATGCAAGAGAAGAAGAGAATGTGTTTTGTGTATTAGTCTGTGCGATCAATTACATTATATATACTATGTGATCAATAGCTTCCATTACAACTAACAGACTCCAGTGCAAACATCCATAACTGCACTAACTAACCCTAACTTAACTTCTGTTGTATAGTTCTTACATCCCCCCACTAACTCATAGGGCAACAGGGAAAACTCTGAGTTTGAAGTGCTGAGACAGAAACTATGATCGGGACACTGCCTTGGTAAGAATATCAGTTGTTTGGTCTTAAGTTGGGATATGAATAACCTCGATTTGTTTGTCCTAAACCTTCTCACGGATGAAATATAGATCCAATTCAATATGCTTGCTGTGAGCATGAAGAATTGGATTGGTAGTAAGCATAATTGTATTGAGAGTATCACAGTATATACGAGGTGGTTGATTAAGAGTAATGTGAAGTTTAGATAATAGGGACTTGAGCCATAAGATTTTGGATACCACAAGAGCTAAACTACGATATTCAGCTTCAACACTAGAGCTAGAAACCGTTGGTTGTTTCTTAGATGCTCAAGAGATGAGATTATCGCCGAAGTAAACACAATACCCCAAAGTGGACCATCGATCATCAAGATCGGAGGCCCAGTTTGAGTTACACATTGCCATTAAGGAAAGTTGAGACATTGGTCGAATATGAAGACCATGATCCAGTGTTCCCCTGAGATAACGCAATATTCTCTTAACTACCTGCCAATGTTCTACAGTGGGGCTATGCATAAACTGGCACACTTTGTGGACTGAATAAGACAATTCTAGTCGAGTGATGGTGATATATTGTAGAGCACCCACAACTGATCTATAATATTGAGGATCATTGAATTTTTCTGCACCTGTAGCTCTAAGCTTTTGCCCAGTGACCATTGGAGTAGCAATGCCTTTTGTGTCAGCCATGGATGTCCTAATAAAGAGATCTAAAATATATTTTCTTTGATTAAGGATAGGCCCCTCGCACTGAGACCGGTGAATTTGAATGCCCAAGAAATAATGCAGTGTACCGAGATCCTTCAATGGAAATTGAGCATGTAGAAAAGAAATCAGTTGTTGAATATCTTGAAGTGAGGAGCCTATGATGATAATATCATCAACATAAACCAGCAACATAAGTGTACAGGATGGAGTGAACTTTAGAAATAAAGAGCTATCAGACTTAGCATTACGAAATCCAAATTGATGGAGTGTAGATTGTAGTTTTGTGAACCAAGCACGAGGTGATTGTTTGAGACTGTAAATAGATTTCTTCAACTTGCAAACTAGCCCCCTGTGACCAACTACAAAACCCGATGGCTGAGACATGTATACTTCCTCATGGAAAGTGCCATTAAGGAAGGCATTATCAATATCCAGTTGGTGAAGATGCCAACCATTCATAAGGGCAAGGCTTAGAATAACCTGAACAGTGGTGTGTTTAACAACTGGAGAAAATGTGTCAGTATAATCAACCCTATATTGTTGATGAAAACCTTTGGCAACAAGTCTTGCCTTATGCTTTAGAATAGAGCCATCAGGATTTCTTTTAATTTTAAAGATCCATTTGCTGCTAATAGACTATTTTCCTGGTGGTAATGGAACAATTTCTCATGTCTGGTTGCGAAGAAGAACATCATATTCAATCTGCATAGCTTTCTTCCAATGTGGATCTGCTAAGGCATACTGGACAGAGGTAGGTTCTACTTCTGTAGTAAGTACCTTTAGTTTGAAAACACCTGCTTTAGCTCTTGTGACCATGGGATGCATGTTGATGCGCTCATTGTCCTTATTAGCAGTCAAGGGTTCAGGAACTAGATCTATAACACCAGAAACTTCAGAATTCACATTAGGAGTGGAAGTAAGTGAATGAGTGTGACTATCAGTGGTGGTGGCAGGAGTGAAGGTATCACATAGAATTACATTACACGGGTCAGTTTGAGTGGTGGTATGAAAGTTTGAAGGGGCTAAATGAAAAGAGGAGGCAAGGACAGTATGGGAGGTAGAAATACTAGGAATAGCTAGAACATGCATGGAAGATGGTGAGGAATCAAATGATTGTGACACACCTGTATGGTTAAAGAATTCTACTGTAAGGAATTTTGTTTTATCAAAAAGAACATGCCAAGACAGAATGATGGTTTGAGTTGTGGGGTCAAAACACTTGTACCCTTTATGATTTGGACTGTAACCAAAGAACAGACATGGTTTTGAATGATAAGAGAATTTGTGCTTCTCAAAAGGTCTAGTGAAGGGATAACAAGACATCCAAAGGCCTTAAGTTGATTATAGTTCGGTAAGGTTTGATTTAGGACTTGGAATGGTAATTTATTGCCCAGTAATGGAGTAGGTAAACGATTGTTGATATAAGTGGCAGTCCTAAAGGCTTCATCCCAATATCTGAGAGGCAAATGAGCATGAGCTAAAAGTGTGAGACCCATTTCCACTATAGTTCGATGTTTTCTCTCTGCTAGACCATTCTGTTTGTGGGTGTGTAGGTAGCTTACTCTATGTTGGATGCCACACTGAAGTAAGTGCTGAGAGAAGGCTCTATACTCACCCCCCAGTTAGTTTGCAATGCCTTAATTTTGGAATTAAATTATCTTTCAACTAATGCTTGAACATGGAGAAAGGTCTGATAAGCTTCAAATTTATGATGAAGAAGATAAACCCAGGTATACTGACTATATACGTCAATAAAATGAATGTAATATTGATATCCAGAAGTGGTTTTCACATGTGCTAGTCTCCATATGTCTGAGCATATCAATTTAAGTGGTTTTGTGTATTTAGTTTTTGATTTAAGGAATGGTTGCTTGTGAGATTTTCCCAAGAATAGACATGGTTTTAAACGATAAGAGAATTTGTGCTTCTTAAAAGGTCTAGTGAAGGGATAACAAGACATCCAAAGGCCTTAAGTTGATTATAGTCTAGTAAGGTTTGATTTAGGACTTGGAATGGTAATTTATTGCCTAGTAATGGAGTAGGTAAACGATTGCTGATATAAGTGGCAGTCCTAAAGGCTTCATCCCAATATCTAAGAGGCAAATGAGCATGAGCTAAAAGTGTGAGACCCATTTCCACTATAGTTCGATGTTTTCTCTCTGCTAGACCATTCTGTTCGTGGGTGTGTGGGCAGCTTACTTTATGTTGGATGCCACACTGAAATAGGTGTTAAGAGAAGGCTCTATACTCATCCCCTAGTTAGTTTGCAATGCCTTAATTTTAGAATTAAATTGTCTTTCAACTAATGCTTGAAAATGGAGAAAGGTCTGATAAGCTTCAAATTTATGATGAAGAAGATAAACCCAGGTATGCCGACTATATACATCAATAAAATGAATGTAATATTGACATCCAGAAGTGGTTTTCACAGGTGTTGGTTCCCGTATGTCTGAGCATATCAATTTAAGTGGTTTGGTGTATTTAGTTTTTGATTCAAGGAATGGTTACTTGTGAGATTTTCCCAAACAACAAGAAAAGCATAATGAAGAGACAATTGGAGAATGAAAAGGAATGTTATTCATATGTAATACATTGGAAACAACTTTATTTGAGGCATGACCCAATCTAAGATGCCATATATTGAAACTTAAACTGGGTGCATTGACTGATGAAGAGATGTAAAGATTTGATAAGGATCCAATGATGAAGACATTGATGTGAGAGGTTGCTATAGCATGTTTCAAAAAGTATGAAGGCCATTATTGACACTTCCTTCAAGCAAATTTTGGTGAGTGTCCTGTGATTTAACAGCACACTTATTAGCAGAAAATATGAAATAGGCATTGTTATCTTTGGCAAATTTAGAAACACTAACTAGATTCTTAGTAATATGAAGGACATGAAAAAGTTGATTTAGCTTGAGTGTGATTTTAGGTTGTGTAGGTGAAACAAAATGTGTAGTTCCAATGTGTGAGATAGTGAGACCTACACCATTACCATTTTTCACTTTCTCATTTCCATCAAACTGGGATTTGGCTTGTAGATTATCACTCTGATTGGTGATATGATTGGAGGCTCTTGATCTGGATACCAATCTGGGTCATATACTGTTTTAGGAGTGGCCATATATGCTGTTGGTTGAACATGACCTCCATTGATTCTTGAATCAGTCACAGGATGAAGATGTTGTGATTGTGTAGCACCAACAAAATTTACATTAAATCTATGATAGCATTTCCATGCTTCGTGTCCCATTTTTCCACATAGCTGACAACTTGATCTGCTATTGTTAAAACTGTTTCATTGTGGTCTTCCTCCTCTGGCTCGACCTCTTTGTCCATTCCTTTGATAGTTATTGGAGAAAGCACTATCCCATCCTTTGCCAACTCCGACTCCTTGATTCCTAGCTGAATTGTTTTTCCTAATTTGTGTGTTTGCAAGATTTGCAGTGACAATATCTAACTCTTTCTTGTGTTTTTCGATTCTTTCTTCACGTGCCATCAATAATGCTTCAACTTCTACAACTATAAATGGCTCCATTCTTGTAGATATCGGTGTGACAAGACTGTCATATTCAATAGGTAGTCCCTCAAACATGGCATCGATTTGATCAGCAACTGATAAATTGTATCCTACTGACGCAAGACTATCAACCAGCTTCTTTACCTTTAATAGATACTCATTCATTGAAGATCTCCCTTCTTGGTGTTTCTTAACTGTGTTTTAAACTACTTCACCTTTGACTTTGTTTGAGATGCAAAGAAAATCTCAAGTCGTTCCCATACTCGATAAGCATATTCACAGCCTACCATACGTGTTACCACATTACTGTTCATGGATGAGAGAATCCAAGAAAGTAACAATTGATCTTGTTGCTCCTAGGTACTGAACTCAGTTGACACACGATTATTCTTTTTATCATCCTCTGATGCATACTTTGTAGGAATTGTATGTGGACCCACGATGAAATCAAACAATTTATAACCCTTGATTGTGGTAAGAACTTGTTGCTTCCATAGAAGATAATTTGTTTCATCAAGTTTCAAGGATGCAATATATGCGAACCCTTATGTAGACATCAAGCTGCTTGGTGACTGATTCATTTGCAACGCTATTTTCTTGATTTTGTGTATTCAGACATGTGGCTCTGATACCATGTAAGATAAGAGATAGAATGCAAGAGAAGAAGAGAATGTGTTTTGTGTATTAGTCTGTGCGATCAATAACATTATATATACTGTGTGATCAATAGCTTCCGTTACAACTAACGGAATCCAGTGCCAACGTCCGTAACTGCACTACTTGACTCTAACTTAACTTATGTTGTATAGTTCTTACATATAAAATACAAATAAAGTTATATGACTAGCTTTATTTGAAGTGTAAAAAACACTTTAATACTGTGTGGTTTGGCTAGTTTTCATTGTGATATACTTTAATCCAAAAGTTGACATTCAAATGGTACATGATTTAAACTATTAACATATTGATACTTTGTAGTTCTAGTCTGATAAGTTTTGATCAGAAAATGACATGTGCAGTCACTTGACTCTCAAAATACACTTATTTGGTGAAATTTCCTAATCTTCTTACAGAATTAGAGATTTCAATTAGTCAAAAAAAAAATTTAATCTTCATTATATATGAAATTATAAATTTTATAGTTTAAATATAAATATTCTAGGCAAAAGTGGAATGAACATTTGGTAGTTAATTTGAAACTAGAGAAGTGAGGAACCGGACATCTAATGGCACCTGATTTCTTTTAGATTGAGTCTTGGGTTAATCTGGTAGAAATTAAGCTATATATAGCGGGTGAATTATTATTGTAGAAAATAAAGCTATTAGTTTCGTTATCTGGGGACGGTATTATCTGATGCTAAATGTTGTGCTTCTTGATGATGTTGATGACGTTCTCATTTACACTTGCTTTCAATCAAATACTAAAGCCATGTTTGATATGAGATGGATGCCAATGGGAATATATAATTTTTTTTATATTATTATGTAATGTTTATTGTACTCTTATAATTATTATTTTATAGATTAATTATTATTTTAATTATTAAATTATTTTTTAAAAATAAAATTATAAAAATATTTTTTTAATTCCAGTTATTTATTTTTTATATTTTCTTAATGAGACGACAACAAATTCAATAATATTACTAGTTACCTTCGCTATCGCCCCTTTGGATCAATTTCGGTATTTCAAGTCGCATCACTTCCAACTTTCAGTTTTAATAAGATGAAGGAAGAAAGGATGGGACTCACGTGGTCCCATTTGAATGGGTCCGCATTTTTTTTAAAATCTTTTTTAATTGCACATTTTGTAACGGCAGAAAAAACCCAAATCCTCCAATTTCCAAGTTCCAACATATGGCAATTTATATTATCTAAATAACATTTTATGAAATATTAATATTTATCTAGGATATTTTATTTTTTATTTTGATTTTATATAAAAATATTTAAATAAATAAGTCTCGGAAAAAGTTTCATATATTAAAAATAATTTCATTTATTTAAAAAGGGGTAGATTCAAAAATTACTTGAAAAATAAAGAATTTTTTGATTCACTAAACATGAGCACAGACATAAAAATTACAGCATCATATTTATATCTTACGCATAATCTATGTAAAACTAAAATTTGTTCAATGTTAGTTATAACTTAATATTACCAGAAATGAAAAACAAAAAGAAAAAAAAAACTTAGGGAAATCGATTATGTGCCGTGCAAAGATAAAATTTGATTGGATGAATTTTACAACATTAAAAAAAAAATTCTTTGTCATTTTACATATGAGGAGGGTGCTTCTCTATACGTCTTTACCCTCATATAGTTCATCAATATCAAAATTTACCTTCATTCAAAAAAAAAAGAAACAACAGAGAAGAAACTTTTCCAAGATTACACTTACTCAAACAGAAATATACCATTAAACTTTTTTGAATAAAATGTATGTCTTTTTGTATTTTCTTGATCTAGAAGCATTCTAACGTATGGTTTAGAAACACTTGTAGGGAAGCAACAGATGGTAAATCAGGATGAGTTCACCGAGCTTGTAGTTTGAAATTGTAAAAAGTTTGATAGGTGATCTGCACAAAATAAGGAAATCAGTGGGTATTTGTGCAACCAAGGAGTCTATATTAAACTGGAGAAAAGTACTCTTGGGATTCCGCCTAAGTATTTTTTATTAAATTTTAGACGACATTAAAAAGAATGTAAAAATGATTCATTAGTTTAGTTAAATTAAAGATCTAAATCAAAATAAAATACATTAACGGAATACTTTTTTATTACCAATTTAAAGGAATAAGTGGAAACTTGAATGAAAAACAAAAATAAAGTTCATGACCCTAATTCTTTATTAAAATTCACAAGACCGTGAGATGCTTTGAGTCTTGAGCAAGGTTGGAAATGCGCTCCCCGTTGCCAGTTCCAGAAGCCGCCTCCAATGACGTCTGCACTTAACGTTTGTTTGTCTGCATTTTAACGAAAGCGCGTGATTAATGATTTTTCTTGGATTAACAAATATTTACACAAGTCAGTTTTTGCATCCATCCTTTTTTTTTTTTTGTCCGTTGATTCCTTATACTTTTTATGAATTGTCATATAAACGAGTATGTGCCCTTAAAATCTCATCTCTCACTTTAGCTCACTATATTATATTGTTAATTATATAGGAGAGGTTTCATATAATGGGATCTCAATTCTATCATCTTACATATTAGATATCAAGATAGATGACATTGGTCAGTATGGTATCTATCTTATATATTAAAACTACAGTTTGACACCTTTCTTGGGCTAGATGCTTTCCAGGATTTTTCCCCTTTATATAATATAAAAGAGAACTAAACACTTTTTTAACAGTTAAAATTTTTAAAGTATAATTTTCTTTCATAATTATTTTTTTTATCTCTCAATTCTGATTTTTATTTTTAAAATTACAAGTTGAGATCTAAAATTTAAAAAAAAAAAAAAAAAAAAAAAACCTTATTTTGAGGTGATTGTATCCTTTATAGTCACAGAAGCAAATGCATTTTATGACTGTAGATGATTCATCATCAAGTGTTATCTAATATTATTAAAAATATTTTATCATCTCATTTCACAGACTAAAGTGGGATAAATTTTTTCTTAGTTACCTATTTTACTCATCTTTTTTATGATATTTAACTCCACGACAAAATTTGTATAAAAAAAATTATAAGCATGTAAAAAATAATACAGAATTTATTTAGTTATTTTTTATCTGAACAAAAGAAAAAAAAATTGCACATGAGCTTTCAAGTTTTTAAATCTTTTTTTACTATATTTTTATTCATAAATAGTAAAAATTGTATAAATTTTTTAGGTGTAATTTGTTAAACATAAAAAGATATATTTGAAAATTTAACCAATCAGTATTCTTGATTAACATGTGCAACTAAATATTGGTGTCTGATATCACTAAAATGAAAGATACCAAGAAGCATAATATCAAACAATTTGTTGATAGCTTTCTTATCACAAGTTACGAGTGGGGCTTTTAACCCTTGGTTAACTCATATCAAACTTACTGCTAGATCCAAGAGTAAAATAATTGACAGTAGGAGCTAAAGTACTAGCGTTTTCTTTGATTTCTTTCTATTGAAAAGTAATCCAATTTTTTTTTAATCACAACTCATTCAACTTGCTAAGCGAAATGAGAAACCTTCAGTACTTAAGACAAAGATAGAAGGTACCCTAAAAAGCTAGACATGATGACCACCTCCCAAAGCAACACCAAAAGACTTAAGCTCATTGCCATAAAACACAAGTTTCAAGATGTGTTCCTTAAATATCAAACACTCTATTATAGTGTTTTTTTTTTCAAATAAGGAAAAGCAATGACCCTTTTGAGCCTTGTCGAACTAACTAATCCTTTTTCCCATCAGCTATCAAGAATTCCATTTGGGTGTTATTTGATATTTAAACAAGGATTACATCTAAATTAATACTATGATATCATTTCTCAAACAAAAGAGTGTTATTTGATGAGAACCAAAATATTATGTCATATATCTTACGTCACACAACTGAGGGGGACACTTTTTTTTTTGGTAGTTTCTAGTTTTATTCTTGTCTTTTTATGATAATTAACTTCATAAAAATATATTATTTTATATAAAAGTCATAAGCATGTAAAATATAAATGTATAAATTATTAAAAGATTGCTTTTTATACTTAGAAGAGTGAATAAATTACACACTAAAATTTTTTGAATTATATTTTCATTCGTAAATAATAAAAATACAATAAACACTGGTTCAAGTGTAAGGGTTTCCATAAGTTACTCAAAACTCATAGACTAGAGGCACTCAGATAAAAGGTAGGCAAAGATGACTCTGAGTCTCTGAATTAAAGTTTTAAATTATGATTGTGGCGGCTGCATTGTGATTATTACAGTGTGAGTTGCAGGATTGTGGTGCAACAACTATGGGCTGATGCGGATGTAGCCACATTTTGCAATGTGACCCGCAATTTGAAACCCTGCTCCCAATGATGCTATCTTCCCAAGGCATTCAAAGATGTGGGTGAAAACTGAAGAGTAAACATAAGCTATAGGTTCTCGTTGTGACAGTGTTTTGCTATTCTAGTTTCACCTCCTTCAACAACTATCTTTATCCATGGTTTTAAATTGCAGATGCGGTTGCATTGCAATTACTACGGTTGCGGGCATTATGGGTGCTATAATGCGGGTTATGGTCACTGCAGCTGTGATTTTTTTTAGAAGTTGCACAAATTATTTTAAAAATATATATAATCATTATAACTCTCATATACATAAATATATCATGTCTAACATCAATATTAATTAAATAAATTATTATTTTAAACAAGCATATCAATGTTACTGGAGAAAACTAAAAAGAAAAATCAGATAATATAAAAAGTATACTTACATACTTATTACAAAGAAAGAATTAGAATCACCACATTGTAGAATGTCGTTGAGGATCATAGTTTCCACTTTCACTTTCACTTTCACTATCACCTTGTCTTGCTCCCTATCCAAAAACATAATCAAAAAATCCTCCACCTGTGTTCTCTATTTGTTGATAAGGAAAACTTGGTGCTTGGTAATAATAAGGCTCTTGATAATTTATTGAAGGTTGATAATATGGTGGGGCTTGAATTATTGGATAATGATCATGTGACATATGGGGAGGTTGTTGATAAAATGGAGGATAGTAACTTTGACTACTTTGAAATGACCCACCAATGCCAAAATCACCAAAACTTTGCAAAAAACTAGAGGAAGAACTATCTTCTAATACACCACTTTGCTGCCTTCCACCTCTTATAGATTGATAACCACCTCTTCTATTATCATCAGAGTCTCTATCCTGAAAAGATGTCATATCAACAATAAAACCCAAATCATGCATAGGATATGGAATGTCTTGATATGGATCTTGTTCCCTATCTTTATCTATATCATGATCACCTTCTATTGCATTACCACTATCACCACCACTATTGTTACTTGGTGGACTCAAACCACCATCACTGCCTTGACTATGACCTTCATGAGAACTTGAATCAATATCAGTCTCTACCTCTTCGTCATCAGTATCCACTCTTAGGAGCCATTCTGAATTTTGAAGTCCATCCAATAATGGGCCTTCTCTATCCTCAATCCATGGAAACAAGGGATCATCTTCTTGGAATATGTAATCAAGATTAATTAGATTGAAACTATTTTCTATCTTTTCTTGACTACGCTTTTTCTTCTCCCTCATTCTTAGCTTCATATTATAAAAAGTAATTGTAATTTTTTATACTTTAGTCTATTTCTTGTCTTTGTATGAATATAGTTAAATGTGCTCCAATTCCTTTCACAATTTGAAGCTGAAGTTGTTTGGCTTACAATTTTTATCGCAATGCTTTGAAGTTCAGGAGCACACGAACCATATATCATCCACCATTCAGCTATTTAAACAAACAATACATAAATTTAGTCAACTTTAAATTATAAACAAAATTAATCATTTTGATTGAATTACATATTCTACCATGTATACTTGTAAAAAAAAATGAATTATATCTTACTGGGATCCATTTGAGACCATGCTCTCTGAGCTTGTGGCGTTCCAAAGTTCTCTCTCTTTTCTCAAAAAAGTATTAACTATGCAACATCATATTAAATTTAATGTAAATATATAATAATATATTCCAAATATTCATTATATAAAAAATAACTAACCTGATTTAGTGCTCTAATTGCAACATTCATATTTCTTTCTAATTTAGTGATTGCACTTTTAGTTCTATCAAATGTTTCTTTATAAACTGAATGACCATATTCAACTCCAAATTGAAACTGAGGATTAAAAAAATAACCTAAAAAAAAAGAGACTTAATTAGTCAATACACAAATATTTCTCATTTTGTGACAACATAATATATATAGACTTACCTGCAGAATATAAATTGGTATGTAGAAATTTTCACCTTTTATCAATCATGTCATTATAAGTTGAGTGATAACGATAATTTTGTTGTATAGATAGCTTTGCTCTATCTATAGCTTCATAGATAAAACCCATGGTTGGTTTTTCATCATCGTTGACCAGTCTTAACACCTTGACAATTGGCTCAAATACTTTTATTATTTCATTAGCTTTGATCTAAAAGTCATTATCTAAAATTTTTTTTTCTTGCATCATGTGCTGGTCCGGATTTTTCCTTGCCAAATTTAGACTTTTTAAACTTTTCAGAGTTGAACATATTCTTCAAAGCTTGCTTTTGCTTCACAAGAGATTGTAGTTGCAGGAATTGTGTAGCAAAGTGAGTAATGGCTAGACGAATAATTTCTCAACGTCCAATATATTCTTTCATCAAATTTACAGTCCAAATGTGGTTATATATAAAGGATGTTATCATCTTTGCATTCTTTTAACACCTTTTGTACATTGCTCTTTTTTCCAATGTCTTATAAGCATAGATCTAGACAATGAGCTGCACAAGGTGACTAATAGAGATGTGGTCTTTTTTCCATTAATTTCTTTCCAACTGCCTTTAAAGCTCCCTCATTATCTATAACCACTTGGACTACATATTCTTCTCCAACTTTTTTCTACCACTTGATCAAGTAACTGAAGGTAGTAATCAATATTTCTGCTAGCAACAGAAGAAACATCAATTGATTTTAGAAAAATAGTTCCTCTGCTGCAATAGATAAGAAAATTCATTATGTGTATGTGACTGATAACTCCCTAATTTATGATATAAAAAGGATTATATTTGAGATCTAATTAGGGAGTCAAATGCTTTCTTCTTGATTAATAGAGTTAAAATGAATTCAATCAAATAAAATAAAGAAAGTGTTTTATTATGTTATCTTTAGCAGTTTGAGCCTCACTTTTTGATTGATTTCAATTTCAGGAAAGATAAAAGAAGAAAGAAAGAATTGAGAAAAGAGAAGGAAGCTGAGAAGTGAGAAAGTACAAGTGGATCAAGCATACTCGCTACAGCGAGGATTGAAGTCACTATGGCGAGAACACACTTTCGCTATAGCGAGTGAGGTACTTCGCCACAGCAAAGTTGCGAATCATACAAATTCCAGGGAGAAGCTCGCCATAGCGTAGCAGTAGCGAGAAAAGAAGAAATCTGGGAACTCTAAGAGATCTCGCTATAGCGAGAAGCACTCCTCGCCATAGCGAGATCGGACCCTGAAACGCACAGTTTTATTTATCAAGCTATAGAAGACGGGGAGAAGTAGGGTTTGATTCATTCAGCAAGGAGAGAGAGTTCTGGCCGACTAGGAGAGAAGAAAACACATCCAAGGTGTTGGAGAGCTTCAATTTGATCGGGAATTCGTCAATTCTATTGATTTCTCTTTCAATTAGGTGTTTCTACTCCATCTCCCCTCTTAGTTGATGATATTAAACATGTTTTCTGAACTTGTCTGTGGATTTCAAGCCATGAGCGGCTAGATTTTGTAATCCTTAGGGATTTTATGAACCTTTTATCTGTAGAGATTATTTTCCCTTGTTGATTCTGCAGTTTATTGAGAATAGTATTGTTTAATCTGAATTATATTTCATTCTATTGGGTGGCCTCCTTTAGTTTGATTGTGGATTGAGTAATTAACCTTTGATAGAAGGAAATTGCTTATAGACCATTGGTTAAACAACTTAGGATTAGATATAATCTGATTTGCACTTGAGATAGAAATATTCTCAAGGGCCCTAGGTAGTCGAAAGAAGGTCTGCACGTAATCAAGTATTAACCTCTCCTTGAGACATCAAGAGTGAGTGGATATAAGGGTTCAATTGGATCGAAAGACAATTGCACCTACTTTAACCTTGACTATAAAATTTGCTTTAAGCTGTTTAATTAAAAGGGAAATAATTGACATTTGATAAAAAGGGGATTAAAATTCCTAAGGTGTTTCTGATTGCATAATTCCAATACAACTATCGTTTATTATTTGTCTTTGCATCATTCTCATAAATCCATCTACAATTTGATTGTTTAACTAAAATGAACATGAGAACTTTAATGCCTAATTGCTAATTGTATTGATTCTCTGAGGGAATGACCTTGATTCATCACGTACTACATTTGCGACCTGTACACTTGCGGTGTCATAATTTAGTGAGTATCAGTGACTAATGCTATTAGTCTAACCATCACACATTATTGTAACACCTCTTTCTTTCCATGCACCTTTTAACCCATTTATCCATTCCCTCATGGATTGATATTCAGCTTCCAAATACACATATGAAATCTCATAAGGAGTAGGGAATTTAACCCCTGTTGTACCTATCTCAGCAGCTGCAATAATTAAAGTATGCAACCAAGGAGAATTAGATAAATTCATTAGAAGACGTTCATATATAATAAGCTTTGATACTACTTCTTCTAGTTTCTCCTTAATGTTTTCATCAAACCACTAGAAATTTTTGGTTGTTTCATGTTTTTATTCCTCACAAGATCAATATTTGTAGATCTTAAACTAAAGGAAATATCTTCTTATCCTCTTGCCCTTGCATGAGAGCTTCCACCCTCTTCATACACATTTTACCCTCCTCTAGTTTGTTGTCTAATTATTGTCTATCTTCCCATTCACAATGTGATCTGATACTTTCTTGCGTCGCATGCCTCATTTGCATTTCTTCATCAACAAATGCTTCTATTTCATCATCTTCATCACCTTTCAACCTTGCTTCAAATTCTTCTTTTCTTTTTTTTTGAATCATTTCTTTTATCTTTATTATCTAAAAGAAGTTTCATCATACCTTCTTGAATAGTAGTTGTAACTCTAGGACAACCGGCTACTTGTCTTTTAAAATGAGCAATATATTGTTTTAATTGAGTAATTCCACCCTTTACTACTTTTCCACGGAGTTTGCAAATTATGTTGTTTCAATTTTCAGCTACAGGTGTTCCAAAATGCCAACCAATATCATCACTAGGAGCACCTTCTAATCTTTCTATTAGAAATTCTTCTCTTAGTGGTATTGTTTATATTTTATAATACCTGTTGATTAAATGAAGTTGTTCATATAACATAATATAACAAAACTAAAAGCACAATTAAATAATTAGAAAATTAATCAATTAAACAAATTTAGAATAAACATTCAAAGTTCGCTAATAACCATCCCAGTTCCACCACCAACATCAACAACTCTTTTTTAATGCTCGTATAATGATAGTTATTGATTGGCAAATGATATTTAGATTTGTAAAAATATAAATTTGTTACTTTCAATGGTTGGCATTTTTATTTTCTTTTTTTGATATGCTAAACATATAAAATTTAATGAGTTTATATGCTAAATGACAAAGGCTCAAAGATTGGATATCATAAAAAGATGTATGGCTTAGTAATCTAAGGAAAAAGATGCAATACTCATATTTTCTTATAAAAATATTATATGTTTATGATATGATCCTTTCTCTATCCTTGCTATTATACTTTCCAATAATTTGTTGACAAGAAAATTTGATCATAGGAATAAATACTAAAATTTCCCTTAAAAAAAGTAGTGCATCGTCCTTTTCCTTTAAGAAAGATCAAACAAAAGAATAAGATTAATAAGAGTAGCCAAAAAAACTAGTTGCAAAGAAAATGGTTTAACAAACAAGTAATAATACAACTACTAAATATGTTAAATTTAAATTAATTTTACAAATCATGAATATATATATACCTCATTTTATAAATTCTCATTTCATGTTCAATTCTCTTTTATTACTATCATTACAGTCAATCTATCATTATTTATAATTTTAACAATATTGTAGTTGGATAAAATTAAAGCTTTTATCTAGTTAAGGGTTTAAGCTGCTACAACTATTATGAGTTGTTTTAATATAGATTTACAAAATTTTCAATTATAAAACAAATGTTGGGAAAATTAATTAATATCAATATTTTTATAAACTTAAGATCTAAGGGATTCACATGAAGAGGAAGTCACTATACATCTTATATAAACATCCGATTTAAAAAAATTATATATGAATAGGTATTATATGCAAAATCTAATAAACTAAATTCCAATATAAGAGTTATGCTTTACCAATACCAAATTCTAAAAATGAGAGTTACTTATGGAAAAAAATAATTTCATGTATAGAATAATCATTTATATATGAATGGTCTACTTATGTATATAAATTGATACAAAATAATCAAAACACCATAAATTTCTTTATATTTCACGTAATATTTTTTAATTAATTTTATTATATTTGAAAGATTAGTTATCAATTAAAAATGTTATCTATTATTAAATTCATATTTAATGTGTAATACCTATGTGTTTTAAATTTATTTTATTTTATATATAGTAAAGATATTATATTATTTATAGTAAAAATAATGGAATGATTAAGAAATAATTAATTAAGCCAAAATATAATTCATAATTTCTAATCATAATGAGCCAATTGTCTGCTTCTCTCTTAAATTGCCTCAATTAATTTAATCAAATAATTAACAAGCTGACACGACACCCCATTTGACAATGACAGGCAATTTCTTTTATTGATATAATGCTATTAGACTGTCTCATGAGTTAATGCCTCCTTATCTTAACAAAACATGCAAAACCCCAAAACGAAGTGCCAACTATATAGCCATCCAATTTTTCTTTTCAGAGCAAAACAAAAACTAAATACGAGGACAACCGAAAAGGAATCAAAAGGAAAAGCGAGGAAGACCGATCTATCATAAAAGTAGCCACACGCAATAATTGCAACAGAATTTGACCAACACCAGATAGGAAGTTAAATTCATGATATTCAATTTAATTTGCAACTTTTTCATAACTGATCCTTTTAAATGTGACATTTCGCTTTAATCTATACTGGTTAGTGACCGTTGTCCTAAAAGTGCCAGAAAAAAAAAAGGGAAAGTTGTTCCACCCTCAACCAACAAAGCTATCTTTATCTTTTCTTTTCTAATTGTTTTAGCATAATGCTATCATTATCTTTAGTAGTTATAGTTAGACAAAGACCATAGAATAATTTGATGCATCAAACAACTTCTAGGTTAATTCCACCTGTCAAACATTTGGGGATTCTGGCAGAACATATTTGACCCTTGTAGAGTGCTATAAACACCTACTCAATTATAAAAAACATTTATCATGAAAAACATTTTAATATTTTTTTAATTGTAGAATCTTTTCAAACTTATAAAAAATATCTCAATATTATCTTTTAAAATAATCTTATCTTAATTAATTAAAAAATTTCAATATATATGGATACATATGAATCCCCATAATATATAATATACATATATATATAGATATATGATTCCAATGCCCAGCTTCTCCCTGATTGAATATATATTATATTATATTAATATATGAACCCCATAAGTAATCATGCATGGTTCCTGATTCAATATATATTACATTACACTAATATACTAACAAGATCAGACTTGCAGCTCCTTCTATTCCATGTACATTATATTATATTAATAAGATTGAAATATATAATATATATTGCATTGAGATTATCAGAGTGGTACGTGGCTTCTCCTCCTCCATTAGTAGATATATGTTATATTATATTAAAATAACATTTGTGTGTATTGTGAAACTCCACGCATCCACTTACTTTGATTCATTTAACGCTTCAAAAAATTGAGGAAAGCCAAAGCAAAAAAAGCAACGGAGCAGATCAAGAAGATGGCTGCATACCTCTAGGCGCTTCTTTCTTTAGATTTGAGTGTGCTTTGGCTAACTGGCTCTGCTTTAGGACTTCAGATTCGATTTTCAAATTGTTGTGCTTCAGCCTTCAGCTTCAGGTATGGTTTCAGATTTCAAAACTTCAAATTTATCAGATCAAAACTCTTTCTATTGGTTGCTATTGTTGCTCGCTGGCTTTTTTTCTTTTGCTATTTGGGAAAGCAGATCTAGGGCCGGCTACTTTATTCAGAGCTCTGTGAGTTTGTGGCTTTATATAATGTGCTGTGACAGAACTGCAACACTGTTCCATTGCGGCCACAATACCATTCTATTGCGGCCTATTAGTGTGATATTTGATCTCTCTGCAGTTGTGGGGAAACGGATGTGGATTGGGCCGCATCCACAATATTGCGGCCACATTTTGTAATGCGGCCTGCAATTTAAAACTATGTCTTTACCCATATGTAACCATCAATCGAAATGCTGAGATGCTTCAACAATCGTGAATCATTACCTTGCTATGGGCAGATGAATGCCCTTATCAAGAGATGAAAAAGTCGTCGTTGCAAAGGGGAAAGGATTGACAAATTTTTCTGCCCCTTTTTTAAATAAAAAAAATATGGAAATGTGAGGGTTAAGAGTGTAAACGTAAAACGGTGACTGTGGATTGATGAGATGTAAAAAATTATAAATGTTAAGTTTTAATAGCAGAGCCTAATAATAAGAATATAAAAAATTACATAAAAAATGTTTTCCTCCCCTGTTACAAAGTGTCATTAGACGTGGATATATATATATATATATATATATATATTCCCACTACTTTCCTTGTTCATTTTAGTATCCAAATAATGGTTTGTATTTTAGAGAGATCAAATTTTACCTAACAAAAAGAGTCAACCGCAAGTAGTTTTTTTTTTTTATTATTCAAAATAACTACTAAAACTCACGTACTTTTCACGTGTTGTTTTTTTTTTTGTCTCTTTCATAGTGATAAAAATGAATTTAAACAGTCATGATTCTTTGTTTGAAAAAAAATTCATTAGAACATAATATTACATTAGATTTACTAAACTGATAAGGATATATGAAATTTGTGGTTTAGTATTTGAATTCTTCTACATTTGTTATGCTTTTATATTATAACGGTTCACATAACTAGTTTAGCAATGTAATCTAGACCATTTAAAGATTGAATTTTTTTTTTCCAAACAAATGGAATCTCCTCATGAGTCATTTTTTTACATATAATATGAAAAAAAAAACACTACACGTACAGTTTCTGAGAGGGACATAGTTGCAATGTGTTTAAAATCATAAAAGTCGCAAGGAAAATTAAGTCCCCCAAGTAAAAATTAACCATTGAAATCTTGATTAATAATTAAGAAGTGGTAGGATAAAGGCACTAATAAATGACATTTCCATGCATGTACAAAAGGGTCATAATTGATATAAGTAGTTAATAAGACCTATTTTGCATAATTTGTATAGTCCTATTGATTTGATCTTTTTTTTTGTGTAAAAACAGATATAAACTTTGATAAAATTATTTAATATAATCTTCTTTCTTTTTTTCTGCACCGAAAAAAATAATAATAGCAAGGTGAAATTAAGACAAATTGTCACCTTGTTCGCCATCACTTTTCATTTTTTTATATAATTTAATTAAAAGAAAATTTTTAATAAACCAGAAAATTAAAAAATTTTGTTATGAATTTTGTTTGTTTTTGTTTTTGATTTTTTTACAAGACAAATAGAATCAATGATTAAATAAAGAAACAAGTGATAAAATAGGTGAGGATCATACGAAAATATGTGTCAAAGAACCGATTTAAAAAAAAAAGGAGTAGATTGTATACAGCTTTCGTGTGGTGAGGATCTCAGGGGGCAGACAAGGTGGGATGTTAGAGAGAGAGAGTAGCTAGACAAAGTAAAGACTACTAGACTTAATGGAGCCACTTCGCAATGAAACTTGCGCTATGTGTGTGGTCAAGCAAGGGTGAAGATGATTATTGGTCCCCATGGTTGCGGAGGTCTCTATTTATTAGTTTCAAAGGTAATGATAATTTAATGATAACAGTTAAATCAAGTTATTTACTGGAGCTAAAGAAATTATCTAATTAGGTGACTTTCCAAAACTATTTTGTTCATAGCAATTTGAATAATTTGTTGTATTAGTTCTTTAAATGAGACTTGATGAATAGATAATCATTAAGTGTTTTAGGCCATATAGAATCAAATTGGATTGGGTTAAATTGATTCAAACTTTTATAGGTGAATGACAACCATAATACAAATTTAGATATAATTTTTAATATTTTTATTAATAAATTATTTAATAAAAATATAATATGAACAAAAATTTTTAAAAAATTAAATAATGTGACGTTGAATTATAAAAATTATATTCTTATCTACAAAATTTATACACTTGTTATATATTATTAAGGGAGAATTATAATAAAGGACTCAAAAATAAATAAAAAGATTATTCTTAAGGATATGTTACCACTTGTTTTAAAATGATTATCACTGAGTTTAGCAACAAATCGTTGGACTTAGTAATAAAGGTCTTTATGAATAATTTTTTTCATCTTTTAATCCTTAAACATAATTTTTCCTATTATTAAAGGATTTAATAGTAAAAATATAAAACTTATATCTAATTTTCTATTCTTTAGAAAATATACGACTCAACATTGAGGAGAATGTGAAAAGCTCACTCCAAAACTGGCTATAAGCACGAAAGCTAGCTATAAGCACATATTGGAAAAAGTGAATAAAAGATTCCACTTGGAGAGGGAAATCGCTATCCTTTGCTGGAAGACATACGCATACCCTTATGTAAGCAGTGCTCTTGGTCATTCCCAGCTATTCGATGCAAACTATACACCTTACTAACTCAATCTGTGATGAGATTGAAGAGGCAGGTCGAAAATTCCTTTGGGGATCAAACGAGCAACAAAAGAGGATCCATTTGGTGGCTTGGGTAGCGTGTGTAAACCAAAAATCCGGGGGTTCTCGGGGTAAAGAGGATGTGCCTACAAAACAAGGCCTTTTTCATGAAGCTATGTTTGGAATTGGTAGGCAACCCAGAGGCACTTTGGGTCCGGGTTCTGAGAGCAAAATACCGAGGCGGAGATGGAAACTCCCTGTAGAAAAAAGGCATCGTCGAATGCATGGAAGGGAATTGCGGAGGTTTGGAATGATTTTCTGAAGGGCCTCAGATGGATCTTGGGGGAAGGGACTAGCGTCAATTTTTTGCTTTACGAGTGGGTTCCCCTCCCTTTACGTTTGAGTGAATATGCTATGAGGTCCTTGCCAGAAGAAACCATTCAGAACATGGCGTGCAATTACTTAACTCCTTCAGGAGCCTGGGACTGGGGTAAGCTGCAGAACCTTCTACCAGACACGGTTTGGAGAGTTATCGAAAACGTTCTGCCTTCGCCGCGGCACAGAAGGCTTGACACCATCACCTTGAAGGGGATGCACAACGGAGTTCGCTTGACTATGACTGTGTTTGCAGAATTACATGGAGGTGGCCAGTTCCAGAAAAAAATTCAATGCTTCAATTGGTTGCTTTTGCATGACCGGCTTCACAGAAATGGGCTTAGGTATCGACGTGGTCTATCCAATAGCAGTACATGCCCCTTCGGCTGTGACAAGAAGGAAACGGCCATGCATACGTGACACGTGACTATGCAAGAACTATGCTAGAGCCAAGGACCTGTGGAAGAAAATAATTAAGGCGATGTATTGGGAGAAGTTCTTCTCGCTGTCAGATGAGGTTGCTCATCTCCATCGGAAGAAGGTGTTTGGGTATACTTGCTGGATTCTCTGGACCTCAGTGAAGTTTCAAATTGCAGCTTGCATTGAAAAATGCGGCCGCAATATTGCAGATGCGGGTTGAGCGGCATCCGCATCAGCCCGCAATTGTGGAGAGATTGTATATCACCTTACTGGGCTGCCATACAACGGTGTTGTAACTGCAACAGAACGGTATTGCAGTTCCGTTGCAGCGCATCATATAGACGCCGAAAAACAAAACTCGTAGCAAAGTGTCGGCCCTTTGCTTTTCCAAACAGTAAAAGCAAAAAACCACCAAGAAGAATCAGCAGAGAGATCTTTGAATCTGAATCCATACCTAAATGTTAAAGCACGGTGGTCCTAAAATCTGAATCTAAAGTCCCAAAACGAAGCCAGTGATACGCACTTCTTGCTTGAATCTGAAGAGAGAAGCCCATGCCAGCGTAGAGAGGTATGTACATCTTCTTGATTTGCTCTTGGTTGCTATTTTTAGAGTATGAATCTGAGCATTGAGAATCAGGGAGTAGGGAGGAGCATGGAGGTGCCCGAACAAAGGGCTTGTTAATGAATAGTGATTAAATATTTTAATAGCAAGTTTTCTTTTTATTTTTTGTTTTTGAGAAACGAAAGGGCATAGGTTAAGGGACTCATGGTTCAGATCAGAGCAACGCAAAAGTTAAAGCAACACTAGAGGATGGAAAATGTAGAATTAGTGCAGAAGTCTGTTTCTTTGCTCTTGATAAAAATGAAATACCAAAAATGCAAAATTAGAAAGGCACCAAGTTCATAAACAAAAACAATGAAGAGGGATGATGGCATAATGAATTAAATTTTGTTTTTTAATAATTTTAATTTACCCAGATATTTTTCTTTTAAAAGTAATATTTAACTTGTTTAAAGAAATATTTTTGATCTAATTAAAAATAAAAATAATAGCTATAAATCTCATTTTAAATTAATATTATTAAATTTATATTCAAACGATCACATTTATATTTAAATTTATATTACATATTTATTAATGATTAATTTAATATATTTATTTTTTTATTGATATTGAAATTATATTTATTTTATGCAAATTATATATTTTTTTAAATAAATACGACCGAGTTGCATATTGCAAGCTGTAAACCATTACGAAAAATGTCTCTATGCTTGGGGGAAACGTCCGTCTACTTGAAATTTGACAACACACACCCACCCCAATCAATCCCATCTCTATTCTCATTGTGCTGTCATCCACTACGCCACTAACTTTTTGCTTACTCATGTCTCATCTATAATACATATGGGATAATAGGATATACAAATATATAAATCAAAGATCCAAATTTAGTGATAGGAAAATTAAAATTATTAAAGAACAGAATATAATTTGTTCAAGGAAAAAAATAAATTATTTTTAATTATTTTTTGGTTGATCAAGCATTTAAAGCAAACAAAAATTGTTAATTAATTATGATAGGATTATTTAAAAAGGTTATCCTAACAAAAATATATGAACTCTTAACAAAGATAAATATTTATTAAAAAATATCAATATATAGCATATATTTATCACATATTATGTAATTATAAATTATATGTTCAAAATATTATAGCTAATAAACTAATATAATCATGGGAATTATTTTCAAATGTTTTTTACTTAAAATTAATTTAATTTTATGGGATTTGAATCTTTCAAATTTTTTAAGTGCATACTTTGGAGGAAAAAATAAATTACAATCAATATGTGTTAATAATACAAATAGAGTACAATGATTAAGTATATATTAAACTTTATATATTGTGTATATTTTTTAAAAAATTAAATTCATTTTCTTTGAAGCATTTAAAGAAACTCCATGTGATTTTGTGAGTTAGAATAATTGACTAGAACTCCAAACATATTTAAACATTATAATAAATAATATTTTTCAAGAATCAGAATATCCACCATCCTTATTCACCTATTAGCCACTAGACTAGAACCAAAAAAAGAAACACAAAATTTGTAATGACAAATAGGGAACTAACAGCTACTAATAAGAAGCCAAAAATGTCATTAAATTCTTTCTGATCTCAGTTATTAATTTTTTTCTTTCTTTTTATTCTCTTAATTTTGTTTATGTACCAAACATAATTTTTTTAAAATCAAACCAATTAGAATATTTGATGGAACTAAAAGTGCGATCACTAAATTAGAAAGAAATATCGATGTTACAATTAGAGCACTAAACCAGATTAGTTATTTTTTATATAATGAATATTTAAAATATACTATTATATATTTACATTAATACTTTTTCGAGAAAAGAGAGAAAACTTTGGAACGCCACTAGTTCAAAGAGCATGGTCTCAAATGAATTCTAGTAAGATATAATTTATTTTTTATTTACAAGTATACATAATATAATATGTGACTCAATTAAAAAGATTATTTTTGTTTATAGTCCAAAGTAGACTAAATTTTTATATTATTTGTTTAAATAGTTGAATGGTGGATGATATATAGTTCATGTGCTCCTGAATTTCAAAGCATTATGATAAAAATTCTGAGCCAAACAACTTCTACTTCAAATTGTGAAAGGAATTGGAGCATATTTATCTATATTCATACAAAAACAAGGAATAGACTCAAGTATAAAAAAGTTACAGAAACTTGTCTTTACCTTTTATAATATGAAGCTAAGAATGAGGAAAAAGAAGAGACATAGTCTAGAAGAAATAGAAAATAGTTTCAATTTAATTAATCTTAATTACATATTCCAAAAAGATAATCCCTTGTCTCCATGGATTGAGGAGAGAGAAGGCCCATTATTGGATGGACTTCAAAATTTAGAATGGCTCCCCAGAATGGATACTGATGATGAAGAGGTAGAGGCTGATGATGATTCAAGTTTTCAAGAAGGTCATAGTCAGGATGATGATGGTGGTTTGAGTCCACCAAGCAACAATAGTGGTGGTGGTGGTGATGTAGCAGAAAATGATCATGACATAAATGAAAATAAGGAACACGATCCATATCATGACATTCCATATACTATGCGTGATTTGGGCTTTGTTATTGATATGACATTTTTTCAGGACAGAGACTCTGGTGATAATAAAACAGGTGGTTCTCAGTCTATAAAAGGCGGAAGGCAGCAAAGTGGTGTACTAGAAGATAGTTCTTCCTCTAATTTTCACAAAGTTTTAATGATTTTGGCATTGGAGACTCGTCTTAAAGTAATCAAAATTATTATCCACCATTTTATCAACAACCTTCTCATATGTCATATGATCATTATCCAATAACTCAAGTCCTACTATATTATCAACCTTCAATAAATTATCAAGAGCCTTATTATCACCAAGCACCAAATTTTTCTTATCAACAAATGGAGAACATAGGTAGAGGATTTTTTTTATTATGTTTTTGGACAAGGAGCAAGACAAGGTGATAATGAAAGTGAAAGTGGAGGTTATGATCCTTCACGATATTTTACAATGTGGCGATTCTAATTCTCTTTTTATGATAAGTATTTAAGCATATTTTTATATTATTTGCCTTTTTTTAATTTTCTCAAATAATATTGATATACTTGTACAAAATAAAGATTTATTTAATTAATATTAATGTTAGGCATGATATATTATATGCATTTGAGAGTAATAACGATTATATACATTTTTAAAACAATTTGTGCGACTTAAAAAAAAAATCACGACTGCAGCGACTGCAACCCGCATTGTAACATCCGCAATACCCATAACTGCAGTAACCACAACGCAACCGCAACTGTAACCACAATTTAAAACCATGAACCTCACGTTGTGATGCCTTGTTCAAAGAGGATCAAAGCATGGAGAATGACATTTTCTCTAGATGCCTTCAGCATACAAGTGAGGATGAGAGGTTACGCGGTAGACATAACAAGAAAGGTGCCTAGAAAAAGGAGTAGCTTATATACTGGAGATTCCCTGAAGAGGGTTGGATCAGGGTTAATGTTGATGGGTTTGTCCAAGAAGGTTGTTGCATGTGGTCGACTACTAAGAGATGAAGCTGGTTAATGAATGGCAGGTTTTGGGTATAACCTTGGATTTTGTTCTATCACAACATCTGAACTTCGGGGCATTCTTTTGGGTGTGCAACTGGCTTGGAAACACGGGTATAAGAAAGGGATCATTTATGCTGACTTCCTAGCTACTATTAGCTTGGTGCAGAAGGGTTGCAGACTCCATCATCCTTGCTACCACTTAGTGTCTGAGATTAAGTTCCTGCTCTACCAAGACTAGGATGTGTCGTTGCTCCACACGTATAGAGAAGCCAATTCTAGTGCAGATTGGCTCGCAAACAATGGCCATAGCTTTCCCCTTGGATGCCACGAGTTCACCAACTACCCCCCCACAAAAGAAAAATGGCTGTCGAGGTCGCCTCTTCGAAGGCCTAATAAGAGTTGCCTATTCTCGCTTCATTTGTGTTTAGTTTCCTATTTGCTTGGGCACAAGCCCCCTTTTAATGCCAAAAAAAAAAAAAGGAAAAAAAGAAAAAAAAAAGAAAAACTGGCTCTTTATACCAAATGTAAATATGGACATTAAGGATAGACTAACAAGATATGTGGAACATACAAAAAAGGATTTTTCTAACCTTCCTAACACAAATGCTCCAAACATCTTTGCACTCTTTTCCAATCACAAGCAGATAATGCATAATGGATAACTACAGAGGAGGGTTCTAGAATATGATATTATATACTTGTGAAGAGGTATAACTAATTAAATTTTGTCCTAATTTTGATAAGTTAAGAGAACGTACATGAAAAGCTACTAAAGAATTTATAATCACATCTAAAATTTCCTTTAAATTAAAAAACAAAATTTAGATCCTTAGTAGAAAATGAAACAGAAGGAAAGACTCCCACGGCGTGCAGATAATATTGCCATCTCCACCAACATAAGCCAAAGTTATTTATTCAAAGTCAAACTACTTCAACAATCTGACACCGGATAAGATCAAGATATTAACAGTCAATGGCGAAGGAAAAATTACTGAACAGTGAATCGAAAGTAAAACATGGCAACATTTACAATGCGAAA
This sequence comes from Erythrophleum ivorense, assembly GCA_026724425.1. Classification (NCBI taxonomy): domain Eukaryota; kingdom Viridiplantae; phylum Streptophyta; class Magnoliopsida; order Fabales; family Fabaceae; genus Erythrophleum; species Erythrophleum ivorense. The sequence goes on along the minus strand of JAIUCV010000037.1, from coordinate 131,681 downwards.
ATTAAGTTTTGGAAATTTTTTTTTTCAGTAGAAATTATAACATGTGCTATTGACCAATATATATATGTATATATTATAATTGTCACACCCCACAAATATAAGTGCGATGGCACAGAAGACAAATAATCCCCCCTCCACAAGTCTATCTAAACTGACATCCTACTTAAATTTAGAGAATATCTTTAAATCGTAACTTCATATAATAAAACTATGTGTAACACTTTTGGATCATCTTTATACAAAACATATAAGTGTTTAGGTGACTTTTGTAGAAATTTCGGCAGAGTCTCCTCTATAATTTAGACCTTCTGATATTTCTACAAATCAGCCAGCTAAAACAATATATCCAATAGAAACATCTGGTATTAATTAGACCAATAAGTAAATTTCTGGGGATTGGGGATATCCTATCTACGATCAGTGGAGCCACACTTTACGCTGTTCAAAGTAAAATAAATTACATTCATATAAACAAAATGCTCCCACGTGAGAAGCTATAGGCTCACAAAAAAAAAATGGACAAAAATATCAACTACTACTATGTTGCTGAGGGTGGACCAGGGTCCGCACCATTATCTGAAAAATGAAAAAAAATATGAGGTGAGTTTGACACTCAATGAATAAGTAATTCCAACCCTAACAGTAGGGACAAACCATACCACCCCCTTTTTATAAAAATAATGCATGAAACATGCCTTATGCGAATCATTTCTTAAATACACCAGAAGCATCTAAACAGAACCAAATGAAACAGACGCAGAGCACACAGCTCGTAGGGAGAATAACCACAAACGCAAAGCATTTTTGCTTGCAAAAACAAACAAATCCACATGTAGTGGCCACCTACACGGGGCTAGCAACACCCCTGCTAGTTGGGGTACAGATCATGGTGCACTATAGCTAATAACTACTGCTGTTAGCTACAGGGTTCTGAGCAGATAACCTCTTAAAGCAATACGTTTTCTCAAAATAGCATTTCAGACAGAGCAACTTCCACATAAGTTCAATATCAAAGTTTTTAGATAACTCAAATAGACTTAAATTTGCAAAATTTCATGTTCAAATCAATTTTTAGTAAACATATGTATGACGAAGCATTTAAATATGTAACTCCATAAATAGATTATCAAAATTTAGAGCACTGCAAGAAAACTTAGTAACAAAATAATTAATACTACTTACTCATGGTCCGCATTACTTACTCACCTTCCAAGATGATATAGAAATTCTTCTTATAGCATTCTCTGCTCACTCCTCAGCTACAACTCAATATCCCAAATACCTTATAATACTCATTCACAAGATTTTTGAGTTTAAATGATCACAATTTATCTCATGAGTAAACTTATTTACATAAGAATTTCCATATCTCTCGAGCTTGAAGCATAGATTAAAATGGGCAAGAATATAATATGTACTTCATATAGCTAAAGATTCCTCTTCTCTACAAATAAGAGAATAGTTATGACGACCGCTCATAACATCACTAGCCTACTCTATTTGAGTGAAATTCTAGAAAAGAAAGAAAAGTAAAATTTAAAACTATGATTTTATTAAATTCCATTGGCATCTTATCTTCATTGCCTCCTAGCACACTATATATATATATATATATATATATATATATATATATATTTATATATATATATTTCAAATGACTAACTCTACCTTTCTCCTCCTCAATTTCACGCCTTCTGTAGCCCACACAATACACAGATATATATAGCAGCAGGGCATTTTGTTAAATGCAAGTATAATAATGGAAAACAAGTCTATAAGAGGAAACTTCCCATCTTTTAAAATCAATCCCTAAAACATAGTCCCCCCTTTTCCTAAGCTCTTCTTGAAAGCATTTTTCAAACCACCTAAGGAACCACCATGGGTTCTACACCCAAAAGCCAAGATTCATTCAAAGGAAGAAAGAAAAATGAAACCACGTTAGTCTTGTGCCCTTACCTCCCCCAATCCACCAAGAAGCTTGAATCAAAAGCCAAAAATGAAGGAAGGCTCACACCACACAATGGCTGTCCATCCCATTTGCAGAACACAATAGAGAGAAGCTTATTTTGCATAAGTGAAAGTGGGCAAGTAAGAAGCACAAGGGAATTTAGTTTTGTAAAAGAAAATTCATGCAAAAAATGGGAGCAATAACGTTGAGGGAGGATCGAAGATACACTTCTACATAATAGAAACCATGATTGCTCTAACCAAGAATCATAATCTTACATGGAATTTTCGATCTGCACAACACTCCCATCAGTTCATTTCTTACAAGAAAAACACGCAGTAGCATTGAAACCAAAGAATGGGGAAACTATCGAAACAGAACTCAAATAAGGAAGCATCATGCATCAGGTCTGAGAAACGAATTTGCATGAATTAATACCATTGAAATGGAGCAACTAAAACAGACCTGGTAGCAAGGAGAGACGTAAAAAAAATGAAGAACCAAGAGAGAGCAACTTACGGTGAGTGAAAAAAGAAATACAGATGCCTCTGGGTGTGCTTTTGCTGCTTCGTTTGATTGAAAGGATGGAGGTAGGTGAGCTTCGTGTTACTGAGTCTCGAAGGGGTAAAAGACCTATAATCCAAGCTTTAGTCCAGCAGATAAAGGCATATAAGGAATAACAAAAGATAAAAAAAATGTAGACACTGGCCTACTTCAGGGTTCGAACACAGAGCATGGCATATTAGATTTCACTTGTCTGCCATTAGACCAAAGACACCCTTAACTAAGGTTATCCTTTAATAAGTATATAGGTATCTTGGGTCTTTACAATCTCCCCCCCTAAAAAAAAATTTGGTCCCCTGAATTCATATATATATATATACTAACCTTAGTTTTCGAATAAATAAGGGTACTTTGCATGCATTTCACTTTCTATCTCCCATGTAGCCTTCTCTGGTGCATGGTGACGCCATAAGACCTTTACTGACATAATCTCATTAGAACGTAACTTCTTCGTTTGTCTATCCAAGATTGCCATAGAAGTTTATTCATAAGTTAAACCTTCACCGAAAGAAACATCTTGATTATGCAACAAGTGGGAGGGATCAGGTAAATACTTCCTCAACATTGAAGCATGAAATACTGGGTGAATATTGGATAACTTAGGTGGCAATGCCGGCTAGTAGGCTACAACCCTAACTCATTCTAAGATCTCAAATGGACCTATATATCTTAAGGCCAACTTCCCTTTCCTCCCAAATCTCATCACACCCTTCATAGGAGACACCCTGAGAAACACATAGTCTCCTATCATAAACTCCAAATCACGGCGTTGGTGGTCTACATATGCTTTCTGTCTACTCTAAGCTATTACCAATCTTTTCCTGATTAATGTTACCTTTTCCAAGGCATCTTACACTAACTCAAACCCTAGTGATTTAGCTTCTCCAACTTCAAACCATCCAATAGGAGATCTGCACCGTCTCCTGTATAATGCCTCGAAGGGTGCCATCTGTATGCTAGCTTGGTAACTATTATTATAGGCAAATTCCACCAATGGTAAATAGTTATCCCAGCTACCACCAAAGTCCATAACACACAATCTTAGCATATCTTCTATGATTCGTATGGTCCTCTCTGATTCCCCATCATTCTGAGGATGAAAGGCAGTGCTAAGATCTAATCGGGTACCCATGGCCTCTGGAAAAGGCTCTCTAAAACTTAAAAGTAAATTGGGGTCCTTGATTAGAAATTATAAACATTGGAACACCATAAAGTTTCACTATCTCATTTATGTAAAGCTACGCATATCTTGCAACATTGTACGTTATTTTTACAGGGATAAAATAAGCTGTTTTAGTGAGTCTATTAACAATCACCTAGATAGAATCGTAACCTCTAACTGTTTGAGATAGTCTCGTTACAAAGTCCATAGTAACTCTTTCCCATTTCCACTCAGGCATCTCCAGCTGTTGATGTAGTCTTGCAGGTTTCTGGTGTTCTGCCTTCACTTGCTGACATGCTAAACAACAAGAAACAAAATTTGCTATATCTCTCTTCATACCTTCCCACCAGTGCACTTACTTTAAATTCTATTTGTAGATCCTGGATGGATGGTATACAGCGAACAATGAGCTTCTTCCATGAGTTCTCTCCTCAAATCTCCCATATCTGGCACACACAATCGAGTACCGAACCATAAAACTCCATCTGAATCTAAAATGAACTCATTTTTTTCCACTTTTGACATCATCCACCAGTTTGCATATATGTGCATCCTTGATTTATGTAGTCTTCAACCTTTCAAATAGAGGAGAATGAAGCTGTACATGGGCTAAAAATAATCATGGCTCTTTATTTTCAAATTGGACTCCCGAACCCTTAATCTTATGAAGATCTACAATCAATGGCCTCTTGTCCCCACAATATGGCCTAAACTTCCCATTATTTCCTGCTCAGAACATCTGCAACCATATTAGCCTTACCTAGGTGATACAAAATAGTACAGTCATAATCTTTAAGTAACTCCATCCACTGCCTTTGCCTTAGATTCAAATCCTGTTGTTGGAAGATATATTTGAGGCTTTTGTGATCCGTGTAAATCTTACATGTCTCACCATATAAATAATGCCTCCAAATTTTAAGAGCAAAGACCACTGCTTCCATCTTTAAATCATAAGTCGGGTAATTTTGCTCATGCTTCTTAAGTTGTCTAGAGGCATTACCAATCACATGACCATGTTGCATCAATACACATCCCAAGCCTACCCTAAAAGTATCACAGTATACAACATAACCTCCAGACCCCAAGGGTAATGTCAAAATTGATGCAGAAGTCATACAATTTTTCAATTTCTGAAAACCCTCTTCACAAGCCTCAGACCATTGAAATTTCACACTCTTCTGGGTTAATCTTGTTAATGGCACAGCTATTTTTGAAAAGTCTTTAATAAACTAACAATAATAGCTTGCTAAACCCAAGAAACTATGAACCTCTATAACAATAGTGGGTCTTGACCATTTTTGAACTACTTTATACTTTACTTGGATCTACTTGCACCCCATCTTTCAAGATTATATGGCCTAAGAAGGCTAATTTTTCTAGCCAAAACTGAGATTTAGAAAAGTTAGAATATAATTGGTGTTCCATTAACACTTGTAATGCCACTTTCAGGTGCTACTCATGTTCTTCATGGCTCTTAGAATAAATTAAAATATCATCAATGAAGACAATAGTAAATCGATCCAGGAATGGCTTGAATACTCGATTCATCAAGTCCATAAATGCAGCTGGGGCATTGGTGCTACTCATGTTCTTCATGGCTCTTAGAATAAATTAAAATATCATCAATGAAGACAATAGTAAATCGATTCAGGAATGGCTTGAATACTCGATTCATCAAGTCCATAAATGCAGCTGGGGCATTGGTTAACCCAAATGACATTACTAAAAATTTATAATGACTATACTAGGTTCTAAAAGCAATTTTAGGGATATCTTCACCCCTTACTCATAACTGATGATAACCCGATCTTAAGTCAATTTTTGAGAAACATTGAGCTCCCTACAACTGGTCAAATAGATCGTTTATACGAGGTAAAGGATATTTATTCTTCATTGTCACTTTGTTCAATTGCCTGTAATCTACACATAAACGGAGAGAACCATCCTTCTTCTTAACAAAAAGTATAGGAGTGCCCCAAGGGGATGTGCTAGGGAGAATAAAACCCTTATCTAATAAGTCCTATAATTGATTCTTTAATTCACTAAGCTCTAGGGGTGCCATTTTATAAGGAGGAATAGATATAGGCTGAGCACTTGGTAGTACATCAATACAAAACTCAATTTCCCTCTTGGGAGGTAACCCTGGTAACTCCTTAGGGAAAATATCAGGAAATTCCTTTACCACCAAAACCTATTCCAATATTGGGACCTGCGCTTCCATATCTCAAACCATCGTTAAATATCCCTGACACCCTTTCCTCAAAAGCCTTTGAGCTTTTATAACAAATATTAAGTCGTTTGGTACTTCACTTCGATCACCTTAAATGACACGAGGAGGTTTACCAGGAAAGTTACATCTCACTAACTTAAGATGACAATCCACAACTGCATAACAAGATGCTAACCAATCAATTCCGAGTATCACATCAAACTCTACTATTGCAAGTATTATCAAATTAGCTAATGTCTCACACTTGACCAGTTTAATCACACAAGCCTTATACACCCATTCAACCATTATAGATTCCCCCACTGGGGTCGCAATAAGTAACGGGCACTCTAATTTTTTAGAGTCCTTACCAATCTTCTTTTCAAAATATGAAGATATATAGGAATGTGTAGAGCCAGGATCAAATAATGAGTAAGTAGCAAACTAATAGACGATAAGTATACCTGTTACCACGGCATTGGATGCTTCCATATCCTATCTGTTTAATGAAAAAACCCGAGCTTGACCCTGTCCTGCAGTTGCCTGACCTATGCCTACTACTGCCCCACTGTTGCTACCTTAACCATTTTGAACTGTAACTGTACCAGTAGATGGAGTCCCTATTGAGAATTGCCTAATTGGTCGAACTAATCCCTGACTAGAATCAGGATAACACTAAGGACTTTCTCTCACTAAGTGTCTAACTTGCCCGTAACGAAAACATGCTCCCGTCTCTCTATGGCAAGTGCCTGAATGTATCTTCCCACAAATGGAACAGGGACCTCTAGATTGGCGAGACTGAGTAGAAACTGAGGTAGGCATTGTGTTACCACCTTGGAATGATGCTCTGTGCCTGTCAGTACCGACAGAAAATGAAGTCAAAGATCCCATAAAAGCTTGAATAGGTCTCTGATGACTCTGAGGCCTAAGACCTTGAGAAGATCCAGCTACAAAAGAACTACCTCCATGCCTCCCTTCACTATCATGCTTCCTCTTTCTTTGAGAAGTGTCCTCCTCCCTATCTATCATCTCTATCATACGTACACAATCCACAGTGGCTAAATATGAAGGAAAGAGATTCATCTGTCGAGCAATCACCCTATACAACATACGAGGCAACCCATTCACAAACCTCTTGATCCTGTGCCTTTCAGTAGGGACTAGATGTAGGGCATACTGAGACAACTGTGTGAAACAGATATCATAATCAGAAGCACTCATGCCTAGAATTAATTTCAAACCCTCGAACTCTCTGGCCCTAGCATCCCAGACACTCTGTGGCAAGAAGCGATCCATAAAGAGTCCCCTAAATTCTTCCCATAGCATTGGGGGCGATCCAATTGGCCTCTCACCCAACAAAGTCTGATACCATATGTAAGCTGCATCTTGTAACTGAAACTGAGCAAACTCAGCTGATTTCGCACTCGAGCAACTTAAAGCTCTACATATCTCCTCCATACCATCAATAAATTGCTGGGGATCCTCTTGACTTTCTGCTCTGAAACAAGTGGGAGGCTTCAATTTTAAAAAATAGGAAAGGGTTACTGGAACCTCTCTCTCCTCTCTCACAACTTGCGACTCTATCGGTCTTCGCTGAACTGGTGGCACAACCTCCTCTAGAGGCTGCGGAGGCTCTACCCTATCCACAGGTGAGCCTTGCCTAGGGGGTCCAATAGTTCCATGACCCTTACCTCGACCTCGACCACGGCCCCTGTTAAGTGGGGTAGCTTGTTGGGCTAATGCACTTGCAAAGGCCTCATCTACAGCAGCTAACCCATTAACTGAACGAATTTTGCGAGGCATATGCACTCTACAACAAAAATAACAAACGGTTAGATCATTCTCCAAATTGTAGGTAGGACGAACCATCATCACATTCAACAAAATAATATACTTGAAGGAATAAATCAGGACACCCTATAAGGTCTTTGGTGACACCTCAAGTATAGTTATGCCCAGGTTCATAACAATAATTGAGATCCCACTAAAGAACACTTGCTCCACAGGACCACAAAAAGACCTAAGCTTTGATACCAACTATCACACCCCACAAACATAAGTGCAATGGCATAGAAGACAAACAATCCCCCCTTCCACAAGTCTATCTGAACTGACATCCTACTCAAAATTTAGAGAATATCTCTAAATCATAATTTCATATAATAAAAATATATGTAACACTTTCGGATCATCTTTATACAAAACATATAAGTTTTTAGGTGACTTTTGTAGAAATTTTGACAGAGTCTCCTCTGTAATTTAGACTTCCTGATATTTCTACAAATCAACCAGCTAAAATAATACATCCAACAAAAACATCTAGTATTAATCCAAACCAATATGTAAATTTCTGGGGATTGGGGATACCCTATCTATGATTCAGTGGAGCTACACTCTATGCTATTCAGAGCAAAATAAATTACATTCATATGAACAAAATGCCCTTACGTGAGAAGCTACAGGCTCACAAAAAAAAATGGACAAAAATATCGACTACTATTATGCTGCTGAGGGTGGATTAAGGTCCGCATCGCTATCTAAAAAATGAAAAAAAAAATACAAGGTGAGTTTGAAACTCAATGAATAAGTAATGTTGCCCCTTTTTTATAAAAATAATGCATGAAACATACTTTATGCAAATCATTTCTTAAATACACCAGAAGCATCTAAATAAAACCAAATGAAACAGACGTAGAGAACACAGCTCCTGAGGAGAATAACCACAGATGCAAAGCATTTTTGCTTGCGAAAACAAACAAATCCACATGTAGTGGCCACCCACACGGGGCTAGCAACACCCCTGCTAGCTGAGGTACAGATCATGGTGCACCATGGCTAACAACTACTGCTGTTAGCTACAGGGTTCTGAGCAGATAACCTCTTAAAACAATACGTTTTCTCAAAATAGCATTTTAGACAAAGCAACTTCCACATAAGTTCAATATCAAAGTTTTTAGATAACTCAAACAGATTTAAATTTGCAAAATTTCATGTCCAAATCAATTTTCAATAAACATATGTTTGACAAAACATTTAAATATGTAACTCCATAAATAGATTATCAAAATTTAGAGCACTGCAAGAAAACTTAGTAACAAAATAATTAATACTACTTACTCACGGTCCGCGTTACTTACTCACCTTCCAAGATGATACAGAAATTTCTCCCTATAGCATTCTCTGCTTACTCCTCAACTACGACTTAATATCCCGAATACCCTATAATACCCATTCACAAGATTTTTGAGTGTAAATGATCATAATTTATCTCATGAGTAAACTTATTTACATAAGAATTTCCATATCTCACTAGCTTGAAGCATAGATTAAAATGGGCAAGAATACAATATGTACTTCATATGGCTAAAGATCACTCTTCTCTATGAATAAGAGAATAGTTATGACGGCAGCTCATAACATCACTAGCTTGCTCTATTTGAGTGAAATTCTAGAAAAGAAAGAAAAGTAAAATTTAAAACTATGATTTTATTAAATTTCATTGGCATCTTATCTTCATTGCCTCCTAGCACACTATATATATATATATATATGTTCAAATGACTAACTCCACCTTTCTCCTCCTCAATTTCACACTTTCTGTAGCCCACGCAATATACATATACATATACATATATATATCTATAGTATCATGGCATTTTGTTAGATGCAAGTATAATAATGGAAAACAAGTCTATAAGAGGAAACTTTCCATCTTTTAAAATCAATCCCTAAAACACAGTCCCCCCTCTTTTCCTAGGCTCTTCTTGAAAGCATTTTTCAAACCACCCAAGGAACCACCATGGGTTTTGCACCCAAAACCCAAGATTCATTCAAGGGAAGAAAGAAAAATGAAACCACGTTAGTCTTGTGCCCTTACCTCCCCTAATCCACCAAGAAGCTTGAATCAAAAGCCAAAAATGAAGGAAGGCTCACACCACACAATGGCTATCCATCCCATTTGTAGAACACGATAGAGAGAAGCTTATTTTGCATAAGTGAAAGTGGGCAAGCAAGAAGCACTAGGGAACTTAGTTTTGTAATAAAAAATTCATGCAGAAAATGGGAGCAATAACATTAAGGGAGGATTGAAGATACACTCCTGCATAATAGAAACCATGATTGCTCTAACCAGGAATCATAATCTGACATGGAATTTTCAGTCTACACAACACTCCCACCAGCTCGTTTCTTATAGGAAAAACACACAACAGCACCAACTATCGAAACAGAACTCAAATAAGGAAGCATCACGCATCAGGTCTGAGAAACGAATTTGCACGAATTAATACCATTGAAATGGAGCAACCAAAACAGACCTGACAGCAAGGAGAGACATGAACAGAAACGAAGAACCAAGAGAGAGCAGCTTACGGTGAACGGAAAAAGAAATACAGATGCCTCTGGTTGTGCTTCTGCTACTTCGTCTAATTGAAAGGATGGAGGTAGGTGAGCTTCGTGTTACTGAGTCCCGGAGGGGTAAAAGACCTAAAACCCAAGCTTTAGTCCAATAGATAAGGGCATGTAAGGAATAATAGAAGATAAAAAAAAATGTGGACGCTGGCCTACTTCAAGGTTCGAACTCAGAGCATGGCATATTAGATTTCACTTGTCTGCCACTAGACCAAAGACACTCTCAACCATGGTTTTTAATTGCGATTGCGGTTGCGGTTACGTTGTGATTGCGGTTGCGGGCGTTGCGGATAGTATAAGAAGGATTGCGGGCGTTGCGGTCAAAAAATGCGGATGCGATCGGCGCCGCAACAGCAATATTGCGGCTGCATCACATGATGCAGACCGCAATTTAAAATCATGCTCTCAACTAAGGCTGTCTTTTAATAAGAATATAGGTATCTTGGGTCTTTACAATAATGTTGAAGTCAGTAAAATTTATTTTACTCAGTCAATTAGTTTCTCCACTTTTCTCTGATAATTAATTATTTTAATTAGGTTACTCACATCACTTATTTACTGACCAACGAGGATTGATGTTGGCTTACTTGCGAAAGTATGAATCAACTAATACGCATTTGTATCTTTATTTTTTATTGTGAAACCAAAGCGTCGAAACTACAAAACAACATGATATAATCGTATGCTAAAAAGATGAAAGTTTGCTTTGCACTGTTGTTGAAAGGAATCCTGCAAATAATCTGGAATAGGCCTGAAAAGGACTACAACAAAAAGGTCTGCCAGTTGTCGTATGTCCTCTCTAAGACAGTTGAATGCTTCAGGCAATTTATACAGAGGCTAACATTTGAAAATGATACTCTGTAAAAGCAGGAATTGGCAATGGATATGCTTGAGGATTAGAGACAAGATCTTGTTGAAGCGTATGTCTGACCGCTTCTAAATGAAAGAAATAGATGTTACGAGATTGGTAAAATTTGTTTGACCAAACGCCATTTTCAAAATATGGAAGAATCAAACCAGGCTGAAATGAAGACAAAGTGTTGTTTCCGCTTCTTAATGTGAGAGACAACACTTGAAAAAGTATTTGAGAGCAAAATAAAAGATGTAGATCTAGTTAATAATAATTGCTAAAAACTCCATGCGTAGAGGCTAAATGGAATATGATTGCGTGAATAACATAAAGTAGTGCGAAGGAAACTGCAAGACACAGTTAGGCGAAGGCAATTTTATAAACCACTCTAACGCCACTAGAAAAGTAGTGAAAGATCGAAATAGATATCCCAGTTCCCAGGAAATAAAGAAAAACTTGAATATTATAAAATTCATAATTATTTATTTGCAAGATTTTTCAAATATAGAACCACAAGATGGGAGCACGATAGTATCTGGTTATCTCGGTACAAAACAAAGGAGATTTAATGGAATAGAAATCATCAGTCTACCATTATAAAATGTTCTTTCTCTTTTAAAATCTCGAGGAAGAGCAACTGCAACTGGAAACTGCATTTTAGTTTTTGGGCGTATAGAAATTATACTGTTAGTTGATTACATGAAGGATTAGTAAACTTCATCCTTTCGACATAATGTATTATTAGACACGCATTGTTATATCAAACCATGATTCAAACAGTACAGGTCACATCGTTAATAAAGAAAATAAAAAGGGAACAAGGGTACATAACCCATGTACAATTTATTTACTATAGCAATTTATAATTTGTTCAGGGCTTGTGATTGTGGGCATTGTTGAGCTACAATTGCTTCTAAAGATAGTCGAGTAGTTTCTTGTCCACTTGAAATGCTTTTGTGAGAACCTGAGGAGAGATGGGTGGATTGGAGCCAAACACAGCCTTGGCAATGGTGATAAATCCGGTGTTTTGGCTGTTAAAAAGGGAAATGGCAACAGTATTGCCGTACCCCACGTTGAGCTGGAAGTGAATTAGACCAATTGGGAACACAAACACATCTCCCTTATTCAGTACTTTCGTAAATAGACGATTTACCATGATTGGAGGTGACGAATCCAGAGAGTGCCTTCTATGACTATTGACTATATAGATCTCCGAGGCACGAGGATGAATGTGAGGAGGGTTTAAGACCCTTTGGAGCAAAGTCAATGTGACGGAGAGAGATACCAAGAGTATTAATGCTAGGTAAGTTGTCTACGTTTACTGTAGTGACGTTAGAGCCATTGGGGTTGGATGTATTCCTAGGCACGTCCAGCCCAGAAAAGAGGAATTCCTCAGGTTTCACCAGCTTTGGGTCCTTACAGAATTTCCCGTTCACAAATACTGCAAATTAATTTAGACAATTAACTTGGTTTAGTTTGATGAAGCAAATTGGGATAACCTACCCTGAAGTTTGGTTAAATTTCACTTAATCCATCTCTTCTTTCGAAACTTATACTCATTTTTTAAATATTTTGATATATATATTATAAAAAGCTTTATGTGAGATTGTGATTTTATTTTTAATATAATAATAAAAATAATTAAATAATTTTATTTTTTTAAAGAAACAAATATTGTTTAAAAAGTTAACTTGACAGGCAAAAATTAAAATTGAGGGGAGTTGGGCATAATTTTTTAAACTATTGGGGTGTCAGGTATAGTTAGCTATACCTCTGGAAAAATTAATGTAATTTACTTTATATAATAATTAAAAAAAGATGGACGGATATTACATACCGCCGGCAGTAACGTTCATGTCATTGAGTGCCACGCAAAAGTCTTGAAGAGGGCTTGAGTCCTCCGCACAGACAAGAGAGGAAGCCAAAGCCAAGGGCAAAAACCAAGTGCACCGCTTTCATGTTTTATATATCTATATCTAGCTATATTAATTCTTTAAAGATTAAACTTGTGTGGGAAATTGAACTTAATGGGAACCATGTTTTATATACTAGCTATCTTAATTCTCTCTGCCTGTGTGCGTGTATTATTGATCGAACTTAATGGGAACCATAGGCTATTTATAAGGAGAAGCCATTGAAGTAGTCTTCGATTGCAGAAAGGAAATAAGAACACGGTATTTCTTCACCTGCAACTCTTCTCCATTAATTGGATGTATGAACCACTCTTTACGAACTACATATGCATCTTTTTCCAAACATCAGATTAATTAATCAAGATGACGTATATTTGACCATCTCTTTCTATTACTCGGAAGGAGTATTGAATATTTGTTTATTTTAACTTTTTTTTCTCGGGACTTTGAAGTTTTTAGGCTGAATCTACATATATTGGAAGGAATGGTAGAATTAGTCTTCGGTACATTGTTTTCCTTACACGAAATAGTAGTGAAGAACGGACACTTCATATTAAATTTTTGGGCATATATATGTCTTTTTTATACCAATGAATGGAATTAATACATTTATATTAAAATGAGTGGATTAAGTAATCCAATTTATTTAAGTTAATACTTTTTTATGAACTAGAATTTTTCTTAATCATCTTGGGAGCAACTAATTGAGTATTCTTTCATGGAACGAGGTCTGTACTTCTATCCCATACTGGAAATTTTCAGAATCAAGAAAATAGCTATAAGTTTTATTCACAGCTCCCACCCCTTATTTAAATTTTCGAAAAATTATTCTTTAATCTTTCATACATAATTACACGATTCTTCCTTTTGTTATAAAAGCATACACAAACTTTTCTTAAAAGCAATATATATATATATATATATATATATTTATAGCTGGCTCATTTCATCCAAATGCCTTTATTCTACACAATATAGTTCAAGTTATAAGAAAAAATTCAAGGGAACGTGGCATTTTTAAGAATCCAACATTCTTACACAACTCCCAATTTTTATTCCCACGGAAAGTTGGGACTGCTGAATTCCTGTGAGATGTATCAAAAGATTATTTTGTCTGTCCTAATAGTAACACGTTGTTAGAAATGATAAATAAACGTAAATAAAAATAATAAAATAAAATAATGAATAAATATATTAATATTATAAAATGCATTAATTATAAAATAATAAATTAGAATATATGTATATATATATTAAAAAAAGATAAAAATGAAGATAATATAATAACAAATAAAAATATAATATAATTAAGAAAATATTGTAATATTATAAGCCTATAAATATATTATAAATAGGTAAAATATTAATGAGATATTTTTAAAAAATTATCAATGAATATTAATGAGAATATCAGTTTGTAAAAAAAATTGTAGCAAAATATTCTGAAATAATTAATGCACCAAACATAAAATGTCATACTCCGGAAACTCAATTTTCCAAGATTATAATCATTTAAAAAAATTTAAAGTTCAGCAAACCAAACTCCAACTAGCAAGGATGCATGCCGGCCTATCTAGCTGGGTGAACCAAATCAATCCAACCATGTAGGTTGGGCTGGGTTGGTCCAAAAGAATAAAGAAAACCAGGCAGCCATTCATGTTGGTCAGTTTGCCCGGATTGTATAGGAACTTGACCAAACCAATCCAGATTGCCCTAGCTTGATAACATACCAGGCCAACTTGGACACTAGACTCACAAAAATTAGCTTCATATTAAATTAAACCAAGCATCAAATTAAACAAAAACTCAACCCAACCCGTCCTATGTGTGTGCTCCTACTCCTAACTAGTTTCATTCCTTAAATAATGCTTCCTACTTCTATTTTCCCTTTGTTTTTCTATTCTCCCATTCATGTTTGGGTTAATATTTTTAACCCGAGACATATTTCTAGAACAAGACTTTTCTTCACTTCTTTTAAAATTAACAAGTAGAAGTTATGCTACTGACACGACTTTTGCGTCACAATTCTACATAACTCTATTGAAGTTCGACAAATGATATATCTATTAAAACTTTTTCTTTTTGTGATGTAAAATACAAATAAAGTTATGTGACTGGCTTTATTTAAGGTGTAAAATACATTGAATACTATGTGGTTTGAACCATTTTTACTTTGATATACTTTAATTTAGAAGTCAACATTCAAATGATATATGATTTAAATTGTTATTGATACTATATAGTTTTATTCTGTTAGGTTTTGGAGTGAAAATGGCATGCACACTCACTTGACCCTAAAAATGCCTTATTTGATCAAATACCCTAATCTTCTCACAAAATTTGAGAATTCAATTACTCAAGGATAAGATTTTAGTTTTCATTATATATTAAATTGGAAATTTCATAGTTTATATATAAATATTTTAGGCAAAAGTGGAAAGAAGATTTGGTAATTAATTTAAGGCTAGAGAAGTGAGGAACAGGCCATCTAACGGCACCTGACTTCTTTTAGACTAAGTCTTGAGTTTATAATGTATAAATTAAGCTATAGCGGGTGAATTATTATTCTAGAAAATGAAGCTATTAGTTTCGTTATCTGGGGACGGTATTATCTGATGCTAAATTCTGTGCTTCTGGATGATGTTCCCATTTACACTTGCCTTCAAACACACACGAAGTGAGACGACCACGTATTCAATAATATTACCAAGTACCTTCACCATCGCATCTTTGGGCCAATTTCGGTATTTTAAGTCGCATTACTTCCAACTTTCAGTTTGGATCGATCCTCTCCCATATTCTATAGAAAAAGAAGGAAGAAAGGATGAGACTCACGCGGCCCCATTTGAATGGGTCCATACACAAACACACATATATTTATTAAGTTCCAAAGTATGACAAATTATATTATTTAAATGGTTTTGCTTTTCAGAATACCACTATTTGCAAGCAAGTATACATACTACAATAATAATAAAGTGATGAGTAGAGTATCATTTTTATGAGAATTTTCTGTCAAACAAGTGTCAAAATTTGTAACCTAACTTAAATTAAACAATTAACTACAAGCATGTGTGTGCGTGGAAAGTAATCTAAAGCTGTGCAAAATTGGAAAACAAAAATAGATTTGGATTATCGGGCAATTAGAGGAACCTAAGAACATTAACCTTCCAAGTACTTCATAGAGACTCAGTTTGACTCTCTTTACCTTCTCTTATTAGTGCTATATGTTTGGCCTAGGGTTCAATTTTACCTTCAAGTTTTCTTTGAAATCTTATATAGGCATGTTCTTAGCTAATTTCACAATCTCTTATGAAATTAAACCAAGTATACATTCAATACCACAATCCCTAATTTGACTTTGTGAGGCCAAAGAGTATATTCTTATTTCATTAACAAAACCTTCCACTCATCCTAGTAAGCTTTAAGTACACACATAACTTAAGTCCTATTTGCAATATCCCTTTTCCAAGTTCAACTAGAATAACACTTCAATCCAATTGGTGGCAAATTAACAAGAAAACATAAAACACAAATTGAATAAAAATATATATACCATTAATCACAAGTAGAGGATAAACAAACTCTAATCCATACAAAGGTTCATAATAACCCTTGACTAATGAGTTTAGCTACTCATTACAAGATTAACCATCAACAAAATTAGAGTAAATAGCAATAAAATCATGGAAATGCAAAGAAAAGGGAACTAGAGAAAGCTAGTGATGATTATTTCTTCTCTTCAATCCCTAGCTCTTCCTTGCTCCAGGAGTCACTCCATAGCTACTTCAAACCTCCAGGAGTCCCAAAATGATGGCTAGCTTCGAAGGATTGGGATACATGCTTCAAAACCCTTTTAAAAAAAAAAACCTAAAGCAAAAACAACAACATTATGCTTTGTGCGACTGGCATATGGCACTAACTTATTGGCGTCACAACGCCTTTTCTTTTATTTGGGAGAATCGACTTTTTTAAATTGGCACCATGATGATGGGATATGGCGCTGTGATGCCATATCCTAATTCCCGCCAAATTGCATTTTTGTCATGTTTGGTATCAAAACTGAGAGTTGAGCTATATATGCTGGTTATGCACATTTTTTTTAAAATTTTAATATATTTACTTGAGATCAGACAACTAAGCACATATTTCCTAAAAAAAATGCACAAAATAATATAAATACATAGGAGTTGACAATATCATCTTATTTTAAATTATGTTAATAATTATTTGAGATATATTTTTTATTGTGATTTTCTATTAAAATATTTAAATAAATAAGCCTCTGAATAAAGTCCATTTACAAAAATGGGGTAAACTCAAAAATTGAATGAAAAATAAAGAATTTTTCTATTCACTAAATATGAAGACAGAGATAAAAATTGTAGTACCTTATTTATTTCTTACGCATAATCTGTGTCAAAATAAAATTTGTTAGATGTTAGTTAATAACTTAATTTTACTTGTAATGGAAAAAAAAAAAAACTTAGGGACATCGATTATGTGCCGTGCAAAGATCGAATTTGATTATGTATGAATTTTACAACATTAAAAAAATTCTTTATTATTTTGCATAAGAGGAGGGTGCCTTTCCAAACGTCTTTACATACATCTTCTATTCATAGTTCTTCTATATCAAAATTTACCTTCATTTTTATTCAAAGAAGAAACTTTTCCAAGATTACACTTACTCAAAATTTACATAAGATGAATTGGTATGCTATATAAAACTATCCTTATATACCAGCTTGGGCAAACATATATCAGCAATAGTGAAAGCATCCAAGGTTTTAAAATGTGGACCGCATCACATGATGCGGCCGCAATATTGCGGATGCAGTCCGCTCTGCATTTGCAACGTAATGGTCCGCAACACTCGCAACATGTTTTATAATTTTCACAACACTTACAACTACAATGCAGCCACAACCGCAACCGCAACCACAATTTAAAACTTTGGAAGCATCAAGGGCCATTATAATGGTTGTCTCATATCTCACGAGAATATCCACAGCAAATGTACCATTAAAATTTTTCATTGAATAAATATCTCTTTCTGTATTTTCATAATCCAGAAGTATTCTAATTGGTGGTTTAGAGATACATGTATGGAAGCAACAGATAGCAAATCAGGATAAGTTCACCAAGCATGTAGGTAGTTTGAAATTGTAAAAAGCATGAGGGCTGATCTGCACAAAATGAAGAAATCAGTGGGTATTTGTCCGACTAAGGAGTTCATATTGAACTAGAGAAAATTAATTCTTGGAATCCATTGAAGTAAGTTTTTTTTCATTAAGTTTTAGACGACATTAAAAAAAAAAAAAGAAGTGAGCTATAGGTGCACGTGTAACTGAATAGTAAATATATTAGCTATGAAGAAATCAGTGGGTATTTCATTAAGTTTTTTTTTTTCTCTTCTAGCAGTTTCTTTATTTGTTTGTTATGCCACATGGCCTTTAGCTATAGGTGCACGTGTAACTGAATAGTAAATATATTGAAAGAGATTTCTTTCTTTTAATACCAAGCAAGTGAGCTATCAAAACACTTTTTGCTTCTCCTTGTTTCTCATCTTGGAATTAGAGCTTCAACGCTTACACCAGGGCATCCTCTACTTCACTTGTTGTGTCTAGCTCTACCTCCATCGATCGCCCAACTATAGCCTCCATTGAATCACTCTTTTAGATGTCACCAATCCTTTCATCGAAAACCCCATTGTTAACTCCTTTAGTCAGTTCACCTTTGCCATGCTAGATGGAACAAACTACCTCCTTTGGTAGTCTCTCACGCCCCCAATTATTTGAGGTCATAAGCTTGAAAGGTTCTTTTTTGGCACAAAGCCATGCTCGCCGAAGCTTACTTCTAAAGATGCAGAAACAAAAAGTAATCTTGCTTTTGAAGAATGGATCTTAACAGATCAACTTCTTCTCAATTGGCTATTGAGCACCATGACAATAACTTGCTAGGGCTTATACCAAATCAAGAGTCACATTGCTGAAAGAAGAATTTCAATGAACTCAGAAGGGGAGAATGAAGATGGAAGAATATCTTGTTAAAATGAAGAATATTTCGAACAACCTTGTTTTAGCTAGGAGTGCAATATCCCTCTCAGATTATCCAAACACTATTAGGGCTTGATGTTGAGTATACACCCATTATTGTGTAACTCTCTGACAAAGCTGACCTTTCTTGGGTTGAATTGTAAGGTGCCCTTGAACGGTTGTGTCACACAATTGTAAATAAAATTAAGTTGAAAAATATTTGTAGCTAATGGTACAACCTAGGTCATTTCCCATGGAATTTTGCTTCTAATTACTTGTAAAAAAGTTCTCCAAATGATATTAAATGAAAAATGTTTAGGGAATTTTTGAGTTACTAAATTCTAGTTGGATTAAAAAAAATAACAAGAATTAAAAACTTAAAACTAAGTGATGATAACAATTAAGAAAAGTGTGGTAACTAGCACTTAGATGGACTTCTTAGAATTCAATTATCCTTGCTCTCTTTTAATGTACTAAAATTTGGACTTAAATTCTTGTTTCTTAGTGTATTCTTCATAAAGATTTTTGAATTACTACCCAAGACTTAAATCACTAATAATTCCAAAAACTTGCAACCACAAGAAACTTTAAAAGATTAGTTACCTGAGTTAAGAATAAGAACACACCAAAATAGAACCTAAATACTCATTAAAGTAGCTAAACAATCTATTTAAAGATGCTAATCAACCAATTAGATTAATAAATTCTTCAAGTATAATAATCACATGAAAGTCCAGCCACTTAATCCAATGGCTATTGCACTAATTGGCCTAAAAACAAGAAGAATTGACTAGCAAGTTGGACAACCATTAATTCTAGAATTTCTACAAACACTTAGCATCAAAATTACGTTCAAATGTGAGATTACAATTAAATTACAGAGCAAATTAATCTAGTACATTCAGTCATCAAATTCTCTAATTAACAAGCTAAACCTAGTCAAATTAACAAAGAAATTAATGGTAAAAGTAAAGGATAGAGAGAAAAAAATTTATCCAATTTGGAGATGCATCTTGGACCTCAAATCTTTATTAATAGAAGTCTCATCTTCAGCTAGCTACCCAGGCAATATTAAGCTATCATGGAAGAGATGGATGGAAGAAAATGGAGGAAGGAAGAAGCTAAGGCCATGGAGGTTGATTGAATGAATGAATGTCGCCCTCTTTCACGTCTCTATAGGTGTTTTCCAAAGCCCAGAGCTATCGCATTCTTTTTCGTAAAATCCTCCTCTCCCAGCGCCCATATCCATAGTTTTAAATTGCAGTTGCGGTTGCGGTTGCGGTTATATTGCGATTGCGGTTGCGGGCGTTGCGGATAGTATAAGAAGAATTGCGGGTGTTGCGGTCAAAAAATGCGGATGCGGCCGGCGTCGCAATAACAATATTGCGGCCGCATCACATGATGCGGACCGCAATTTAAAACCATGCCCATATCTACACCTCCCTCTCACTTGAGTTATCCTCTCTGTAATTGTGTGGGCCCATTATGATGGTAATGAATTATGAAAGGTGGTCTGCAGCCTTCAATCCGTGAGAAGCACGTGATTATTTATTCCTCCCAACTGTTCCTGTTTGAGCTTGTTCTCACGTGTTCTTCTCACAGACCAGCACGTTCACCCCGGCCAGCTCCTTCTTTTTTGAATCCACGTCCTTCTCACGTGCGTTGAACTAGTCTCGTGTGACATGGAGCCTTCATCCAATGCTTCCACGTACTCCTCACACGTCAGCTCTCCTTGCTTCCTAAAACCCATAGCTCCCTCTACTTCTGCACTCAAGAGCTTCCTCCTAGCTAATCACATGCTTCCCAAACCTGACTTGTGCCTCTCTTATTTGTTCTGTGTTTCTCCTCCTCAAAAAGCACCAAAACCCGTAGCTTCATTTTCAGCTTGTGGTCAGCTTCTTCTCATGTGTTTTCTGCTTAGAGTAGACCCGAGACTGTGTGTGATTAAAAACTGAATGTGCATATGTTATGTGGGTTTGTGAGTGAGTGGATGAGTCAATGCATGGAAGAGGGACGTAGCAGCTTGAGTATGTATGCAGAAGAGAACTCCTCATCTCTGCCCGTGTGTGGTTTCATGTGTGAATGCTACATGGAATGCTTGATGTGTTAATACATGCGTGTTTGTAGTTGATGCCATGTACAAGTGAGCTGGCTGTGTAGTGGATGAGAATGGATGATCATGGAGTGTGTGAGAACCGTGGAGTGGATGTTATGGCTCTGCCACATGGAGAGATTGGAGTGCTATCATTGTGTGACGTGTGTGCATTACGGGGAAAGACCCGTGTGCTGGTGTTTACGTGGAAGAAAAACTGATGCCTTGTAGATAGCTCGTGAGCTGTTCTGCATGTGTGTGTAATCCATTGTGGTACTGCTGTGGCTTCCTTCAATCATGTGTGAGTGTGTGTTTGCTACAAGTGGCTCGTGGGTTTATCGGCGTGGCTTAGAGAGCCTATGCAGCCTTTGTTTTTCCATGAACCAAAACCAAGAAATGTGCAAAAAGTGGCTGCATATAATGCTTCCAATTAAATTTCCCATTTGACTTCCATTTGCCCATCAAAATCTGCATAAATAATAGAAAATATTCAATAGAAAAAATTTACAAAATTATTTAAAAGAAATAAGACATTGAAAATCAATAATTTTGTAAATTAATTCATAGAGTACAAAAATGGCCAATAAAATTAAATATCTTCCAAATAAGTCCATTAAGCCACAATTTATTATCAAAATGCCTAAATTAGAGAGAATAAAATATATAGAAATTAGTAATTATAAACTCTCCTCACTTATGAAAGCAAGATAGAACTGCTAAACTGTTTTTAAATCGGAATAAAGGGAGCCAACTTCTTTTGCGAATATTACCAAAGTTGATTGTCACTCATCCTATTCTAAACCAAGTTGAGGGTTTTGGCATGGATCATTACTAAGAAATCCACAGATCTATGAAGATGAGGTAGAGGATTTAGAAACAACAATCCCACTTACCAATTTGCAACAAAATTAGCCATATTGCTTATAATTATTTCTTTCATTTTGCCAAGAGCTATCAAAGCTGATTTCATAGCTACAAGAAAATTGACTCTTCTACTTCTGCTCTCACGGCCTTTCCTACCACCATTGTGTGACTTGGCCTAGTAACTTAATAGTGGCACTAGCAAGCACATAACCAGTGACAACAATCAAATTGACAGTCCTGCCAACAATAGTGGTAGGATGAACATAACAGTAGGTAATGATGTTCAAATTGGAGTCTTTGTTATTGGTAATTCATCAATTAAATCTAAATTGGCACAACCTTTATTGAAGAAAAATGTTTTGTTTGCTCCTCAAATTATTAAAATTCTCTTAAGTGTTTTTAAGCTTGCATCTGATAATGATATTGTGATTGAGTTTGATGTTGATAAATGTTCTATGAAGGACAAGGCAACTAAGGTCGTTTTGCTAGAAGGACAAAAGGATGAAGGTCCATACAAAGTTAACTATACTAGTTGTTCATCTTACACTATAGTGTCTCCTTCACTGAATTCACTAGATGTACATGACAATAATCTTAAAGCCTTTCTGTTTGTTAAATAAAAGTGGCATTATAGGTTAAATAAAAGTGGCATTATAGGTTGGACTACCCTTCAAATTGTGTCCTAAGTCGAGTTTTAAGAAAGTGTAATGAGAAAATTAATGATAATGAAGTTTTTTTTAATTTCATGACTCTTGCTAATATGGGAAATCTCACTCTCTTCCCTTTAAACTATCTTATTCATATGCCTCAAAGCCATTGGAAGTTTTACATACTAACCTCTAGGGTATATAACCAATTATTTTAACTAGTGGCTTTAAATACTATATTTTGTTCCTTGATGATTAAAATAGACATTCTTGGATTTACCCATTAAAATCAAAAGATAAGGCGTTATCTACCTTTACATAGTTTAAATTGCAAGTTAAAAACCAATTTGACATTACAATTAAGTTTTGACAAAGTGATTAGGTGGAGAATGTCACATTCAATATTTTATATTAGGCTAGACTCCTAGAGATGAGCAAAGGAAGTATATTAAGTGATTAGAAACCCAATCAAAATGAAGGATTGATACTAAGAATGAGAGAAAGGCCCAAAAGAGGTAATTGCAAGAGGATTTTGATGTAGTAAGAGAAACGCCGAAAAAGTCATGAAAGATATATCCTATATTTTCTTTTAAGTATAACCTCCTAATAGGTCAGAAAAACATGAAAAAAGTAGTAGAAGGACAATTAAGGAAAGACTGTAAAGAGAAAAAGCTAAAAAAGAAAGAGAATTAAAGGGCTTGTTTGATTCTGTTTTTGTTTTAATGTTTTCAAAACAGATGTTTTTCAAAACAAATTTTGAGAACAAAAAAATTAAAAAATCTGTTTGAATCATTATTCTGAAAAGTAACTATTTTTTGTTTTTTTTCTTGATTCTACAGAACAAAAGTTATGAAACACCAAAAAAATGTTTTGATTTTTTTGTTTCTAAAAAAAAAATTTTATTTTTTTGTTTTACAAAACATTTCATTAAAAAAACATTATCAAACAAGTTTTTTTTGTTCTTAAAAACAAAAAACTGTTCTAAAAATAGGAAATCAAACAGGCCCAAAGACACCTGAACAAGGTTGCTCAGAAAATGTAGGAATACAGGGATTTTAATAGAAAGTTAATTAGAGTGAATTAATGGTATTTCCCATTATATATGAGTTGAATGAGTTATTCAAAATACCAAGAAACATAAAATAGGTGAAAATATTGATGGCACGAAAAATGAGAAAGTTAGTATTGTAATGCAATTTTGAGCTATTTTACATTGTTCTAAGTTCCTGTTGTCCAAGAAAGTTGACCTAAGAGTTTTAAGACATTCTGAAATAGAATATGGAGATTA
Source organism: Erythrophleum ivorense (assembly GCA_026724425.1). NCBI lineage: Eukaryota > Viridiplantae > Streptophyta > Magnoliopsida > Fabales > Fabaceae > Erythrophleum > Erythrophleum ivorense. The sequence continues at coordinate 107,696 of JAIUCV010000037.1, read as the reverse complement.
AATCTATAGAAAATTTGAGATAGAATACAGAAAATTAAAGTGTAGAAAAAAGGGATGTAAACAACATTTTTAGAATTGTTTATAATAAATTATTTCTTATATTTTTTTATGGCCTTCATCCCTTTTAGTATACACTGTCTCTTTCTCTGATCTTGGCAATAACTCCTTTGTCCATCAATAGGGTCTTAAGGAGGGGAGAGAGAGAAAGAAAAAGAGGTAAGATTAAGGTATGTTTTAGCCCTTTTTAGCCTTAATGCTAGCTATAAAGATTGATCGACTCTTTATGGGCTTTCCATTCATGGTTTTAGAATTCCAAAAGGAGGAAGTTGAGTAAAGAGCTCTATTTAAAAAACCTATTAGGGCAAATTGAGGAGCTTCAACAGAAGATCAATTTGAAGTAAGAGTTGTTATGTTTAAAGCTTTCATGTTAAAACACCAGGGCCATTTTTTGCTCTTGTGGAGAGAGAAAGTGGTCTCTCTCATGCTTTCTTTATCCCTAATGGTAATTTGGAGCATTTTGAAGCAAGCCATGGCAAGAAATAGTAAGAGAATATCATATAGAATAAGAAAAGCTCATGTAGGGAGCCGTGATAGTGCTCTCAGCTACCCCTAGGGATCTTGGCCTAGATGAATGTGTCTTCATGATCTTTGAAATTTAAGATCCTTATGAAAATTATGGAGACTAGAAGAAGCATTGGTTTCAAAAAAATTAGGCCATTTGTTAAAGATTAAATTTTCAAGCATGCTTGAAACCCTAAGTGCTCCATATAGCCATGCATAAATCTAGCTCAGTAATTGAGGGCTCTAATGAGTTTAATGAAAGCCTAATGAGCTATCTAAGGAGTTAGAATAGGAGATACATGGTAGTGAGATTTTCAAAAATGGCCATAAAGGATCTAATATGCCAAGCATGGGAAATGACGAAATGAAGAGTACAGTAAGCCTTAGAAATATAGTCAATAAGTTAAGAAGAAAAAGTCTGAGAAATTTAGTCTTAAAGTGCATCCAACGGGCCTAAAATGCATTAAACAAGGTATAACACTACATATAGCCAATCTATCAGAGCCTTAGCACTAATTTGGATATATATGTGATCTTGTAGTCTATTAAAGTGATAAAAAGCCATAATGTCAGTATCGGCCAAGAAAAAGAAAGACCAGAGAAGAAAAAGGACTAGCACTCATGGCATTAGGTGTATGCTCTTACCACATACCATTTTCCTCCTCCTTTTCATGTTTTTAACTACTTAAGTGTTCTAGTTGCTTGTATGTTGTGTTTTCTTGAGTTTTATGAGTTTTTGGCATTGTAAGCAAAGCTTTACTTCTTGTTAGCTTAGATAAAAGGGCCAAAGAATTGAGCACTGTAGTTCTTCATTATGCTAAGTATCAGAGCCAACTCAAGGAAGAGTCTAGTAAGCTTGGCCATTTTATTAGTTACATACATGCACATTTTCACATTTTAGAAAGCTTATATGTTAGTAGAGCTACATACATACATACATGCTCACCTATGTGCTTGAGTGGTTGATGCATGACAGAGTAAGAATGATGTACTGAGATTCTCCCTAAAATCTCACTCCATTATCTAATAACCCCATATCAGGTAAAGGCAATAAAATAGTCAGAGGCAAGTTAGTAGCTATTAGAGGACTAGAATTAGGGCCGAAATATTATGATGAAATTGTATAATTATTTTGATGATGATGATGTATTTGATGTATTTCTGAGTATGACAAAGTCTGTAACAGAATTTGATGAATTAGTAAATGTATGAATATTCTCAATAATGTAGTTACTTATTTATGAGTTTATAAGTACACTAATATCCTAGTGACTAATGTGATTGGGTCTAAGGGCTAACTAATAATTGAGCCCTAGGACCACTAGAGCTGAGTCTTATGCATGTAATCATTTTCTTATAATAGAAGGCTATAGTGCTCGGGCAATATGCACTTTCTAGCCATTATACTGCCAGAGTTTTAGTAAATTAAAATGCCTAGCGATATGATTTAAGTACAAATATAGGCTTGAAATGTTATATTTGAATACGTAATGATTAGCCAAAGAGGTAAGGTGACCCTGAAGTAGTTCTAGATTGTTAAAATCTACATCAGATGTTAACTCTAGTCTAGTGTGCCATTTGGGCATATAGAGTGTTAGAGTTATCATATAAGATCGTTTAATTAGTAAAGAGTTAACAAAAAAAAAGTTTTTCATGATTATGTGTTTTTATTATATTTTATCACTTAAACTGGCAATTGTGATAATATTATTTGCTTAAACCTAATATGAGCATTAATCATAAGGAGTAAGTTAAAAACTAAAGGTAAAGAGAATGTTAAATGAGGTCTAATAGAGAATACTAAAGTTTCACCAACATAATAAATGATTTGGTTATTTTATTTAAGCATTCATGTCTTTACACCTCTTGATAGAATGTAAGAGCTAAGAGGAAACACAAATATTTAGTGGAAGTTGGTTTAACCCTCTTAGCTCAAGCCAAAATGCCTTTCTAGTTTTGCTGGAAAGATTTTCATATTACTACATACCTAATAAATAGGCTTTCCTCTAATGTGTTAGAAGGTGTTTCACCATTTTTTAGGCTATTTGGAACTCACCCTAACTAGAAAGACTTGAAATACTTTAGGTGTGTTTGTTTTCCCTATTCAAAACCTTATGATTAGCATAAACTTTAGTATCACACCTTTAAATGTGTGCTTTTAGGGTACAACAATACACAAAAAAGTTTTAAGTCCTTAAGCTCCACAAGAAGAATTTACCTCTTGACATGTTTTTAATGATGCTTATTTTCCTTTTGAGTAAGGTTTTCTTAATAAAAAGGAAACACCATAGGAAGTCCACCCTATTGCATTTTTTAAGCTTTGTGGTTTTGCAATAGGTGATATTGACACAAAAAATGCCTTAATTGATAATTCCTTTTCTGCTTAGAGCATTATTTTCATACTTTCTATCTCAGTGTTGGATAATGTTTCAACCTCAAACTCTCTAATGATAATCTCCTCTATTAGTCCTAGTTGCTCTTACACTAGCTAAGATAATGAGACCAGAGTAGTAGAAATCGTCTGATTCCCGATTTGGGACGCACAATCCAATGCGATTATAGATAGAAATGATACAAATCGATGGTATGAATCGGGAAAGAGCCAGAATCGCATCATGAATTGCTAGAATCGTGCGTGTCGCATCGGAAAAGGCGAGTCATGGCGATCCAGCAATTCAGAAAATAGCAGCTGCGTCGGGTAGCGAAGTCGGGTCCTTCGTGACCCAACGCAATCCGTTCAGCTGGAGAAGAGGCCACTATTTCGTAAAGGTAGATCCTAAACTCATTGATTCATGCAATCAAATAAAGTCAGAAGTGATTCATGGAATCTAGCTGATGGATGAGACAAAAACGCAATTCGTGATTCGTGTAATCAAATTCAACTTTTAGTTGGACTCTTCAGCCGTGGAATCCAAACGATGTAGGGTGTGTCGTTTGGATTAAAAGCTCCAGGTAGCAACCATTCCTATTCCTGTATATATATGCAAACCAAAATATTTAAAGTTTAAAACCCTATTTAATATTCTAATTTGCCTCTGCCGCATAAGTCATAACGCACTGTTTGTCTCTGCCGCAAGCCATAAAAATTCCTAGTTTTTCCCTTCCAATTTCTTTCTTCTTTCTCTTATAATTTCTTAGTTTTTTCCCAACAATTTCTTACTTCTTCCTCTTATAATTAAGTTATGGCTCCAAAAAAGATGGTGAAGAAGAAAGATATTACTTGGGATCACTGCAAGTCACTTGAAACTCGGTTACATGTTAAATGTAACTATTGTCCTAAGACAATGTGGGGAGGAGCATATAGGATGAAACATCATTTAGCTGGAACACACAAAGAAGTTGCACCTTGTGAACAAGTACCAGAGGAGGTAAAAAATTTATTTAAAAAAATTTTAGATGATATGAACAAAGATGATGATGTTGCTGATTGCTTTGATGATAAAGGAAATCAAGAATATGATTCACAAAATAAAGGATCCATAGAAGCTTTTATAGTAAAAAGAAAAGGGGGGAAGTGGCTCTGGCTCTAAGTCTATGAAACAACAAACTATGAATGCAATGGTAAAAGATAAAGATCAGGTAGTTGGAGATATTTGTAGATGCATATATGGCAATGCATTACCATTTACTTTAGTAAAGAATCCATTATTTATTAATATGGTGAAATCAATTAGTGAATATAGTAAAGGCTTGAAACCACCTACTTATCATGAAGTAAGAATTTCATTTTTGAAGAAAGAAGTTGATCTTGTCAATGCCAATTTGGATAAATATAAAGTTGAATGGAAGAAAACTGGTTGTACATTAATGTCAGATGGATAGACCGATGGAAAAGGTAGGTCTCTTACTAATTTTCTTGTCAATAGTCCTAAAGGAACTGTGTTTTTAAAATCTATTGACACCAGTAGTTTCATTAAAGATGCCCAAAAAATGTTTGAATTACTGGATGAGATGGTGGTGGAAATCGGAGAGGAAAATGTGGTCCAAGTGGTAACAGATAGTGCCTCAGCCCTTGTATCTACAGGAAATAAGTTGATGGATAAAAGAAAATAGCTCTTTTGGTCTCCTTGTGCTGTCCACTGTCTTGATTTGATTCTTGAAGATATCGGTGATATTACGGTATTCCATAATACCATTGCAAAAGCAAAAAAAATTACGACTTTCATTTATAGGCACACTTGAGTACTTAATTTGTTTGGAAGTTATTCTAAAGGAAAAGAGTTAGCTAGACCAGCAATAACAAAATTTGCCACATCTTATTTGACAATAAAGTCCATTTTGGATTAAAAGATTGCGCTCAGATCCATGTTTGCATCAGAAAGATGGGCTAAAAGTGCATATGCCTCTAAGAATGAAGCGAAAATTGTGGAAGATATAATTTTAGCTGATTCAAGGTTTTGGAAGTCTATAAAGTATTGCTTGAATTGTGTGTCTCCTCTTGTGAAAGTTCTTAGACTTGTGGATGGTGATTCAAAACGGGTAATGGGATATATTTATGAGGCTATGGATAGAGCAAAGGAACAAATAGCAAATAATTTTAATAATGTGGAAAGCAGATATAAAAAAATATGGGAAATTATAGACAAGCATTGGGATTATCAACTCCATAGGCCTCTTCATGCATCAACATATTTTCTAAATCCTAAGTAAGTTTTTCTTACAAACAATTTTAATTTTTATGTAATATGATTATTTTATGTTTTATTTATTATTATATTTTGCTTTATCTTAATAACTTTATAGGTTCCATTATGATCCAAAGTTTAACCCAGATATTAAGGTGAAGGTTGGATTATACAAAACATTGGACAAGATGTGTCCTGATATTGAGACTCGAGTCAAAATTGATTCTCAAATTGAAAATTTTGACAAAGCAGAGGGACTCTTTGGATATAGCTTAGCAATTGCAACTAGAGAAAAGAACCAACCTGGTAATTATTCATTTAGTAATATAATTTATTACTTTATTTATTTTAAACATTATATATATATAGTAATTAATCAAGTTTTTATTCATATATATACATTTTTTTTTGCTAGCTTTATGGTGGAATATTTTTGGAGAAGAATGTAAAGAGCTACAAACACTTGCCATCCGCATCTTAAGCCTTACTTGTAGCGCTACAGGATGTGAAAGGAATTGGAGTGTATTTGATCATATCTACTCTAAGAGAAGGAACCGCTTAGAGCAACAAAGGTTGAATGCTCTTGTATTTGTTAAATATAATCTTCAACTTGAGATTAGACAAAAACAAAGGGAGGCAAAAGGAGATACATATGATCCTATTTGCTTATCAGATCTTGAATCTGATGATGAGTGGATTACTGAACAAGAGGAACCTTGCTTGGAAGGAAACTCTTGGATGGATATCCATGAGTGTTTCAAGATTGATGAAGGAGATCTTAGTAAAAGGAGAAAGAGAGGTATTGCACTTGCAATCTTAAACTTCTTTTTGTAAATTTTTAAATTAGTTTTTCTCATTTAGTCACTTACCTTATATAATATAATTACATATGTGATATGTCTATTTTTAGGTCCACAAAACCTTAATGCCAACAAGAAAGATAAAGGAAAAAGCATTCAAATACAAGATAATGTTGTACAAGACAAAGGAAAAGGCATTCAGATACAAAATAATACTGAACAAGACATTGGAGATGATGGTGACACTGAAGAAGAAGACGAAGAAGAAGATGAAGGAATCATCATGTTGGATGATGATAAAAATAATAGTGATAGTGATAATATTAGTCTCGATGAATAGGAGGACAATTATTTTTGAACTTGGTTATTTATGGGGTTTTATTTATTTATTAAAGATATCACTCAAAAGATAGTTACTAAATTATGACTTATAAATTATAAATTAGTTTTTTGAGACATATGGTTAAATTTTTGTCAATTCTCATTTAAATTTAATATTATAATTTTTTTTATGTATATAATTATATTTTTTTATACGTGTTTGAATCGTACGATTTGATACGATTTACGATTCAAAAATTAACTTTCCGATTCACGATTTGAATCGTGATTCGATTACTATGAATGAGACTCTATCAGAACAATGTTTTTTAGCCTACATTGATGAACCTCATAACAATGGACTTAAGTTAAAGGACATTCAATTCCTAATAAAATAGGTTTGGGACATCACATGGTAACTAAGAGCAAGGTTGGAGTTTATAAACTAAAGGTACCATTCACTAGTACTGCTTGCACTGTCAATGGCATTGATAACAGTGGAATTGAACTAATAAATGTTGAAGTCCCTTAAGTGGAAGAAGGCAATAGAGGAATAGTTTAATGCTTTAATGAGGAATGATACATGGACTTTTGTCCCATATATTAGGTAAGAAAACCTAGTTGACTATAAATAGGTTTTTAAGTTAAAACAAAATTTTGATGGATCCATTTAGAGGTGCAAGGCACATTTGGTGGTAAAAAGTTTTCAACAAGATCCAGGGATAGCTATGGAGAAACCTTCATTCTAGTGATTAAGCGATCCACTGTGAGGCTGATTCTTACAATTGTTGTTTCACTTGATTAGGAAATTAGGTAACTAGATGTCAACAATGTCTTTTTGAAGGGTCTTTTACATGAAACTATCTATATGACTCAACCTGAAGGGTTTAAGGATTCAACAAAGCCATATCACATTTGCAAACTAATAAAGGCTATCTAGAGACTAAAGCAAGCTTCAAGGGCTTGGTATGAGAGGTTAGATGAAGACACTTTGCTTAGGTAAGCCTTTCATAACTTAAAGGCAAACAATTCCTTACTTTTCTTTCAAGACAAAACTTAGGTGATCTTTGTTTTAATCTATGTTGATGATTTTATTATCACTGATAGTAGCTCTTCAACTCTAAAAACCTTTACACACAAGCTAAATAATCTATTTTTGTTAAAAGACCCTGGTGATTTGCATTACTTTCTAGGGATTAAAGCATATTAAGATGAAACAAGTCTGTGCCTAAGCCAAGAAACATATATCAATGACCTATTTAAAATTTAAAATGGAAGTTGCAACTTGCTGTCTAACTCCTATGGTTACTGGGAAAAGTCTTTCAATCAAGGATGGAGGTACCACTGCATGATTCTTTAGTTTATAGGAGTGCTATTGGTGCTCTACAATATGTAACCAACCTTAGGTCAAATATCTGTTTTGTAGTAAACAAGCTTAGAAAATTTTTGATTGCTCTTACAAGCTCATATTGGCAAGATGCAAAGAGGTGCTTAGGTAGTTCAAAGGGCCTCTAGGTTATGGTTTACATATTAAACCTTTAGCAACACCTTTTCTATCAAGCTTTGGTGATCTAGATTAGGCTGCTTGTCTTAATGATTTACGTCTTCCTCTATTTCCCTGTCATATTGTATGATTGACCCAAGATACTTAAACCGATTAACTTGTAGTATGGTGTGTTCTCTAATTTTCACTTCTACACTAGAATTAGTATGGTTCTTACTAAACTTACATTCCATATACTCTATTTTACTTCTACTCAAACGATATCCATGATCTTCCAAAGCAAGTCTCCACATCTCTAACTTATCATTTATTTCCTCTCTCAACTCTCCAACTAAGACTATCATCTGCAAAGAGCATACACTGTGGCACAGACTCTTGAATATGTTCAGTAAACATATCTAAAACTAAAGTAAAGAGATAGGAGCTCAAAGTTGACCCTTGATGTAAGCCAATAGTTATCAAAAAATCCTCAGTGGGTCCACCTTAAGTTCTCATACTAATTGTAATCTCATCATACATATCTTGGATTGCTCGAATATATGCAATACAAGCTCTTTTTTTCTCCAAAGCCTTCCACAAAACATCTCTTGGCACCCTATCATATGCCTTCTTTAAATCAATGAACACCATATGTAAATATTTTTGATTCCTTCGATATTTCTCCATTAATCTAAGTAACAAGTATATTGCTTCCATAGTCGACCTATTAGGCACCTATTAGGCATAAAACCAAACTGATTCTTTGTAGCTTGAGTCTCTTGCCTTAATCTTCGTTCAATAACCCTCTCCCATAACTTCATAGTGTGGCTTATGAGTTTAATTCTTCTATAGTTTGTACAATTTTGTATGTCTCCCTTATTCTTAAAAATAGGAATTAAAGTACTTTTTCTCCACTCGTTTGGCATTCTCTTGGATCTTATAATCTTATTAAATAACTTTGTGAACCAACTTATACTTTTTACTCCTAAACATTTCTATACTTCAATAGGTATATTATCTGGTCCTACTGCCCTACCAGTCTCTATCTTTTTCAAAGCTTCTTCTACCTTCGCCTCTCGAAAATCTTTTTCTGTATTGTCTAGGCTATTTAAGTGCAATGAAAACCCATGTCCTTTATTAACAAGTCTATTAAAATAACACTTTCACCTTTCTTTAATATCCTGTTCTATGACTAAGACTCTTCCTTCTTCGTCTTTAATACATCTCACTTGGTCAACGTCTCTTGTCTTTCTTTCTCTACTTTTAGCAAGCTTATAAATATTCTTTTCCCCAATTTTAGTGCCTAAGGATTGATATAACCCATCAAAAGTCTTAGCTTTCACTTTGCTTACTACTTTTTTAGTGTCTTTCTTGGCTACTTTATATTTTTTCTAATTTTTCTCACTTTTACATAAAGACCACGCTTTATAACATTCTCTTTTAACTTTAACCTTATCTTGTATGCTTGTATCCCACCACTAAAATTCTTTATCCCTAAGTCCAAAACCTCTTGATTCCCCAAGTATCTCTTTTACAACCTTCCTAATCTCTTTAGCCATCTCGTTCCACATATCATTTGCACTTCCTTGTACCTCCCATGATCCATCATCCAAAATTCTTCTCTGTAAGTTCTTTTCTTTATCACCTTTCAATTGCCACCACTTTATTCTTGCCATCCTATCTTGACTTTTACTTTTTACTCTCCTCTTAATTCGAATAACCATCACTAAGACTTTATGTTGTGTAGTCAGACTCTCACTAGGTATAACTTTGTAATCCATGCAAATCTTTTTATCCACTTTCCTTACTAGAAAGAAATCAATTTGAGAATATATCCTTCCACTTTTATACGTGATAAGATGCTCTTCATGTTTCTTAAAATAAGTGTTAGCTATAATAAAATATAATGCTAATGAGAAGTCTAAAATAGTTTTACCCTCTGCATTTACTTCTGCTAAACCATATCCTCCATGCGAACCCTCATAACCTCTAGATATACTCCCAACATGACCATTAAGATCCCCTCCTATGAGAATCTTCTCCCCTAAAGGTATTCCCTGAACTTAACTCTCTAAATCCTCTCAAAACTCTATCTTATAGTGCTCTTCTAACCCTACTTGTGATGTGTAAGCACTAATAACATTAAAAGTTTCTCTTTCCACTATAAATTTTAATGTTATAATTCTATCTCCTATTCGTTTTACATCTACCATGACATTTTTCCACTCTTTATCCACAATTATACCTACTACATTTTTAAATTTAATCTTACTAGTATACTAAAACTTAAAACCTGAAGTGTCTAATTCCTTTGCTTTTTCTCCTACCCATTTAGTTTCTTGTAAGCACATAAAATTAATCTTCCTCCTAATCATAATATCCACTATTTCTATTAATTTACCTGTGAGTGTACCTATATTCTAAGTTCCAAGATGAATCTTATTTTCATGAACTAACTTTTTTACCCACATTCGTTCACAAAAATGTGAGAACCTTTGCTTATTTTTCACTATACCCAGGCAACGATGCAGCGACTCTTGCTCATTTGTCATTGTACTTGAGCTATACAGCGCGTTGCTTCTGGGCAACACCCTAGCATTAATGTTAATATATCGTTGATCCATGTCATAAAGATTCGATGAAATTTTATGTTGGATGTCGACTGCCTAACACAACCCTCCTCTTTTTTTTGGGCTTGGGATCGACTATGAAATGATTTACATTAAAGCACAGCATAGGCAGAGTTGCAATAATATTATTTAATATTACTTTAATATTAAATAATATATTATTCTATAATATAATATAATCACATTATATTAGGTATTATTATTGGGATTTTTAATCTAACTAAAACCCCAATAATATTATAATATTTAGTCTCATCCCTATTCTTTGTGTGTGAGCCTGTAGGTTCTTATTACATTGGTAATGACCTAAAAAGATTCTTGTTTTAGGATTATAGATAGTGAATGATATCTAGCAATACATCACTGCTACCTAAGTAATAATGTGATTCGAAATACCTAATATGCAACTATTACCATAAAATTTAGTCCTATTTATACTAATATCCAAATTGAATTCAGGACAAAAAATGTATCATCCTCATCAACATTCAACTTACATTTCTTGACAACGAGTAGACTAATCAAAACAAACAATTAATAGCACATAATGATTCATTTGAGCATGTCGATACATTTCTTAGTCTTACTCAATCAAGGGGTCCATAGATATCACTCCTCCTATATAAGGGGGACAAAATCCCATCTATATCATTCACATCCTTTCACGTGATTCATGATATATCTAATCACCATAATAATGGCCATTTTGGTCAAAGACGACACAGGATGGCGTCAAAGTATTTGACTCTTCATGTAGAGGACCATAGTGACTTCAAGCTAAAGGACTTGCTTCACTATGGTTATATGAGAATTGCTAATGACACACTCTATAACAAGTCAGTCTAGTACACTTTTTCTCTAATAATGCACCTTATATTGACTCGATATCATATATTCATGACTTAAAACCATCAGTCACTATGCATACTAGTCTTGATATATTATTACTATCCCATATTGCAATAATACTTGACTAGAAACAATATAAGAATAACAATTATTTTAGGGACAATTAATTATTAAGTTATATTACACAGATATAAAGCCAAAATTTAATAATTGTGTTGCCTAAAAAAAATTATGATACAATGTGTGTTATTACAATCATCTCATGATTGGCTCCTAGGACATACACCAACAGGTAGGTTGTAATATCTTATGATTCAGAAATTCAAAATCATTCCTAAAGAGTGGAATGAATTACTTATAGGGTGTCACGGGCCTAGCGGAAATTAGTAGGAAGTACAAAAAACTGAAATTGGAATCATTGAATTAATGAATGAGGACCTCAGAGTAGAGTGAACTGAGGCTAGTTGAGATATGGATGTTAATTAGAACATCTAAAATTATAGTTAAAAGCCTCAGGATAGCACGGAATTAGAGCCAAAATAGTCAAATAGAGAGTTACAGAGGCTAGTGGCATTTTTGTAATTTTGGGCAACTTTTAGAAAACTTAAAGGAGAAAATTTTAAATGGAAAAATTGAGTTTTCTAGGGTTCTCAAAGGCCTCAGAAATCATGGAAACCATTATAATGGTTTAAACCCTCCCAGTGTGTGTTTTCGATAAGAGTTGACTGAAACTTTGACCAGATGATTTGAGATAGTTCTGAACTCCATAAAATTGGAAGAGCATATTTTTATTAAACTAGAGGACCTAAATTTCCATATGAAAAAGATGATTCTAAAAAAGGAGCTAAAATGGCCAAAACGAAGGAATGAAAGTGGAAGGACGTAATCAGTATTACAAGAATTGTTATAAAAATCTTCCTCCACCTTTTAATATAATCAAGTTAACTTCTCCACTCTTCTAAAATGACACTTAAGCTCAGAAATAGACCATCCATGTCGTCCAAGACATATGGAGGAGAGAGAAAGGAAACTTAGGCAAAAAGGTATGAAAATACATGGAATTTTGCAACAAGGTAGTTATGAAACTTTCTCCTCTCTTTATTTTCTGTCTCTTGATGGTTTTACATTCTTAAAAGGAGGAGTCTGATGGTTGACCTCTTGAGGAAAAAGTGAAAGTTTGAAGCAAACAACTATGGTATAAAAATAATCATTTAACAAGCTTTCAAATGAGGTATGATGTAAGCCATGATATTGCCAGTTCCTTGGTCTTCTTCTTCTTCCATAATTTAGCCTAGAGAGAGAGAGAGTAAGAAGAAATTTTTTTTTTTTTAAGAAAATTTATTAGAAACAAGTGCTTAGAAGTGTGAAGAGTAAGATTATGCAAAAAGAAAGCCATGAGAGGCTATAGATAACAAGTTGTGAAAATTAGGATTTTAATTGTACCTAGGGATTTATAGAGGTTTCTAGTGATGATTTAGATTGTGTAAAACTATGTGTGAGTTCTCAAAACATCTAAGAAGCTTTATAGATGGTAAATTCCCTAGAAAAATAAGCAAAACTCCATGGGCTCTTGTATGTATGCATGTCTCGGCCAAGGGGTCTATGAGGTGCCTAAGGAGAGCTTTCTTTGATTCTAAGGATACAAATGGCCTAGGAATGAATAATAAGCACCAAAGGAATCATTGGTTTGAACTTAGAAACCATATCTTAAAAAGTGAAATTTTGAGTTCCATTATGCCCAAAGAAGCAACTTGGTATTAAGCTCCTTGATTTGAGTTTATGATGATTCTAATAAGCTTAAATAGAGTCATGTGACTTAGATTGAGTGAGAAATTAGAGCTAAGATAATGAATTGTGTGAGTTGCTTCATTATGCTATTATATGGAGCCATATGAATGCTTAAAGCTAGAAGTAGCTTATATAAGGCTTGTGTGAGGTTAAAGATGGTTCCATTGATACCTTTGTGTGTTGTTTGATGTGTGTAGGCCAAGTAAATCAAGTTTCTCCCAAGTATGCTTGTGAGGCTGAGGGAAGAGAAGTTAGAAACCAAGGAGAAATTTGGTTCATTCTTGAAAAAGTAGCTCTCCATCCTTTCTTGTATGCATTTCTTGATTGTTGGATTATCATTGAATGCTTGTATGGATGTTTGAATCATAAAACATGTTTCTAGTTATTGGTTTGATGTTATGATACCATTATATTTCTTGAATTGTGTTTGGAATGTGATTTTGCTCTTGATGGGTGAGGTGATACCAAAAGTCCCTTGGAATAGGTGAGGTGAAGCCAAAAGTCCTTAGAAATGGGTGAGAGAAGGCCAAAGGTCTCTTAGAATGAGTGAGGTTAAGTCAAAATTCCCTAAAAAATAGGTGAGTCTAATCCAAAAGTCCCTAAAAAATAGATGAGGCTAAACCACAAGTCCCTAGAGCTTGATTTTAATATTGACATGTTTATGTGAGTTTGAAAACATGTTTATGTTAGATTTTTGGAAGCTTTTGGTGCATGCTTGTGTTCTTTGATATGATAATATGCCATGTATGCTTACTTGAAAGGTGAAAGAGCAATTGGGATTATTTGAATCTCACCTTCTCCCACTTTCCATTTAACTTTGTCTAGGTGAAGTCCAAGGAGCAAAGAATGGGAGCCATGGAGCATGAATGATGATACTTTGACAATAGAATAAGATATTCTGTAACTTGATATCAAAGTATGTATGTATAAATTATTTATGAATTGTAAACCCTTGAGCATGTGTAAAAAAGTATATAAATATGTCATATGTAATGAATATAAAGCCAAATGTATGAGAATGTAGAATTTTAACATCATTGAGCCAAGATGTCTATGTGTATTTATGCATGTGGGATGGTGAATTTGAGTTACATGAGGACTTGGACCTATTATGATGCCTTTATACATAGTGTTTGAGCTTTTGGACTGGCTCAAATGGTCATGGTTCTTGTATAGAGCTATTTGGTACCATTTGGAGCCATATTTTGCACCTAAACCAAAATTAGACCAAATGAATGAGTTTGGGAATGAAATTTGGCAACCATATAAATCTCATTGAGAGTATTTTATAGAGCTAAAGAGTAGAATTTTTGGAGTTTTATGGAATATTTTATGATTTTTTAAAGTTGGCCAAATTATATAAAACTGTCATTGCAATATGCTTCTAGACAATCTGGTTTTTGGTGTTTTTGGAGGGCCAAATGATGTCCAATACTCATGAAATTTTATAAGTATGTATCCGGTATCATACTCTTTCTATAGCCACCAAGAGCACCTCATTTGGAGTTCTGTAGAGGGAGAACCAAATTTTTAAAGTTGTATGATAGTACCAGTAATGTAACTCGACTTTTGGTACTATTCCATCAATTTTCATGAGTTAAACACTATTTTCTTGATCTGGATTTATTTTTAATCATTATTAGACATCCAGAGCTTTCTAGAAAACTATCATATGTATGATTTTAATTTTTCTAAAATTGGTTATGATTTTTTAAAGTTAGTACAAAGTTTATGTGCATGTCATCAATTTGGGTCCTATGAAGATTTTATGTATTCCTTGTGGTAAACGTACTAAAATGTGTTTGAGCAAACTTGTTTATGATAAAAATAAATTAAGAAAAGGAAAGACTGAGGGTTGGACCCCCATAGCTCTAAATGAACCCTGTATGGCTAAAACTACGTGTTGAAAACCTAAGAAAGATGTGAATTGCATGGAAGATGTACTTGTGCCAACTTATGATGCTTAAACTTAAACTAAATTTTCATGCTTCTTTTTTATGTTTTTGGTCCATTAAGTATGTTATAGATGGAAGATGATATTGGTAAGGTCATATGGCCTATATGGTCAAATTTTCATTATTTTGGCCTTTAATGAAGGTTATTTTCCTTGCTAAAGGCATGAAAGTTCTTGATAATGAATGTTTTATGCCTTATTTGGTGATGCTTCTAGTTAAACAAACATACTATGACTGAATTGGCATTAAACCATGTTAATATAAAGGCTAAGAAAACATCTTATCAATAGATCCCAGGATCTTGTCGACAAGATCTTGTGTTCTGCAGTGTAAATTTTAAGACCTTGTCAACAAAGTCTTTCGTCAATAAGTACAAGGTTTTTTTGCCAGTAGTACAAGGTCTTCTATTATAGTATGTTAAGACATATGGTTTAATGGTGTGACATAGGTCCATGATCCTAACGCAATATTAGTCCTCAAATTGCTCCCACCATAAGATGAAGATCTTGCTATACAAATCTGACCATGAAAGGAAAGGGTTTTACATAGATCAAACCCAAATGACAAGATACAATTTGGGCAAGGTCTTCATGATAACCTCAGGAAGTACAAGGTTTCACAAGGAGATCAATATAAACATTTACTAACCTAGGGTGTACTCAAACCTGAGTACAGTGCCCATAATGTGTGTAAGGTAATTGTGTATTAATGATATGTGTGAGGAAAGCACTCATACCTATTGCCCTAATGACTACCTAAGCCTCATCTGTTAGGCAGATTGACCCAAGAAAAAAAAGAGAGAAAAACAATATATATTGATATAGTCATCTGCCTTAAAGTTTTAATCCACATGTTATCTATCCTAGCAGAAGTTAAATATACAAATAATAAAATGCATAAATAAATAAAATGCATCTGAATTGACAAAAGCATACTATTTATCTTAATCATGTGAAGCAATCAATACATACAAGGGTAATCGTAATAAAGAAAAGGTCATATTATTTAATAGAACTAACTTAAAATTAGGCTTAACTCTCAAAAACTTCTCTAGTAGAGTCACCAAATTGTCACACTCAAAATGTGATTATAAGGTGCCCAAAAAGAAAATTTTTGATTTTTGGAAATTGAAAATTGAATGAAGGAGTGTTGCCATCAAAATCTTAATTATAGAAGGAAAAATTTGGAAAAACTTTTTTTGAAGAAAAAAGATGGAAAAGTATAGTTTGTGAATTAAAGATGGGTTTGGGAGTTGATTATCATAAGAAAGGTATTAGGCATCCATAGCACCCATTCAAAAAATGGTTACCCTAAATATATTGTGCAAAATAAATATAGCCTTAATTTTATCTAAATTAGCTAATAAAACCACATGCAAAAAATAAAAAAAAAAGAATAAAACAATATAAAAATATTTAAAAAATGGTAAACAAAAATGAAATGAAATATAATAAAATACTTGCAAAAGCAAGAATAAAATAAAATAAGATATTTGCAAAAATAGAGAAAATGAGATATTTACATAAACAACAAATGAAATATTTATGAAAAATGGAAAAATAAGATATTTACAAAAACGGACACAATAAAATATTCACAAAAAAAAAAGACTTGATATAAGAATGTGACCTAAGGCCTATGTACCCAGCGAAGGGACCAAAGCCCATCTAGTTTGAATTGGAGTAAAAATGTGTGTTACTAGTGTGGTGACTTTTGTTTGTTTATTTATTTATTTGTGAAGAGAGTAAACAAAATTAACTTGATTTCATAAATAAAGCAAATTTGTATATTGGTTGGTGTATTTTAATTTATGAAAATTAAATGAATCTCACTTTCTTGTTTTCTTCATTTTTCTCTCTTTTCCATTTTTTATTTCTTAAGAAGGCTTTTTTATTTCATTTTTCATTATACTTTGGAAAACTAATTCAATCAAAAACAATTTTTTTCATTGTTTTGGGAAAAAAAGGAAAACTAATTAGTAACTTTAAAAACTAAACAAAGTAAAATAAAAATAAAGGAAGATTGCGTTTACTTGATCGCCTTCACATCTAGACCTTCTTGCATTCATATTAACAAGTATCAGCCCTCTCCATAAATTGCGTCTCACACAAGCAAAAAAGAGATTACAAATGGGAGGGCACAATCGCATCATAGCCCCAAAATTATACTAGTTATTCCATCAAGAAATAAAATGACACTAGCATCATAATAAATCCAAAATAGCACTCCACATAATCCCAACATAGCAATTCTATTGTTGGAGATTAGAAAGCCCCGGACATGATGTTTTAATAATAAAAAAGCAGTGAAACTAGTATTCCCATTTTGATGAAAATCTTTACCACATCTCATTGGCAATAAGCTCTAAGATAACGCTTGCATCATCTTTCCAAAATACCATCAATAATTTTATCCCAAACCCCAAAATGGTGCTGGCACACTAATATAACCAAAATAGTATTCCCAGCATTAAAAAAAAAAATTCAAGATCATCATATTACCGCGGCAGGGAACAAGGATGAGTTCAAGTAATATATAATCTCATAAATGGGGTATGTATGCGCCAAGATCAAGAACCAAACCATAAAGTACTTTAGAATGTATTTCACATTCCAAGGAGATGTATGTTCAAACGAGTATTGCACGAGATCAGAAAAATCCCAAAGAATGTAAACCCCTTCCTACTTTAACGTCCATCAAGATATATTTGAGTTCTCACCGATTCGTAACTGAAAACAATCCGACTGAGCAACTCAATAACAACTAGGAACTGACATTGAAAGTTAGGTAATCAATTACCTTTACGGACACTTGTGACGACAGTCCCTCCTTCCTCTTTTGTCTCTTATGGCCTCTGCTCTTTCCTTCGTTTTTTGCTCCCTTGGTCGCCGCCCCCCTTCTTAATCCTAACTTCACCCTTCTATAGTCAAACATTAGGGTTTTCCACACAAGGAAATTTTGAATGACCATTCAATTCTCCTCTCCAAAGATTAGGGCTAACCCAATATTTCCTTTTTCAAGAGCTTTCTGTTTCCAACGTTCCTTGTCTATTAAGAAAAGATGAATAGAATGCCTTCACTTTCAAGTAATGCAATTTGAGCCACTTTTCCTTTTTTCTCATAACATGAATTAGGCTTAAAACAAAATGAGGCATTGAGCTTTTACCTTGGGAATCTTTTTTTTTTTTGGTTTCTTTTTTCTTTTTTGGGATTATTTTATTAGCTTAAAATTAGATTAAAGTTGATTGAAAAATTAAACCTAATTCTAATAACTCTTTTTTTGAATTATTTTATTGACTCAAAATTAAATAAATTTGACTAAAAATTTAAACTTGACTCAAATAACTCATAAATTAAAATTGACCCAAGAATTAACTTGAATTCGATGACATAAAAATTAAAATGACTTTAGTAGTGAAAATGGCTTAAAAAATAAATACAAACCTAAAATATTATTTTTTATGTATTTTTTAGAAATATCCAGACATAATACAGTGTTCACCACTTGTTACCCACTTATATTAAAAATGTCTACGGCCTAGTTGCTCATCTATAATCATATTACAATGTTAAATGCTTTATTGAATTAGTCTAGCACTAGCAGGATTTTAATATAATCAACAATCAATAAAATCACAAAGAGATACAAGTTTAGCTAAATACCAAGCTATGTAAGTGGTCATTCCAAGACCCCCAAATGACCCGATTTGATAGTTGTGAAAGGAGTATGAACACAGTGGTGGCGCAGCAAGCTCCAAATATGTAACTCCAAGTTCGTTTGTCCAATTTGTCATTTATGTAGTAGATGTTACTGCAAAACCCAACAAAAGCACCGAATTTTGTTTCAATTTCAAGAATACCCATTTAGATCAACCAATTTGGGATTGGAAATTGAGGGAAATATCACAGTTTGCGTAAGTTATAAGTTGAATCACATATCCGAAAAGGAGGAAAGTACAGTTGAAGGCTAGCCCCACTGCTTTCCAATGCAAACGCAGTAATTCATCAAGCACTTTGAACCTATTCTGTATTGAAACAAAAGGAACCCCAATGCACCCACAGTTCTAATCTTCTCAATCATGCCCTCTCCCCTCCTCAGCCATGACAAACAAATAGCTAAAGAAAAAATAAAGGAAAAGAAAAAAGATGCCTGTATCAGAATTAAGGTTCTAAAAAACAACGTACCTAAATTTCAGCAGAGAACATCGAACTCCCAGATCGATAAAGCAACAAAACAAGAAGTAGAGAGAGTGTGAGAGCACAGGTGCAAACCTTACAACTTGACTTACCCAATTAAGTTGAGAAGAGAAGTAAAGATGGGGGAGGTGTCACTGTGTTACATTAGGTGTGTGTTCTGTTCTCAAGAGTTTCGAGTTCGACTTTTAGTTCTATAATACTAGGATTTTTTTTATTTAGTTTTCAAATCAATATAAATTTATATTAGATATTATTATTTATATGTTTTTATATATTATTATTTAGTTTTGGAAGAAATGGTGCTATTTCTAGTTGCTACACTCGAATAAGGGTTTTAGAAGTTTAGATTTTTGGAGAGCATAGAAAGACATGCTAAAGGAGAAGAATGAATAAAGTGAAGGGGCAAATTAGTGAGACAAAAATTAGAGGGAAGAAAAAAAATTTAGAAGGAGGGACATTAGGAGGGGTGACTATAAAATTATAAAATTTTAAGTGTCTAACTGAAAGAAAATCTTATTTTAAGTGCTATTATATAATTTTAGTCAAAATTTTTAAATATATTTTACAAATTATAAATAGTGTGGAAGCTCCAGGCTCATCCCAAGACCCTTATGAATATGATTATTACCTTCATATAAGAGAAAATAAAATTTAAAAATACATGTATTTTTTTATTTGAAAGAAAAAAACTCAAACATAAGGTAGTGAACAACAATTTCTAAAGAAAATAGTTGAGGAACCAAAAAGAAAAGAGAAAAAGACCCCAATTGGACCACTATGCTCTAAGTTATTGCATTTTAATGTTTTGATATCTATATCTGTATTTTCTTCCTATATCCTCTTTTGAATATTTTTCTTTCATATCCATTACATAAATCTTGAAAAAAACATATTAAAATAAGTAGTCATATACCCAACATAATTGAATACATACAAAGATATGAACTTTAAAAGTTTCAAAGTTTTTCAAAAACAAAATTAATAAGACAATAATTTGAGAGAAACGAGAACATCAAGAAAAACTTACATTAATTTTAAGGGAGAGAAAATATGTAAAAGTGTGATAATATGATAAAAAAAATTGGAATTAAAAAATATTATTCATATTTTCTCCACTCTTGAAGAAAAATTTTCTTAGAGTTAAAAATTTTCATTTTTTTTTAATTCTCATGAAAAAGTTCCATGAGAATTCAAAAATTTACACAATTTTTATCTAAAGTTAGCACTAAAAGTTTTGGCACTAAAATAATTGTTTCCCGGCAAAAATATTTAGAGGATTATAAAGTAACTCCTAAAAACTTTTTGAAACCGGAAGGGTATCAGAGGTAATTTAGACAAAAGTATAAAAAATTGAACATAATTTCCTTTATATTTAAAAAATATATATGAATATTATACTGTCAGGAATATATTTTTCATTGAGTGCTACGCAAAAGTCTTGGAGAGGGCTTGGGTCCTCCGCGAAGACGAGAGAAAGCAAAAGCCAAAAAGGCAACCACTAAGTACACAACTTTCGTGTTGTACATATGTATCTCTAGCTATATTAGTTCTCTCTGTCTTCATTTGTGTATGATTGAACTTAATGGGAACCATAGGCTATTTATAAGGAGAAGCCATTGAAGTGGTCTTCGCTTGCAGGAAGCAAATAAAGACTCCGTATTTCTTCACCTCCAACTCTTCTTCATTAAATGGATGGATGAACCATTCTTTACCAACTACATATGCATCTTTTTCCAAATATCTGATTAATTAATTAAGATGCCCTATAGTTTACACTTTCTTTCTATCGTCCTATAGGAGTATTGAATATTTGATCATTTTAACTTTTTTTTTCTTGGGTCTTTGTGGCCTTGGAGTGAATCTATCTATGTAAGAAATAATGGCAGAACTGGTTTCGAATTCGGTGTAGTTTGTTCCTTACACAAAATAGTAGTGAAGAATCGTCACTTCATATTAAATATTTGGGTACATATATATCTTTTCATGGAATTAGTAAATATGTTTTAAAACGAGTGCATTAACTAATCAAATCTGGGATGCAACTAATTGAGTATTCTTTCATGAAACGAGGATCTGCCCTTCTATCCCATACTGGAAATTTTCAAAATGAAGAAACGGCTATAAGTTTTGTTCCCAGTTTCCACCCACAATTTAATTTTTTTAAAAATTACTCTTTGCTCTTTTCATACATAATTACACGACTCTTCCTTTTACTATAAAAGCATAAATACGCTTTTTTTAAAAGGCAACAAATATACGTAGCTGGCTCATTTTAGCCAAATGCCCTCATTCAAGTTATAACAAAAAGTTCAAGGGACGAGGCATTTTTAAGTACGTAACATTCTTACAAAACTCCCAATTTTTATTCCCATGGAAAGTTGGGACTGCTGAATTCCGGCGAGGTGTGTCAAAACACTATTTTGTCTATCCTAATCGTAAACTTAGTTGGAAATAATAAAAAATTTAAACAAAAATAATAAAA
This sequence comes from Erythrophleum ivorense, assembly GCA_026724425.1. Classification (NCBI taxonomy): domain Eukaryota; kingdom Viridiplantae; phylum Streptophyta; class Magnoliopsida; order Fabales; family Fabaceae; genus Erythrophleum; species Erythrophleum ivorense. The sequence goes on along the minus strand of JAIUCV010000037.1, from coordinate 86,006 downwards.
TAAAATAATGAACAAATACATAAATATTATAAAATATATTAATTATTAATATAATAAATAAAAATATAGATTAAAATAAAAATCATATAATAACAAATAAAATGAAAAATTATTTTGAGAAATATTACAAATAACATATAAATTAGTAAAAAATTTAAAAAGAATATACTATTTAGTATATTAAATATAAATAAAATAATAATCAAAATAAATATATACATAATACAACAATATAATAATTAATAAAATACTATATACATATACATATGCATATATATATAATATTTTATAGGAATTTGTATAAAAATTTTATTTTTTGGGGGGCCATTATTTAATTTTTACCCAAAAAAATTGACCCAGCCCAACTGCCCTAGTTCAATGACATACTAGGCCAATCATTGCTATGCTTTGATTGTCACTAAAAGGTTTAAAAATAGTGGCATCACATGTTACATTTAGCGATGAGGGAGGTCACCACTAAAGGTGTTTTAGTGGCGACCATAGTCGACACTAAAAGATTATTTGTAGCAACTATGGTCACCACGAAAAATTTATTAGTAGCAATGTCCGTCACCTAATAATATTTTAGGGGTGACTTTTGTCATCACTAAAAGATAAATTATTACTGAGAGGTTTTTTTCTTAGTTACGATTACTGTTGCCACTAATAGTGCAAATTTTCTTATTATCTTATTCTTAATTAAGCAATATTTTCTTAAAAAACGTAAAATTCAAATAATTATACAAAGAATTTTGAAAATGAAAGTAAAATTGAATCACATTGAAATAAAAGTAAAATTGCATTGAAATAAACTTCATATTCGGAGATTGTACAGATACATAATTAGCAATTGAAAAATTAAAGTCATATACTCTACATTCATTACTAATAATTGTTTAGCTATTTGAAAATGGAACTAGTGAAGTTCCATAAACTCAATATGCTCCTTCATCCTTTGAAGCTCACCCAACCTTCAAAAGGAAAAAAATCATGTTATTAAATTTAGTTCCAATAATAACCTTAAACTAAAACAAAAACAACTCTAGTTAAAATATTGAACAACATTTGAGTTCAAGTTTAAACTTGAAACCAATCTTTAATTGAGATTCAAATTATAAGAAATAGGCATTGCTTTACAAATATACCATTATTCATCTAAGATCACTGAGCTGGTCCACTAAAAGCACCGCCACTCGAAGGTAGATGTCCCTGCTAGAAAGAAAAGCAACTTTAAGTATTTTTCATTGTTGGAAAAGGGAAAGGAAGTGTATTATATACTCGTTGCTGCAATGTAGACAATAAGGTAGCAACTTGTGCACAAACTTCATCCTGCACTTATTGGGTCATCTAAGCTCACTCTTGCTGTAACTTCTGTTCAAATTCTTCCTATATCTTTTGTTCCATTTCTTCATGCTCTTGTGCCATATAGGCACAATCCTCATCCCGCTTTCGTTCCATTTCTTCCTGGACTTCCTTTATTACTGATGACACTCTATAGTCCACATCTACTGAGTCAATAGGTCTCTTTTTTTAGGGTTTCTTTCCATACCCCTTGCCACGAACAAATCCCAACCGTGTGCCCAATACAGTAGATAAAATCTTATCTCCAGTCATGTAAGATTCGAATTATGATGATTGTTGTTAGAGAACAAGCTCATACAAGCAACCCTATAATTTAAGCAACAAATTAAAATTGTGGACAATAAAGTATAGTTGAACAAAGTATAAAAATGGAGTGATGTTTAGAAATTACATGAATCTCATGAGATTTGGGGTTAGCCCACTCTATCTCCCCTTCTTTTGTCCGGTGAGTATGTTATGCCTCCCATACCACATCAGGTTCTACTGGTTCCCCAGTAATGGGATCCCTCTAAAATATTGTACGGATATTATTTCATCTTGTAATCATAAGACAAGCAAAATGGGTATATAGACATGCAATTATAAATAAGAAAAGAAAATGTCATCCATACTAGGCTATGCTCCATTTCTGCAAAAGATCATGTGCCACATGTATGCTTGGTCGCTTGCTTTTCCCCATTTAGTTTATTTTTGTCACTCATTACCTGAAAAATTAGGCAAAAACGTGTGTTATCCTTTAACAATAATTATAAGAATTGCATGAAATTAAACATGTTCAAACCATACTATATAACAAGAGTATACTTCCTTGAAATCCTCAGTAGCCTAATGCTGGAGTAGCCACTCCCAATCTATAGGATGCACATTAGCTGGTCGAACTACACGTCTATCCTTATCTGTATTTAATAGTCTTACTAGGTCATGCAACTTAGTCTTCCAATTCCTAAATAGCCTCTGCAATGTGCTCATAGTGAGGTACTTCATCAACAACTCAAATTGACCCTCGCGTGATTCAAATTTGTCCTATGAACCACACATATAAGTAATTATAATCATGTATGTAAAGGTTTAGTTTACTAAAAAATGAAATATCATTTAGTTTACATAATTATCTATATACAAATATTACTTTAACTTTTAACCACATAACCTCACCATTTTTTTCTTACTGAGTGAGCCAGTCACCATCTCTGAATAGTAAAGTGGTATGAACTATCCAACCACAGTAACTAGAGAACTCACGAGCACCCTCTCCAATTGCTCACTCATGGTCTTTAAAAATATCAATAACAATCTTTTCACCATATTTTGTCTTCACATCAACAGACACACACTTATACTTCCCCCCACCCTTTCTTAACTGTACTACAAGAAGCTGAATAAGGTATGTAGGTCATTAAAAATATTTAAATGTCAATATATATGTATATGTGTGTAGGGAGCAAACAAGTAAACTGTAAATAGACAAAATCTAAGAGTAGTTATACCTGTACTACTTTGATTCAGTGATGGCTACAAAGAGGGAGAATCCTTATGTTCCTGTGTCACTGATCGTACTAATGTAGGTCTAGTAGACTCCCTGCATTTAGAAATATTCTCTGTTTCTTGTCCTGATAGTAATGTCACATTACCTATATGGTCACATCTTAATTGACTATTACTGCGTCCGTTTCATCTTCCACCTCTTCCTCCTACCCTCTCGTGCCCACCACTTGACATTTCTTGAAAAAAAATGCAAATAAAGTGTGAGATACATCAATTTGAATCCAAACATTAAGTTGATGACAAAAACATAAGGCATTTCATATATTTAAGCTATGTTGTCATTAGTATCATTAGTGTCGTTTGTATCATTCTCATCGAGTATGTCTTCACTATCTTCTTCATTGGCAGACACATCCTTGTCATCATCATTAATGAATTCATCCACCACATTAATTGCGTTTGGCCCACTTGGCCGAGGACCTTCACATGAATGGTTTATTGTTTCTGGCTGAACATCATCCCTATAAAGACAGACCACTAAGTCTATGTCCACATCATCATTAGTAGCCACATTGATGTCAACTTTAACTTGTTGATAAGCCTCATCACTTTGTAGTTCCTCATTGTCCCCAGTTATGCCATTATCAATCACCTCGACACATTAAAGAGGTCACGGGGATTTGTCTTTAAAACAACAAGCCAATCTGGGTCACAAATATCCTATAGATAAAATACTTATTTTGCTTGAGATGCTAAGACAAATGGCTCATTTGAGTTTAGTGAATATCGAGTGTTAATACTTGTAATTCCATACTTGTCAACCTTGTATCCTCTTCCTAAATGACCCACATCCCACTAATGACACTTGAAAAGATATACATTCTTATTCCCAACATACGACAATTCATATATATCTTCCAAGATGCCATAATATTCTTTTGTTCCATCTAAATCATCACCCCTTGCAAGAACTTCATTATTTTGCGTTCTCCTCCTGGAGGCTCGATCTTTAGTATGGAATCTAAATTTGTTCACCATAAATGTGGAATAACGATGGACCATTTTGAGTGGTTGAACTCCAAGACTTATGAGATCATCATTTGCTTCACCTCGTGCATTTAATTCTAAAACCTGTAAATGAAAACATGTATGGATATAGTAACTTCTATATTGATCAATGGAAACATGAAGTCAAAACATACCTGTGCACGAAGCCATCCTAAGAACTCCTTAACCATTGAAGCTTGTATTTTAGTCTCCACCTTGTGCTTCCTACAATATATAACCTCATTAATTAAGACATGAAAATAAGAATTTTTTTTTAGGTAAATGATGGCTAAGTCCTATAGACTTACTCAATAAATGGCCAAATGTCTTCGCAGTTTTGAAGCACATATATACAAGCTTGATTGAACTCTACATCTGATAGACATTTCAATTCGTAACGTCCCCTTGCTTGTCCTCTTAGATTGAAAATAGATGTCTTATCATATTCTTCATGTCTATCATCATTTCTAAAAGGTCTATTAAACTTTGTGGGGATATTTTTTAGATAAAGAGAGCAAAAGGTAAGGCGTTCATCTGCTAAATAACCTTCTGTAATTGAACTTTCTGGATGAGCCTTATTGCGAACATATGTTTTCATTGTCTGTAAGTATCTACATGTATAAGTTAATATGAACAAGGTAAAGCATCTTAATAATAATAATAATAATAATAATAATAATAATAATAATAATAATAGACATTAATGAATTGGTCTGTCTTACCTCTCAATAGGGTACATCCACTGATATTGTACAAGTCCACCAAACTTAGCCTCTCTTACCAAGTGAACAAGTAAGTGGACCATGATATCAAAGAAGGCAGGTAGAAACACCATTTCCATTTTGCACAATGTAATTGCAATTTGGGTTTCTAAGATATTAAGATCTTCCATTCTCAAGCACTTGGAACATAAGTCTTAAAAAATTTTCCCAACTCTATTATAGGTTCTAACACTTCCTTGGGCAATAACCCACGAACTCCAAGTGAGAATAGGTCTTGCAACAATACATGATGATCATGACACTTCAACCTAGAGATTTTTCGCTCATGGACATTAACACACCTCAAAATATTTGAGGAGAAGGCATCAGGATCCTTCAAATTTGCCAAAAAGTTACAAATTTTTTACTTCTCTTGTAGGGACAATGTATAACATGCTGTTGGAATTAAAATTTTGTTCCTATCTTCTATTGGGTGCAACTATTGCCTAATCCCCAAATCAACCAAGTCGTATCGACTCTTCAGTGTATCTTTGGTCTTTCCAACCACACCCATTAATGTCGACACTATGTTATCAGACACATTTCTTTCTATATGCATAACATCAAGGTTGTGTCGAAGCATAAGGGTTTTCCAGTAGGGTAGTCTAAAGAAAATGCTCTTCTTCCTCCAATTGAAAGCATCATTGGCATGGTAACGCTTTCGCTTCTGACCTTTCCCAAAACTCACATTGCCCAGTGCCTGGAGCTGCATAAGTACTTCATCACTGCTTAGAGGAGAAGGTGCAATTGAATGTTTAACTTTCCCATCGAATGCCCTCCTATTTAGATGCCATAAATGATTGGTCGGAAGGAAACGATGATGGCCCATGTAACACAACTTGTTTCGTAAAGAAGTAGAATGTGTGTCCTTGTGGCAACAAGGGCATGCAAGCTTCCCCTTGGTGGACCACCCTGATAGGTTTCCATATGCTAAGAAGTCATTGATTGTCCAAATAATAGCTGCACGCAACTTAAAATATGACTGGGAGTAATCATCGTATGTGGCAATGCCATCATTCCATAATTCTTGTAACTCTTCAACCATTGGTTGCAAGTACACATCTATATCATTACCTGGACACTTAGGATCTGGAATAAAGAATGTTATCATAAGGTATGGGTGCTTCATACATAACCATGGCGGCAAATTGTATAGAACTAGCACAACCGGCCAAATACTATGATTAACACTCATATTTTCATAAGGCTAGAATCCATCACTAGCTAAACCCATGATTAAAAATATATTATAACAAATAAAGATGAATAAATTTTAAATATTTTATTGTTATTCACGTTAAAATGTTTAAGACATCATTTTTTAATGGAAAAAATTACCCATGATTAAAATTTAAGAATTTTTCATATTTAATAAATTAGATATAATAAATTAGGAAAAATTAATATTGAAATCAAATAAACTTAACCAAATTAAAAATTTGTATTATAATAATAAATAATATATATCTATTTTTTTATTTCTTATATTTTATATGTGCAATATATAATTTTGTGTTATATTATTTTCTTTTGAACTATATATATATATTAAACAATTCATAGTATACCTAAAACTAACTTATGATACAATTAACTAAAGTGTCAATAACTTACTTTAAGTCTTTTCCTTCGAGTCTCAATGATGCCACAATTTCTGATTGGGGTTCAAAAATTGGTGATTTTAATGTTGAAGAGCTTAGTGATACTTTGATATCTAAATTTAATAAACAGACACACTAAGACTCAATAATAATTTGAGTAGTAATTTTAGTTATAATTTTTCTAAATTCTAATAGTAAGTAATATTAATTTTGGTTATTAGAAATAATTTTAAAATTTAAAATTTTTAATTATAAAATTTAAATTTTTAGGTATAATTTTTCTTGAATAAAATAAATATTTGGCAGCCAAGATAAAAGGAAGTGAGAGAGATAAAAAATATATGTATTTAATTATATATATATATATATAATATACAGTATATTATATTTTAATTAAAATTAATTTTTTAAAAAATTTATTTATTTAAAATAATATTTTTTGAATTGAACTTTTTAAGTTTTGTTTAAATAAATAAATCTTATTTGAAAGAACATGAAAAATATTGTTACTTCAGTTATGGCTAAAAATAATATAAGGAGATTTTGTCTAATGATATTATTTCAAATAAGATTTAATAGCGTTTTCAAACTGATTTATTGTTCTAAATAAATTGAAATAATTTTTTAGTATAAAATTTTTAATATGTTGTTCCTTGAGTTATGGTCAAAGATAATATAAGAAGATTTTGTCGAACAATATTATTCCAATTAAGATTTAGTAGCGTTTGGAGTTGATTTATTATTCTAAGTAAATTGAAATAGTTATTTTAGTATAATTTTTTTAATAAAGCAAATTTATTATGTTATACAAATAATCAAATACATTATTTTTTGTATCTTGTAAAAAATAGTCTCAATGATATTTTGGTAGTGTATTGAAAAGTTGTAAAGATTTAATGGTGTTAGATTGGAAGATATAGTTTGTAAAATTATTCTAAGTTTATAAAATATATAGTAAAAAACTTTATTATAATTAAGTCTTTTCACGACTATTATCATATATTTTCTAAGAATCACTTTTGCAAATTTAATTAAGATTCTTAACAAAAAAATTTCAATATTTTAATCCTATAAATTAACATCTAAGTATAAAATTAATATATAAATTTTAAAATATAATAAAATATGTTATCATACTTTGGACTAAAATAACTACAAGCGATCATATAACTTCTTATATTTGTATTTTCATTTTGATTCATAAACATTTGTATTAATCTCCTATTTCATTTTAAATGTCCCTATTATTATACCTAAAATAATTATAAATAGAAAATACTATAAAATGATAAATATAGTTAATACACATTTAAATAAAGAGAGCAATTGGTACTACTATTACTATCAAGTGGTTTTTATTAAAAAACAAAAAAGAAAAGTAAGTTACAAATTATTTTTCCATAGTTTAGTTTAAAATTAGTTTGTTCATTTAAAGTGTGTTATTCAAGCATATGTGTTAATTATCATTTAATGATGTTGTCTAATGAAATGATCATCGACACTATTCACATATCGCTAAATAAAATTAAAATTGTATATTATTTTATATAATTTTCGTCAATGGATTATTGCTTTAAAATATATTAAACTATGTCATTATTTTTATAGTATCTAATGCAAGTTTTAAAATTCCATATTTCATTTCCACCACAAATTTATAAAATAGAAAATTCATCTTAGTCATTAATTTTGGAATAAATTATGTCAAGGTGCTTAATAGTTGATTAAATTATACTTAATTTTGATATATATATATATTATATAAAAATGTTTATTTTTTGTTAGTTAATTTTTTTTATTATTATATTAAAAATAAAATAAAAATTAAATATTGAAGTTGAATATTAAATCAATTATATTTGTTGATATATTCAAAATAAAATAAAATAAAATAAAATTTTATTAATTATCTTTGTTAATACATTAAATTAAGTTTTATTATTGAATTTTATTATTATATTATATTTGTAACACCATAATATATTAACCTCAACTAGTTTCCACTTAGATTTGATTCCATATTATTTAAAAAAAAAAGAGTAAATTGTGGCATTTTAAAGCTTTAAATAAGGGTTTAAATGATCATATTTCACCCCGTGGATCCCGTGAATCCATCAATCATATTCCCTACTCAAACTCTATCCATACAACTCATACATAGTATAAAACAATCCATGAACCATAGATATGAAGCCAAAAACCAGAAAAATGCAATTTCTCAAACAGGTCCAAAAGTCAGATTTTTTGCTCCAATTTGAAAAATCATAACTAATTCTAAAAAAATGGGAATTAAGCAAACTATAGCTTTCCAGAAAGCTCTAAATCTCAACTTTACATGAAAATAATTTCAAGTCATGAACATAGCATCTGGGTCACTTTTGACATCAAAAAACGCATAAAGGTCTAGTTGTCCCTGGTACTGGTACAATTTACTGTCATAAATTTCAACAATTCATAACTAATTCCACAAAAATAAAATATGAGAAAACTATACCAATTTGGAAATCTATAGATGTTAACTAGAAAGTAAAAATAAGTTTAGATAATTTTAGTAGCCTTTAGACCTAGAAAAATGATGGAACAGTAATAAAGGTCAACTGACATCCCTGATGCTAACATAGAATTTCAAAAAATTATTTGTCCATCTACAGACCTTCGATTGAGATGATCTGAATTGATATAGGTCACTATGAATGTCTAGTTTCTCTCTGTAAAATTTTATGGCCATTGGACACCGTTTGACCCATATGTGATAGAGGTGAAGCTATTGACCATATGCATAATAACAATACCATTTCTACCAAAATTGTCCAACTTTGAAAATTCACCAAAACTTCTCTAGAGCTCTGAATATTGTGCACTTTAGCTTTCCAAAAGGCTCTAAGCAAGACCTATATGTGTGCCAAATTTTGGGTCAAGAGGAGCTCATTTGGTTAGATCTTGATATAGCTCACAACTATGGCAACTTTAACACCCTACATGGGTCAAAAGGGGTTCAAATAGCTTCTTAAATGCTCGACCACCTTTTAGGAAAGTTTTAAAGCACTAATACATCACATATGAATTGCCAAGTGGTCCAAACCATCATGCATCTCAAACTCACTATGTTACACACAAGAATACACCTTTAGAAAAGGCCTACCAAATACCAAAAACTTGCATTCGCATTACTTTGGTTCCATAAATGGTTCATACATCACATATACATGCTTTTATAATTGTTCATCTATTTACATGTCAAAAATAATATATACATATACATTATTGGCATTTCTTTACATCAAAAGAACTAAAAGAAACTATACATTTAACTAAGTATGCCCAACTAGGCTTCTTGACTTTTACTTTGGTCACCTTGAGCTCCACCTAACATGTTAAGATGAGAGAGGGAAGGGGGTGAGATTCATGGAATCTCAATAGCTCATACACTCATTCAAGGAAGTAATCAAGGTATATAAACATGTTAAAACATGTAAGTAGGCATCCAACCATTCAAAATCATACAACACATGATTTACATGCCATGAATATCATATTAATGCTAAGAATAAGCTCTGGGGACTTTTGGTCTAGCCTCACCCTATTTTAAAGACTTTTGGATTGGCCTCACCCTTGGTCTAGGAACTTTTGACTTGGCCTCACTCATCCATGAGACTTTTGGCCTTATCTCACCCCATTCTTAGGGACTTTTGGCTCTATCTCACCTCTCACAAGGGATTTTTGGCACCACCTCACCTTTTAAGAGCAATTTTCACAACCCAAATCATAAGCATACGGTACCAATGCATCAAAGCAATATCAAATGACATGTCTCACAATACAAGTGCACACACAAGCATACAATGATCATCATACATCCAAGACTGCAATAAAAAAGAGTGGAGAGCTACCTTACAAGCCAACACAAGCCTTCCCTTTTAATTTCTCCCTTCCCTTCTTGATCTCACAATCACAACTAGATGGAGCTTGGGTTCCTTGGCCTAAACACAACAAAGAGCATGCAATTATTTTCTTGGAACTCAAACAAATACTCATAAAGGCTAGGAGATTCTTGCATTAAAACAAAATCTACAAAGTGTTTAAGAATCCTTAGTTTCTCTCTCTTGAATTTTACTAGCTCTTCTTTTAATTCTTTTGTATTTCCTAGTTTCTCACACTCTAATTCAAGGGTTTCATACTTGTTCTAGGTTAGAACAGTGCCATATTACTCAGCAACCCATGGAAAGGGAGCTTAGAAAAAGAAGAATAAAGTTTCAAGAAGAAGAAGCATGAAAATCTTTAAAGATTCTTACCTTTCTTCCCTTCTTCTTGGCTTCTTTGGTCTTTCTCTCTCTCTCTCTCTAGCCTTCTCCTTTGTTTTGGATGAAGTATAAGTTAGTTAGAAGAAAAGAAGAAGGTCTAGACTCTTTAAGAAGCAAAAATTTTCTTTTTCACACTTTTTTCAGAATAACCCTTACTATGATGAGCACATATCAGACCCAGTCCCCTATTCTTGGTACGGCGCGTGCTATTGCGAGTTTTTGTATGGGACACCCAAACTCGCTATAGCTAGATACATTCTCACTATAGAGAACTGGTACATTCGCTATAGCTAGTTAGAAACTCGCTATATCGAATAGGTACATTTGCTATAGGTAACAGGGGTCCTGGCTATAGCTAGCAGACTTAGAAAAATTTCAGAAATTCTAGTTATTACATTTCTACCCCCTTATAATAAATTTCTTTCTCGAAATTTAAATACATACCTCAAGGGAATAACTTTAGATATTTTTGCCTTATTTCATCCTTCAATTCCCATATTGCTTCCTCAAATGTCATACCTCTCCAAACTACTTTCACCAGAGGAATGTTCTTACTCCTCAGTTGTTTCAGCTTAGCATCCACAATTCTCTCCAATTTCACTACATAGGAAAGATTTTTTTGCAATTGAATATGCTCATATTCTATGACATGTGAGGGGTTTGGTAAGTATTTTTTCAACTGGGGGACATGAAAAACGCTATGGATTTGGGCTAAGTTAGGAGGTAAGGCTATTCGGTAAGTCATGGGTCTAATTTTCTTAAGGATCTCAAATAGACCAATATACCTAGGATTGAGCTTCCATACCCTTATTAACCAACCCACCCCTATCATTGGAAACACTAGGATGAACACATGGTCTCTGATCTCAAACTCTAACGGCCTCCTTCTCTGATCGGCATAGCTTTTTTGTCTACTTTGGGCCGTAAGGAGTTTCTTTCTAATCAATTCTATCTGTCAATTGGTCTGGTCCATAATCTCAGGTCCTATTAAGCTCCTCTCACTTAGCTCAACCCAACATAGAGGGGATCTGAACTTTCTCCCATATAAAGCCTTAAAAGGGGCCATCTAATTACTAGAATGGTAACTATTATTATACATAAAATCTGCTAATGGTAAATACGCACCCCAATTACCCCTCATCTCTAACACACATGCCCTCAATATGTCTTCCAAGGTTTGGATGGTCCTCTCAATTTCACCATCTATTTGGGGGTAATATGCAGTACTAAACCGCAACTTGGTCCCTATGACATGCTGCAACGACCTCCAGAAATTTGATGTGAATCTGGGGTCTCTATCTAAAACTATGTTATTGGGTACTCTGTGAAGTCACACTATCTCTTTGATATACAATTGGGCTAATTTATCTTGTGTGTAAGTAGTCTTGATAGCTAAAAAGTGTGTAGACTTCGTTAGTCTATCCACAACTATTCAAATAGCATAGTGTCTAAAGGATGTCCTGGGTAATCCCATAATAAAGTTTATGGCTATACTATCCCATTTCCACTTAGGGATATCTAGAGGTTGCAGTAACCCAGCGGGTCTTTGATGTTCCACTTTTACCCTTTGACACACTAGGCATCTAATCACATACTCTGTCACATAATTCTTCATCCCTGGTCACTAGAAAATTCTTTTCAAATCCTGATACATCTTCGTGGCACCTGGGTGGATACTATACTTACTCTTATGTGCCTCTTCTAAAATGCTTTCTTTTAATTTATTCTGACTAGGCACACAGATTCTATCTCGGTATACTATCATACCATCCTCAGACACCCTGAAATTTGGGGTCTTACCTTGAGAAATCTCATTCCTGATCCGTCTCAGGAACTCATCCTTTCTCTGGGCATTTAAGATCTGGGTTCTCAACTCATTCTCAATTTGGGTTTCACTCAGATACAATTTACTCGATACCAACTGATAGAGAGGTTCAAGTTCTAAATTCCTCTAGGAGCTCGTGCTCTTTAATCATCATATGGGTTATATGGATGGACTTCCTACTCAAGGCATCCGCCACCATATTGGCCTTGCCTAAATAATAGTTCAAGGTATAATCATAATCTTTCAAGAATTCCATCCATCTCCTCTATTTCATATTTAGTTCCTTTTGATCGAACAGGTATTTCAGACTTTTGTGGTCATTGTAAATCTCTACAGTAGCACCATACAGATAGTTGATAACTCCATAATTTATGATATAAAAGGATTATATTTGAGATAAAAATTAGGGAGTCAAATGCTTTCTTCTTGATTAATAGAGTTAAATTGGATTCAATCAAATAAAATAAAGAAAGTGTTTTATTGTATTTTCTTTAGCAGTTTGAGCCTCACTTTTTGATTGATTTCAATTTCAGGAAAGATAAAAGAAGAAAGAAAGAATTGAGAAAAGAGAAGGAAGCTGAGAAGTGAGGAAGTACAAGTGGATCAAGCATTCTCGCTACAGCGAGGATGGAATTCGCTATGGCGAAAACACACTTTCGCTATAGCGAGGGAGGTACTTCGCCACAGCGAAGTCGCGAATCATACAAATTCCAGGGAGAAGCTAGCCATAGCGCAGCAGTAGCGAGAAAAGAAGAAATCTGGGAACTCTAAGAGAGCTCGTTATAGCGAGAAGCAATCCTCGCCATAGCGAGATCGGACCCTGAAACGCACAGTTTTATTTATCAAGCTATAGAAGGCGGGGAGAATTAGGGTTTCGATTCATTCAGCAATTAGAGAGAGTTCTGGCCGACTAGGAGTGGAGAAAACACATCCAAGGTGTTGGAGAGCTTCAATTTGATCGGGAAATTCGTCAATTCTAGTGATTTCTCTTCCGATTAGGTGTTTCTACTCCATCTTCCCTCTTTGTTGATGATATTAAACATGTTTGCTGAACTTGTCTGTGGGTTTCAAGCCATGAGCGGCTAGATTTTGTAATCCTTAGGAATTTTATGAACCTTTTATCTGTAGAGGTTATTTTTCCTTGTTGATTTTGCAGTTTATTGAGAATAGTATTGTTTAATCTGAATTATATTTCATCCTATTGGGTGGCCTCCTTTAGTTTGATTGTGGATTGAGTAATTAACCTTTGATGGAAGGGAATTGCTTATAGACCATTGGTTAAACAACTTAGGATTAGATATAATCTGATTTGCACTTGAGATAAAAATATTCTCAAGGGCCCTAGGTAGTCGAAAGAAGGTCTGCACGTAATAAAGTATTAACCTCTCCTTGAGACATCAAGCGTGAGTGGATATAAGGGTTCAATTGGATCGAAAGACAATTGCACTTACTTTAACCTTGACTATAGAATTTGCTTTAAGCTGTTTGATTAAAAGGGAAATAATTGACATTTGATAAAAAGGGGATTAAAATTCCTAAGGTGTTTTTGATTGCATAATTCCAATACAACTATCGTTTATTATTTGTCTTTGCATCATTCTCATAAATCCATTTATAATTTGATTGTTTAACTAAAATGAACATGAGAACTCTAATGCCTAATCGCAAATTGTATTGATTCTCTGAGGGAATGACCTTGATTCATCACGTACTACATCTGCGACCCGTACACTTGCGGTGTCATAATTTAGTGAGCATCAAGTTTTTGGCGCCGTTGCCGGGGAATTTAGGCAAATTGGTGATTAGAATTAGAGGACTTTGAGTAATTTTAGCTTAAACATTTTGTTTTATTTACTTTTTCTTTGTTATTTACGCTTTAGTTGTTAGCTATTCAATTATTACTTTCTTAGTGATTACCTCTTGATTTTCTTGTCTTAGTGAGATTCTTGATCTGCACTCCTTTGTTTTCACAGGTACATAGTATATGCCACCTAAATCCAAATCTAACAGAACACCTAGAAAGACAAGGAGTTTAACGGACATTTTGGCTGAAGGGTCTACACTAACTCAAGCGGAGAGTGAGATAACTGTTCCTACCACGGATATGGCGAACGAAGATAATCAGAATCGTACTATCAAAGACTTTGTGGGAAGAACTATGAGAACCACTCAGCCGAGCATTGTAGTCCCTGATTTTCAAGCTGCTAATTTTGAGCTAAAACCTGTGATGATCTCCATGCTGCAGCTCAATGGACAGTTTACTGGTGAAAGGTCTGATGAAGATCCCAACCGCCACATTCTATCATTCTTGGGAGTTTGTGATTCTTTCAAATAGAATGGGGTGCCAAGGGATGTGCTAAGACTGAGACTATTCCCACTCTCTCTGCAAGGAAAGGCTAAGGAATGGTTGTTAAATTTACCAGAGGGTTCGATAGACACTTGGGACAAGCTAGAGGCAAGGTTCAGAGCTCGCTTCATTCCAAATAACAGAATAGCAGATGCCCGTCGTGAGCTTATCAACTTCAAGCAAGTTTCAGATGAGCATTTATATGCTGCTTGGCAGAGATACAAAAATTTACTCCGCCAATGCCCGAGTCATGGAATGGATAACTGTGCCATTGTTCAGAATTTCTGCACACGCCTGACTCCACAAAAAGACACTATGTTGGACGCTATCTTAAATGGGCGTTGGGATGACATGCCAGTAGATGATGTTATTCTGGCTTTGGACACACTATCTGAGAGTTATGTGCAAAGAGGAGGTGATAGAAGGGTTACTGCTAATGTTGCTAGCACTCAAGAAGATTCATCTGTCCCACTAGCAACTATCCTCTCTGCCCTGAACAAGAGGTTTGATATGTTAGAATCTCAAGTGCAACGAAGTCAACAATTGAATGTTTGTTCTACCCAAGTGACTCCTACTGCCTGTGAGAATTATGGAGATCTGCACTCAACTGAACATTGCCCCTTTGCATTACCAGAATCAGTAAACTATGTGGGGAATTTTCCAAAGAATCAGAATCCATACTCGAACACGTACAATCCTGCATGGTGAAACCATCCGAATTTCTCTTGGAAGAATGGTCCATCTCTTAATCAACCATCATCTTCGGGAGTTAGGCCAAATCAACCTCCTGGATTTTCTCAAGTAACAAGGCAGAATGTACCTGTTCAAGAGCCCAAAACGAATCTAGAAGATGTGTCGGCAAAGTTCATGACCACTCAGATAAAAAATAATGAAGAGCAAGTCGGCATCAATGCAAGAGTGGATTCTTCCCTTAAGAACATTGAGGTACAGATGGGGCAATTAGCGTCTGCGATGAATGCACTGCACCAAAGAGGTTTGCCAAGCAATACAATTCCCAATCCAAGAAGAGAGGGTAAAGAAGAATGCAAGGCTATCACCCTGAGAGGTGGTAAAGAACTTCCTGAAATACAAGTTCAAGTGGACGAACCAACAGAGCTGAATGAAAGTGAAGCGTTTCAACAGAAGAAAGAGAAAAAGGCTATCAGTTTGAGCAACAAAGAAGAGGACAAGGAAGGAGAGTCTAAAGTAGAAAAACTCGAAGAAAAGACAGTTTTACATCCTAAAGTGGTACCACTGCCTCCATTCCCACAGAGATTGCAGAAGAAAGTCCTTGATGATCAGTATAAGAAGTTCTTGAGCATGTTTAAACAACTTCACATCAATATTCCTTTCTCTGAAGCCTTTGAGCAAATGCCTAAATATGCTAAGTTCCTTAAGGACATGCTTAGCAAGAAGAAGCGGTTTACTGAATTTGCAACAGTGGCTTTGACAAAGGAAACTACAAATATCCTGAAATCCAATCTACCTACCAAGTGCAAGGACCCCGGCTCATTTTCAATCCCCTGCATGATTGGGGATAAATTTGAAGGTTGAGCACTCTGTGATTTGGGATCTGCTGTGAACCTTATGCCCTTATCCGTTTTTCGAAAGCTACAGATGGGAGAAGCTAATCCAACAACAGTCACCTTGCAGCTAGCCGATAGAAGTCTATCCACATGGAATCATCGAGGATGTGCTAGTGAAGGTTGGGCAGTTCATCTATCCCGCTGATTTTATTGTTCTTGACATTGAAGAGGATAGAGACATCCCATTGATAGTGGGGAGCCCATTTCTAGCTACCGGCAGAACACTTGTAGATGTGGAAAAAGGGGAGATAATAATGCGATTGGGAGATGAGCAAGTCACTTTCAGTGTGGAGAAAGCCATGAAGCATTTGGGCAGTGTCGAAGAATGCTCACGAGTGTCCATTATTGACGAGATTATTCAAGAAGAATTAAACTCTTATGCTTTTACCGATCCTCTTGAAGCAGTACTTGTTGGTAAGTCTAATATAGAGGAATTAAAGAGAGTAGAAGTCGAGCACAAGCTTAATGCATTTAGGCCTATGGCTAAGCATAATGGGCATTTTGAATCACTGGAGCTGACTTCACGAAAAACCATGCTCTACCACCCTCCATCGAGCAGCCTCCATTGTTAGAACTGAAACCTCTTCCACCACATCTAAAATATGCCTATTTGGGGGATGGAGAAACTTTACCAGTCATAATCTCATCTGCATTAACATCCTCCCAAGAGAAGCAGTTGTTAAAGGTGTTAAAAGGGCATAAAAGAGCAATTGGTTGGACCATAGCAGATATAAAGGGAATCAGTCCGACCATCTGTATGCACAAGATTCTCTTAGAAGATGACCACAAGAAATCAGTGGAAAGCCAAAGAAGATTGAATCCGATAATGAAAGAAGTGGTCAAGAAAGAGATCATTAAGTGGCTTGACGTTGGAATTATCTACCCCATTTCAGATAGTGACTGGGTGAGCCCGGTGCAGCGTGTCCCTAAGAAAGGAGGTATGACAGTGGTGCATAATGAGAAGAATGAAATGATTGCCACAAGAACAGTCACAGGCTGGAGAGTTTGTATGGATTACAGGAAGTTAAATACAGCCACAAGAAAGGATCATTTCCCGCTTCCATTCATCGATCAGATGTTAGATAGATTAGCAGGAAAAGAATTCTTCTGTTTCTTGGATGGCTATTCTGGATACAATCAGATTGCTATTGCCCCGGAGGATCAAGAAAAGATCACTTTCACATGTCCATATGGGACTTTTGCATTCAGACACATGCCGTTTGGACTATGTAACGCCCCTGCCACCTTTCAAAGATGTATGATGTCAATTTTTTCTGACATGATTGAGCATATTATGTAAGTCTTCATGGATGATTTCTCAGTATTTGGCATCACATTTGAAGAGTGTCTGGCTAATTTGACACGAGTCTTGCAAAGGTGTGAAGACACTAATTTAGTCTTAAATTGGGAAAAATGCCACTACATGGTGTGTGAAGGAATAGTACTTGGGCATAAAGTGTCTAAAAGAGGGTTGGAAGTGGATCGGGCCAAAGTTTCAGTAATTGAGCAACTACCACCGCCCACTAATGTGAAGGCTATTAGAAGCTTCTTGGGGCATGCTGGGTTCTATCGGCGATTCATCAAGGATTTTTCACAAATAGCAAAGCCTCTTTCTCAATTGCTTGAAAAGGATACTCCTTTCAAGCTAGATGCAAGTTGTTTGAAAGCTTTTGAAGAACTCAAGCAGAGACTCATCACCGCACCAATTATAGTGGCCCCTGATTGGTCACTACCCTTTGAGGTCATGTGTGACGCGAGCGATTATGCGGTTGGAGCTGTACTTGGTCAGAGACATGGTAAGACTTTTCATCCTATTTACTATGCAAGCAAAACCTTAGCTGGAGCACAGGTAAATTATTCTACTACTGAAAAAGAAATGCTTGCTGTTGTTTTTGCTTTTGAGAAATTTAAAGTCTATCTGATGGGTACTAAAGTCATAGTTCATACTGATCATGCTGCTATTAGATATCTCTTATGTAAGAAAGAATCTAAACCTAGGCTAATTAGATGGGTTTTACTATTGCAAGAATCTGATGTGCAAATTGCTGATAGGAAAGGAACTGAAAATCAAGTAGCTGATCATTTATCTAGGCTTATGAATGACTCTGATTGTGCGGATAACCTTTTGATTAATGAGAGCTTTCCTGATGAATCTATATTGCTGTGAATTGTATATCTGTGCCCTGGTATGCTGATTATGCCAATTACCTGGTCAGTGGCATTGTGCCTGATGAATTAAATTTTTATCAAAAGAAAAAGTTTTTGCATGATGTGAAATGGTTTGTGTGGGATGAACCATTTTTGTATAGGAAATGTGCTGACCAAATTTTGCGAAAATGTGTGCCTCAAACTGAACAGAATGATATTCTTCATGCTTGTCATTCTGCTCCGTATGGTGGTCATTTTAGCGGCCAACGCACTGCTTACAAAGTGTTGCAATCTGGGTTTTATTGGCCCTCACTGTTTAAAGATGCTTATTTGTTTGTCAGTCATTGTGATGCATGTCAGCGAACAGGTAACATCTCAAAGAGGCATGAAATGCCCCAATCAGGTATTTTTGAGGTAGAATTATTTGATGTGTGGGGGATTGATTTCATGGGACCATTTGTTTCATCTAGAACTCATCAATAACATTTTAGTTGCAGTTGAATATGTGAGCAAATGGATTGAGGCTATAGCTTGCCAATCTAATGATGCCAATACGGTGGTGCGATTTGTTAAAAAGAACATTTTTACTAGATTTGGCACACCGAGGGCAATCATTAGTGATGGGGGGACTCACTTTAACAATAGATTGTTTAAGGGTTTACTTGAAAAATATGGAGTCACCCATAGAATGGCATTGGCTTACCATCCTCAAACCAACGGCTTATGTGAAGTCTCTAACAGAGAAATAAAAAGGATTTTGGAGAAGACTGTAAATCCCACCAGAAAAGATTGGGCAGATAAGCTCGATGATGCTTTATGGGCATACAGAACGGCTTTTAAATCCCCAATAGGTATGTCTCCATACCAATTGGTTTTTGGCAAAGCTTGTCATCTGCCCATTGAGCTAGAGCATAAAGCCTTTTGGGCTGTTAAGAAACTAAACTATGATATGGCTAAGGTGAGCGAAAAAAGATTACTGCAGCTTAATGAATTGGATGAGTTTATATTGCAAGCCTTTGAAAGCTCTAGAATTTACAAAGAAAGAACTAAAAGAGTTCATGATAGACACATCTTACCAAGGACATTTACACCTGGAGACCATGTGTTACTATATAACTCTCGTTTAAAGTTGTTTCCAGGTAAGTTGCGATCAAGATGGTCTGGCCCGTTCAAGGTAATTGATGTGACATCTTATGGAGCTATTGAAGTTCAGGATGAGAAATCAGGTGATCAGTTTAAAGTCAATGGTCAAAGGCTTAAGCATTATCTGGGTGGCGACATAGACCGGCAAACTACCATCCACACCTTGGCTCAACCTCCTTAATCGGCTGACAAAGTTCGGCTGAGGACTATAAACCAAGCGCTCCTTGGGAGGCAACCCAAGTTTTCTTCTCTTGTTTTTATTTTAATTTACCGTTCTTGCGTTTTGTTTTAATTTTGGTGTTTTTGTGTGTTTTATAGGTTGGGTGGGGTAATGGAATGCTGCTGCTGAGAACTAGGAGTTTGGTAGAAAAGACCGTTGTCCGACATGGTTTTCAGGGAGTTTCTAACTTTTCTTTGCATTATGCATTTTTATTCTAGTCATGTTGATCAACCTTGTTGGATATGATTTGAGTAAAATGAGTTCAATGAGAGGTCAATCATATAGGGTTATAGAATGCTTATTTGCATATCCAAAAAAAAAAATTAAAAAAAAAATTTCGCTATAGCGAGAGGACCATCTCGCTACAGCGAGGCTGCTTATTTTTCGTCAGGTATAGCAACCAAAGAGTCCCTCGCCATGGCTAGGCTGTAGCGAGCCCCATGACCAATCCTAAGTGTCCTCGCTATAGCGATACAACCTCTTCGCCATGGCGAGATTTCTGCAGCCAACGTGGTACAAGGTCCAGAGAGTATGTCGCTGTAGCTACGCTATAGCGAGTGACCTGTTCTGAAAAATTTCAAGTCCTTTCGCTATTGCGAGTTACTCCATTCGCTATAGCGACTGCAGCATACTCTGAGCCACATACTAAAACCAGAGAGTCCCTTGCTATAGCCACGCTACAGCGATGCGTTTCAGCGTCTAAATTTTTCCCAAGTCTTCTCGCCATAGCGAAGCATTCCTTTCGCTGTTGCGAAGACAGCAGCCCTGCTCATATTTTTTCCAAAGAGTAGCTCGCTATTGCTACGCAATAGCAAGGTCGCTATTGTCTAAATCATAATAGTACATTCAGTCGTTGAAACGTTATCCCTTTTCATTCTCGCTATAGCGCCTCTAAACCCTCCTCCCTGAAATCTCATCCTTCCACCAAATTTCCTGAAATCAAGGCCCCCATTCCCCTCGCAATCCATTTTTCGTGCATCAGGTAAGTCTATTTTTACTGTTTTCTCCTGAATCATGGTGAATCTAGGATTTTTCGCGAACCTAGGGCTGACGGACTCGTTCTCTTAAATTTGTGCAATCTAGGGTTAGTTTTTCGTTTTAAATGCATGTGCTGTGCTGGGTGTCCATTTCTGTGCAGGGGATTACTTTCAGTTTAGCTTTATTCCGCGTATAATCGCAGTTTGCTAATTTCTGTTCGATCTCGCTATAGCGAGCATCAACTCGCTACAGCGAGTTCGACGAATTTTTCCAGAAAATTTCTTGCACTTATTTCCTTTCAATTTTTCTTTGTTTCTTTGTTCAGTGATGGCCCCCAAGAAGCAAGCTAAGACTGCTGGAGCATCTTCATCGAAGCAGAAGAAGCAAGCGTATGATAAAGATAGGTTCGCTTCAGCCCGGGCAGAATTCCGTTTTGACCGTCTCTTCGCTGACCGCGGTGTGGTTGAAGATCGATATTATGAACCTCATGGCCTAGATCTCATCCATCCGGATTTCCAGTGGCATGACCTTCAAGGCTTCACCAAAAAGCCGGTGCATCGGATCCCGCTGATGATCCAAGAGCTGTATGCCAACTTTGAAGATACTGAAGAGGGAGAGGATGAATATTATTGCCGGGGCGCTTGGGTACGCATTAACGAGAAAGTCTTCCAAGACTACTATGAGCTATCGGACGTCGAGCACTGCGCCTTCCAACACTATTTGGAGAATCCTGAGTCCGTGCCATGGGAGGAGGTGGAGACCACTATCGCACTGGAGGGCCGAGCCCGGTTGGTAAACAAAGTATATCCAGTAAATCAGTTGAACAAACCGGCTCGCTATTGGCTACAGTTCATCACAAGCAACATACTGACGAGCTCCCATGGTTCGGACATGATCCAGGAGCGAGCGACCTTGACTTGGTGCTTCATGACCAGGCAACGGGTGAACATCCCTCGCTTGATGTACCTTAACTTTAAGCAGATAGCGAGGTCTGATAGAGCGAGCCTGGCCTACCCCCACATGCTTATTGAGCTAGTCACCATGGGGGGAAGCCGCGTCTCCAAAAATGATGCGCAGTTCAAGCCTAAAGGGCCCTTCAAGTATGATAACATGAAGGATGAGCCGGGACACCCTCGCAGACAACGGGCATCTGCCCGAGCCCCCCCGGCAGCTTCTTCACCGCCTCCACCACAGCCCATGAGCACACCTGAGCCGATGCAGCAGGACCTGCCGCATTCGGCTGAATTTGAAGGTTGGGTGCGAGAGTCCATTGACCAGTTGGAAGGCCATGTCCTATCCATGAAGGACCAGCTTCAGATGCTGATGGACTACTTGATGCCTACCCCTACCCCTTCACCTCCAGCGGGTCCTACGCCATCAGTGATCGTTCTTCCCCAGCATCCCCCACAGGGTGACCAGCCTGGTCCTTCGGATTCACAGGACCCTTCTATCCCTTAATTGCTGATTCTTGTCACTATTTTCTTTTGCTTCTTGGGATTACTGTATATGGATGACTGTATATCTTTTTGTTTGTGTCACTGGTGCTGGCTAATCTGTTTTCTCTTCTAACAACTCACTTATTCCTGTATCTATTTTCTTTATTGTTGGGCTATCAATTGCAGGAGTAGTTTGAGCACATCGCTCTCGTCATCCCAAGTGTTTTCTTTTCTTATCAGGGGATTACTGTCTCTTTCTTTTGCATACAGAACAATTTACTTCTAGTTTCTTCTGTTTGCTCTTCTGTTTTGAACATTGCCGACAATGTTAGTTTTAAGTGTGGGGGAATGTACACAAAGGCTAAATAGACATGAACATGAACACCCAATTTTAGTTAATAAAGCAAACATCTACCACTCATAAATAATCTAACATAACTTCTCCAATTCTAACAAGAATTAGCCTCACTGCCTTAGAAGAACACTGATCAATGAATATGGGGTTGAAGCAAGCTTGAAATGAACAAAGTAGATAATGTAGTTATAGTATACACCCACATTAGGACCACTCTTCCACAATATGATTAAGTGAAGTATTCAAATTTTCTCCTAAACTAATTCTCAATTATTTTTTTTAGATTTGTCCAAATTACTTGCTCTAGTGGATATCTGATGGTCATTTGAGAGGGATCCAAAAAAAAAAAAACTACTCCAATGGTTGAAATCACTTAGTAACCGGGTGGCTTCATGACCAATGTCGTCATTCGCGTCAAACGGTGATAGAAACTAAGAGTATGCTAATGAGCACTCTGAGGACTTCCTTAATCTGAGTAACCAGGTGGCTTCATCACCAATGTCGTCATTCGCGTCAAAAGGATTAAGAAAACTGAGGAGAAATCATTCAAAAAAAAAAAGACTAGGCAAAAGCCATTCAAAAAAAAGCTAAGTGATCAAGTAGAAAACTGATCTCAGTGAACAATAGAAACCTCTTTTAATGAATGTTGAGGATTGAAGCTAGAGTGAATATATGGATTGGTCTTGAAAATTTAATGAGGATATGTTGAAGGTTGCTTGAGTGCTTTTTGAACATCTATCTGTCGAACACACACACACTTAGTCAGGGTGTGGCTATGATTGCATTGTTTGTGAAATTCAATTTGAGTTTTGCTAAAATTCTGTTTCTAGTATTAGTCTCATTCTAAGTGTGGGGGAGAGCTGACTTCTGTTTGATTGGGTGATGATTATGCAAAAGAATAAATAAATGATTGCTGTTTGATAATTTTGAGAATTGCTTGAGGACAAGCAAGGATTTAAGTGTGGGGGAGTTTGATAACTCCCTAATTTATGATATAAAAGGATTATATTTGAGATAAAAATTAGGGAGTCAAATGCTTTCTTCTTGATTAATAGAGTTAAATTGGATTCAATCAAATAAAATAAAGAAAGTGTTTTATTGTATTTTCTTTAGCAGTTTGAGCCTCACTTTTTGATTGATTTCAATTTCAGGAAAGATAAAAGAAGAAAGAAAGAATTGAGAAAAGAGAAGGAAGCTGAGAAGTGAGGAAGTACAAGTGGATCAAGCATTCTCGCTACAGCGAGGATGGAATTCGCTATGGCGAAAACACACTTTCGCTATAGCGAGGGAGGTACTTCGCCACAGCGAAGTCGCGAATCATACAAATTCCAGGGAGAAGCTCGCCATAGCGCAGCAGTAGCGAGAAAAGAAGAAATATGGGAACTCTAAGAGAGCTCGCTATAGCGAGATCGGACCCTGAAACGCACAGTTTTATTTATCAAGCTATAGAAGGCGGGGAGAATTAGGGTTTCGATTCATTCAGCAATTGGAGAGAGTTCTGGCCGACTAGGAGTGGAGAAAACACATCCAAGGTGTTGGAGAGCTTCAATTTGATCGGGAAATTCGTCAATTCTAGTGATTTCTCTTCCGATTAGATGTTTCTACTCCATCTTCCCTCTTAGTTGATGATATTAAACATGTTTGCTGAACTTGTCTGTGGGTTTCAAGCCATGAGCGGCTAGATTTTGTAATCCTTAGGAATTTTATGAACCTTTTATCTGTAGAGGTTATTTTCCCTTGTTGATTTTGCAGTTTATTGAGAATAGTATTGTTTAATCTGAATTATATTTCATCCTATTGGGTGGCCTCCTTTAGTTTGATTGTGGATTGAGTAATTAACCTTTGATGGAAGGGAATTTCTTATAGACCATTGGTTAAACAACTTAGGATTAGATATAATCTGATTTGCAATTGAGATAGAAATATTCTCAAGGGCCCTAGGTAGTCGAAAGAAGGTCTGCACGTAATAAAGTATTAACCTCTCCTTGAGACATCAAGCGTGAGTGGATATAAGGGTTCAATTGGATCGAAAGACAATTGCACTTACTTTAACCTTGACTATAGAATTTTCTTTAAGCTGTTTGATTAAAAGGGAAATAATTGACATTTGATAAAAAGGGGATTAAAATTCCTAAGGTGTTTTTGATTGCATAATTCCAATACAACTATCGTTTATTATTTGTCTTTGCATCATTCTCATAAATCCATTTATAATTTGATTGTTTAACTAAAATGAACATGAGAACTCTAATGCCTAATCGCAAATTGTATTGATTCTCTGAGGGAATGACCTTGATTCATCACGTACTACATCTGCGACCCGTACACTTGCGGTGTCATAATTTAGTGAGCATCAATAGTACCTCCCGATTTTAAAAGCAAACACTATGGTAACTAACTCCAAGTCATGCATGGGATAATTCTCCTCATGACAATTGCCTAAAGGCATATACCACTACTCTACCCTACTGCATCAACACACATCCTAACCCTTTGCCTGAGGCATCACAATAAACCACAAATGGTTCACTAGGGTCAGGAATAATCAGTACAGGGGCAATGGTCAAATGGAGCTTCAACTCCTCTCACATCTATCATCCCACACGAAAGGTATCTCTTTCCTAGGTAGCCTCATCAGTGGTAAGGCCATCTAAGAAAAGCCCTAAATAAATCTTCTATAACACCCTATCAAACCTAGGAAACTATTAACCTCGGTGATCGTTCTAGGTCTATTTCACTCTAACATAGCTTCAACTTTATAGGGATCAACTGCGACCTTGTCTCGTGAGATTATATGACCTAAAAATTTCACCTCGGTTAGCTAAAACTCACATTTGCTAAGTCTGACATACAACCTCTTATCTCTCATAGTCTCTAGGACTAATTTCAAATGCTTCTCGTGCTCCTTAAAGGATCTGGAGTACACTAAGATATCATCAATAAAGACCACCACAAATTGATCTAGATACGGTTTGAATACCCTATTCATGTAATCCATGAATATAGTCGGCGTATTCGTCAATCCAAATGGTATCACAAGGAACTCATAGTACCCATATCTCATTCTGAAGGCCATCTTGGAGACATCTTCAGTTCTCACTCTCAACTAGTGGTACCCAGATCTAAGATTTATCTTAGAAAATATAGATGTCCTAACTAACTGATTTAACAAATCATCAATTTTAGGGAGAGGATATTTATTCTTGATGGTAACTTTATTCAATTCTCTATAATCTATACACAACCGTAAGTTATCATCCTTCTTTCTCACAAATAATACCGGAGCTCCCCAAGGTGAAACACTAGGGTGTATGAACCATTTCTCTAACAATTCCTCTATCTACTTTTTCAACTTAGCGAGCTCAGTGGGAGCCATCCTGTAAGGAGCTTTGGACACTAGTCTAGCCCCAGGTACTATGTCTATTAGGAACTCTAGCTCTCTCTCAGAGGATAGACTACTAAAGTCAAAGTCTTTAGGGAAAACCTCTGAAAATTCTTTGACAACTAGGATCTCCTATATCCCTTCCTCTATCTCAACCTGAATAGAGAAAAGGACTAGAAACCCTTGATATCCATGCTCCAAATGCCTCTCAGCTTGGGCAGTAGTCATAAAAGATAACTTAGCTCCTACCCTAGGTATAGTCCCACAAACAGCTAAGGAAATAGTTTAGTGCTCACAATCAAGTATCGTATTATTCGTAGCCAACAAGTTCATACCAATAATTAAATCAATACCATGGAAAGGCATACAAATCAAATCAATAATGGTATGACAATGATTGAATTGAACAGTGACATTCAAGCAAGTATGGGAAGTAACAACATGACTTCTAATGGGTGTAGTGATAGACAAGTCAAATGGCAAAACACTAATAGCCAGACCTAATTACCTCACACAATCATAAGATATAAACAAGTGACTAGCACCTAAATCAAACATAGTAACTATGGGAAAGTTATACACTATCAGCGTACCTCATATCAAATTAGGAGACGCATTAGCTTCCTGTTGAGTGAGGGTGAACACTTGGCCTTGGGTCTACGACCTGGGAGGAGGCACTGTATCCATCTGGGGACAATTCCTTACAATGTGCCCCAATTTCCCATACTTGAAGCATGTCATTAGAGATTGCTGGGTAGATGACTGGCTTTGAAGAAGCAGCATTTGCTTGCCCCTTTGTGGCCTTTTATTCCATGGCACCTTGCCTTTCCTCTTGGTGCTGGATGTCATACTAGATCCCTCCTCTAGTCTTGGTCTTTTTAGTTCTGGAGCCCCTTTTCTGACTAGCTGAAGTTATAGCAGGCATGATAGCTCACAGGTTATTCTCAATCACCTTGCTGATCTCCACAAGGGTATTAAACTTTCTAATCCACTGTGGAGTAACTCTGTCGCTAATCAGAGGCTTCAACCCAAACTCAAACTACTCACATCTCTAGGGCTCATCATCATTCCTCTGGAGGCAAGAGGAATACTGAGACAACTCAATGAACTTGACCACATACTAGTCCATAGTCATCTCATCCATCTGTCTTAAGCCTATAAATTCTATCTTTTTCTTTTTCCTCACCAAACTAGGAAAATATTTCTCATAAAACTCTACTAAGAAGCTTTCCCAAGTAATCAATATATTTTTGGTCTCCATTAGAGGTTTTGTGCTATGCCACCATCTGTCGGCTTCCTTCTGTAGCATGAAAGTGGGGAGCTGAGCTTTTTACTCTGTAGTACAATCCATCACTGAAAATATCTTTTCGAACTCCATGACCCAAGCTTTTGCCTTATCCACATCCAACTCCCCATTAAAAGAGAGTGGACTGTTCTTTCTAAACTAATTCAATAATTTTTGGATAGGAGTCTGGGTCTGAGCAGGCTCCTGGGGAGGTACAGGTGGAATGCTAGAAATGGATGGCTGAGGTACAGGGGCTACTCTCCTGGCTTCTTCTTGCCTAGTCTGGGTATCTTACAACTGCATGATCATGTCATGCTGTTATTGGGCATTGTACCACTGTTGTTCTAGCATCTCCTACTGCTGGCCCATCATGGCCTTGTACCAATCAAGCCTCTCCATGATGGTCCATAGAGGATCCTTTGGCTCAACCAAAACCTCTGGCCCAATCGGAACCTCTGGCTTAGCTCTCTAAGCCCTAGGCAGCTTACCTCTACCCCTACCCTATCTAGTCTCAACCATCTTATCTGAAAAGAAGTAGCAACCCTCAGATCACAATTGTATTTCAAGCATATATGCATGTGTATGCTAGCACTTCCATGGCAATTCACACCAACCACAGGCTAATCACACCATTCAAGAGCTCAACATCGAGCAAAAGTATTTGAACCTTTGTTCTGATACTAAAAATGTAACACCATAATATATTGACCTCAACTAGTCTCCACTTAGGCTTGATTCCATATGATTTCCAAAGAAAAAGAGTAAACCGTGGCATTTTAAAGCTTTAAGTTAGGGTTTAAACGGTCATACTTCACCCAATGGGTCTCGTGAATCCATCAATCACATTCTTTACTGAAACTCCATCCATACAACTCATAGATAGCACAAAACAATTCATGAACCACGGATATGAAGCCAAAAATAAGAAAAATATAATTTTTCAAACGAGTCCAAAAGTCAAATTTTTGGCTCCAAATTTGGAAAATCATAACGAATTCTAGAAAAATAGGAATCAAGCAAACTATAGCTTTTAGAAATCTTTGGATGTCAAATTTACACTAAAAATAATTTCAAGTCATGAACATAGCATCTGGGCCACTTTTGACATCAAAAAACGCACAATGGTCCAATTATCCCTAGTACTGATACAACTTACTATCATAAATTTCAAAACTTTATAACTAATTCCACAAAACTCCAATCTAAGAAACGTCTACCAATTTGGAAAGCTATATATGTTAACTAGAGAGGAAAAATAACTTCAAATCATTTTAGTAGCATTTGGACCTCAAAAAATAATGGAACAGTAACAAAGGTTGACTGGCACCCCTTATGCTAACATAGAACTTCAAAAAATTATTTCTCCATCTACAGACCTTCGATTGAGGTACTTCTAGTTGGTATATATCACTATGAATGTCTAGTTTCTTTCTGTAAAATTTCATGGCTATTGGACACCATTTGGCCCACGTGTGATATAGGTGAAGCTATTGATCATTTGCACAATAACAATACCATTTCTACCAAAATTGGCCAATTTTGAAAATTCACCAAAACTTATCTAGAGCTCTGAATATTGTGCATTTTAGCTTTCCAAAAAGCTCTAAGCAAGACCTATATGCATGCCAAATTTTAGGTCAAGAGGAGCTCATTTGGTCAGATCTTAACATAGCTCACAACTATGACAACTTTAACACCTTACATGAGTCAAAAGGGGTTCAAATGGCTTCTTAAATACTCTACCACCTTTTAAGAAAGTTTTAAAGAACTAATACATCACATATGAATTGTCCAAGTAGTCCAAATCATCATGCATCTCAAAATCACTATGCTACACACAAGAATAAACCTTTAGGAATGGGCTACCAAATACCCAAAACTTGCATTCCCATTGCTTTGGTTCCATAAATGGTTCATACATCACATATATATGCTTTTATAATTGTTCATCTATTTACATGTCAAAAATAATATATACATATACATTATTAGCACTTCTTTACATCAAAAGAACTAAAACAAACTATAAATTTAACTAAGTATGCCCAACTAGGCTCATTGACTTCCACTTTGGTCACCTTGAGCTCCACCTAACATGTTAAGATAGGAGAGGGAAGGGGGTGAGATTCATGGAATCTCAATAGTTCATACACTCATTCAAAAAAGCAATCAAGGCATATAAATATGTCAAAGCATGCAAGTAGGTATCTAACCATTCAAAATCATACAACATATGATTTACATGCCATGAATATCATATTAATGCTAAGGATAAGCTCTGGGGACTTTTGGTCTAGCCTCACCCTATTTTAGGGACTTTTGGATTGGCCTCACCCTTGGTCTAGGGACTTTTAACTTGGCCTCACTCATCCATGAGACTTTTGGCCTTGTCTTACCCCATTCTTAGAGACTTTTGGCTCAATCTCACTCCTTACAAAGGACTTTTGGCACCACCTCACTCTTTAAGAGCAATTTTCACAACCTAAATCACAAGCATATTAGTACCAATGCATTAAGGTAATATCAAATGGCATGTCTCATAATACAAGTGCACACATAAGCATACAATGATCATCATACATCTAAGAATGCAACAAGAAATAGTGGAGAGCTACCTTACAAGTTAACATAAGCCTTCCCTTTTGATTTCTCCTTTCCCTTCTTTGTCTCACAATCACAACTAGATGAAACTTGGGTTCCTTGGCCTAAACACAACAAATAGCATGTAATTATGAAACTTGGGTTCCTTGGCCTAAACACAACAAATAGCATGTAATTACACTCTTGGAACTCAAACAAATACTTACAAAGGTTAGGGGATTCTTGTATAAAAAAAATCTACAAAGTGTTTAAGAATCCCTAGTTTCTCCCTCTTGAATTTCACTAGCTCTTCTTTTAATTCCTTTGCATTTCCTAACTTCTCACACTCTAATTTAAGGGTTTCATACTTATTCTAGGTCAAAATAGAGCCATGTTACTTAGCAACCCATGGAAAGGGAGCTTAGAAGGAGAAGAATAAAGTTTCAAGAAGAAGAAGCATAAAAATCTTAAAGGATTCTTACCTTTCTTCCTTAATTTTCTCCCTTCTTCTTGGCTTCTCTTAATCTCTCTCGCTCTAGCCTTCTCCTCTATTTTGGATGAAGTATAAGTCGGTTAGAAGAAAAGGAAAAGGTCTAAACTCTTTAAGAAGAAAAATTCTCCTTTTTCATGCTTTTTCCAAAATAACCCTCGCTATAGCAAAAAAAAACTCTCGTTACGACGAGCATGTATCAGTCCCAGACTCCTGTTCTTGCTACAGCATGCTATTGCGAGAAACTCCCTGGTTTTTGTATGGGACGCCCAAACTCGCTATAGCGAACTGGTACATTCACTACAATAAGTTGAAAACTCGCTATAGCGAAGAGGTACATTCACTATAACTAATAAGGGTCCTGCCTATAACTAGCAAGCTTAGAAAAATTTCAGAAATTCTAGTTGTTACAATATTAATAACTTGTAAGTATGTAAGCTATTAATTTAGCTTGCATACTTGTAAGTTATTAATATTGTAACAACTAGAATTTCTGAAATTTTTCTAAGCTTGCTAGTTATAGGCAGGACCCTTATTAGTTAGCTTGCATACTTGTAGGTAATAGAGACTTCCAAAACATATTTAAAAAAATTCATTAAAAGTTGGAATCTAAGATTTTGACTTCCAATTTATTTTATTAAAAAATTATATTTAAGAAGAAGTCGGAGCATATGGATTTGACTCTTGTAAAAATTATAGGATTAAAGTATAATAATTTTTATTGACATGGATCTACAAATTTTTTTATTAACGATAGGATTCAAATAAAAAAGCCTAACTTTTTTTAGTTTATTAAAATTACATAAATTTTTTATTTACGTTTAAAATATATGCAAGTATCACTTGAAATAAAAAATTTATTTTATATTTTAATTTAATTTTAAATTTTTTAATCAAAATACTCTCTATTTAAATTTTTTAGTAAAAAAAATTATTTATATTAATAGAGAATATTTTAGTGAAAAAAATTCAAAATTAATATAAAGCATAGGATAATATTTTGGTTTAAGAGACTTTATATATATATATATATATATATATGAAAAATAGAAAGAAAGTTAGTATAATTTTAACATACCTCAAAAAAGGTCTACGTAATTACTCAATTAACCAATGATACACACTTGGGAAAAAATAATAATTGTCATCATTCTTCTAATATGTTTTTCCAAACCATTAACTAAATTAAAGGCCACTTAAATTCTTATTTATTAAAAACCTCATGATCTTCGATGGAATTGCACAAGGTTCAAGCACTTAGAACAAAATAATGGACTCTACTTGTATGAAACATGTAAAATAAGATACTTTTCAATAAAAAAGAAAGTGATACAAAAATGGGAAAATATATGGAGCTTATCTCTTTTCCTTATACTTATTTCCTCTTTTCTCTTTATCTTTGCTTCGACTGCTTAATTAATTTATAATTGCATAGGATCTAAAGAGCATTCTATCTTCAATATTGCTTTCTTGTTAAACCCATTAGCATATAGTGCCATATTTTAACGTGAATTTGTCATAACTATTAAGTGCCAAGCTGTTATTCAAATATATCATAAAAACATATTAAAATGATGATCCTATGGCTAGTTATTCAAATGGTATGGTTCTTTGTTATAGTATCTTGTGGTGACAACTAATTAGTACTAAATTGTTGCATTAGTTTTATTTTATGTTAGGTCACATTATCCATATTTATTAATATGCTTAATGTGAGGACGATCAATATCTTGAAGATGATATTTTAGAATTAAAATTAGATAGTTAAATTTATATAAGGAATCAAATTCAAAAGAATGATGGTCTTATATTTTTGGAATCATTATATTCTCTCGTTATCATACAACTAATTATTAAATATAAGATAATATTTTATTAAATAAATATCTAAAATAATTTAAAATATTAAGTTATTTATTAATTAATAATTCTTAAAAGAATTAATTTTATTTTTGTGTAAATAATGAGTATGATTATATTAATAAATTTACTAAAATAAGTAAAATATTGTTACATATTTGGTAATATTTAATAATTATTATATTATAATTAAAAAACATAGTGTTTACAAGAATATAATATTGTTACTCAATCAAAAAATGATATATTTCTTGGGGCCAATAAAATAATTTGAGTTCACATATAACAATTTATAATCATTATTAATTCATTATCATGATTTTTTGTCATAATCTTAGCCAATTTTCTTAAAATCAATTTTGGAGTGCATTTCTTCTTATTGGGTCTGTATTAACTACTTACAACCATTTTTTTGTTTCTTTCTTATGATCTTAGACTTTTACTGCAACTTTTGAGTGCTAAATTTGACCTAAGGATTTTTAGTCATTTTTCCTTTATATAAATATTATTTTCTTTGGTAGACGTTCAATATTTTTTATTCTTTTCAAAGGTAATTCTTTCCATCATCCATTATTTGTTGCCACTAAATGTTGGCATAAAAATTTTTAGTTATTTAAAAATTTTACTCCAAAACTTTTCATGTGAAAAATCTAAACCTAAAAAATTTAGTGCAGAAATTGTTAATTAAAGAAAATCTTTTAGCGGCGACATAAAGGTTGCCACTAAAAGTTTTGGCGCAAAAAAATCATATTCACAACTTTTTTTTGCCAAATTTTTTTACACGAAAACTTTTAGTGGTGACATATATATATCGCCACTACAAGGCGCTTTAATGACAACAATAATAATCGCCACTAAAAGTTTTATAATAAAAACTTATAAAATTATATAAAGTGTTTAGTGGCGACTTGTGTCACCACTAAAAGTAACTTTTAATGGTATGTCGCCACTAAAAGTTTTATTTATTTTTTAATATTTAAAAACTTTTCTTATAGAAATTTTTAGTTGCAACTTGGGTGTCACCACTTGTAATACCATATATATCTAACCCCATTCATGGCATTCATAAGCTCCATATCATCATCATGGTCATAAAACAACGATAATAGATTTAATCGCGTTATGTCATGCTTAAAAATTCACAATTGGTGTCGCGTGGACCATGTGGGTTCATACCATACATCCTTATATTTAAATACATCATTATAACTCATTTGCATCACAAAATCTTGCTCATGACTCAAGGAAACCAAAATGGAGCATAAATTGAAGTTATTGAATTTCTGCCAGATTTGCCTCTATTCTGTCCAAAACTTTGGAAAATCATAACTAAATCTTAAAAAATAGAAATCATGTAATCTTGGTCATTATGGAAAGCTTGGGATGTCTACTTTATGATAAAAATATATACAAGTCATAACATCCTACACATAGAGCGTTTGACATGCAAAATCATCTAGAGGTCGGACTGGGTCTTGATGCTGTCACAGTTTACTGATATGAATTTAAAAAATGTCTAATTAATTCCACAAAAGTACAATTCAAGTGAATCATACCAATATGGAAAGCGAAGGACGTCAGCTAGAAGGGAAAAATCACTCCAGACCAGTTCAAGCTCGTTCAGACCCTGAATTTCGATCAAACAGTGACTAAGGTATGGTTAGATGCCTGACACTGGACTGAATCTTTGAAAAATCATATCTCCCTCTCTAGACATCCAAATGGGGTGATTCCAATTGGCACAATTCACTTATGACCTCTAGTTTTTGCTATAAAATTTCATGGCAATTGGACTTCAATTGGCCCCTGAGTGACAGAAAAACAATTTGGACCCAATGGAATAGTACAACAGACCTTTTCAAGAATTTTGGCCAACTTTGAAAATTCATCAAATATTCTCTAGACCTCCAAAAATTTTGCACTTTAGCTTCCCAAAAAGCTCTCAATGTATTCTAATAGCATGCCAAATCTCAAATCAAGTGACATTTAGCCAAAAAGTGACATAAGGTTCCATTTTAGTCACTTTTGACCCATATAGGGTACCAAAATTCTCAGCTCCTAAGCGCACAAAAGAGAGGGAATTTTGGAGAAAGAAAAGCCAAGGAAATGTGAGAAAGTGTAGGATTTTGCTACTTTTTCCTCTTGAAACTTCATCCTCCTTTTCTTGCTTCATCTTTCCATGGTTTTAATGCAATTTTTGGTGTTGATTTAGGTCAAAATCAAAGGAGAGAAATTTGAAATTCAAGGAGGAGGAAGAGGGAAGAGGAAGAACTCTTGAAGAAGGCTTGATTTAAGGTGAATTCTTGACTTTCCATCACCTTTCTTTCTTGTTCCCTTAGTGTGTGTGTTTGGTCAGACCAAAGCCACGAGGGGGGAGGAGATTTTGTTCTGAAATGAGAGAGAAGTGAGAGTTTTAGACCATGGAGAGTTGGGAAATACCAAGAAATTGCATGGAAAACTAGTAAAACTCAAGTTGAAAAAGTGTAGGGTGCTTGGACATAGTTTAAAATCTAGGTTAATTCAAAACTTCCACATCATATGTGAGTGTTTGTTTGAGTTTCTAAGACTCCTAGGGAGCCTCTCAAGTGTCCTATCCATTAAGGAAAAATCCCAAACTCCATAGGTCTCTAATGGAAGCATAAATCGGTCAAGACCCTTAGAGATAGCTAGGGGATGTTTTAAATGTTTCCAAACTTGATTTGGGACTTTATATGATAAAAGAAGATAAGAAAAACCCTTAGGAAAAATTTAGAAGCCTTAGGTTGGGAGATGAGGCAATGGCTTCCATAATGTAACCTTATGAAGTAACATGGACCTAGGTTTGTGAAAGGAAGCGTGTGATGACTTCAAGGACCTTAAATGTCATCAAGGGGTCTAAATATGGTAAGAGAATGGAACCAAGAGGGTTTATTAGGGTAATTACTTTATTATGTCATTAATGGAACCATATTATGACAAATGGTATAAAGTTATTCTTAAGAGTGAGTTGAAAGTCCTAGCTTGTTCTAAGAGTATAATTAAGTGTTGTTTAATGTGAATAGGCCAAGGAAATCCAACCCCACCTCCTTGTGCTTGTGGAATTGGAAAGGAGAAAGAACGAACAAAGTAAAGCTTAATTTTGTACCAAGGTAGCTCTCCACCTTTTCTTGTTGCATATATGTCATTGTGTGCTTGTGTGTCTATGTATATGTTCGAGACATGTCACTTGATGTTATGATGCTATTTTGGCACCAATATGCTTTTTTGAATGTTTTTGAATTGTGAAAATGACCCACAAGGGTGAGGTAGTGCTAAAAGTCTCTTAATGTGGGTGAGGAGATGCCAAAAGTCTCATGGCATGAGTGAGACAAAACTAAGAGTCCCTTGGATGGGTGAGGCTAAGTCAAAAGTCTCAAGAACTAAGAGTGAGGCAATCAAAAAGTCCTAGAAATAGGGTGAGGCCAAACTAAAAGTCCCTAGAGCTCATTCTTATGCTTGACATGAGTTTGTGACACAAAAATGGGAAAGTAGAATGCTTTATGAATTGATTGATTGCATACTTGTAACTTTGACATGTTGCATGCCTTGAAAATGTGCTTGGATAGGTGTATGAACTATTGAGATTCAATGAATCTCACTCCCTCCTTTCTCTCATCTTATATGATCTAGGTGGAGTTCAAGATCCAAAGGATGGAAGCCAAGGAACTTAAATCTCTATTTCTTAGAAAATCTTTCTATTTTTGATGTACTAGGATGTCTAGAATGTCAAAGTATATATGTAAATGTTATTTTTGAGCCATGACACTTTGAACAAGTGTAAAACTATGTAAAGTTAGTGTATGAATTAAGAATAGAGTTAAATGAATAGAAATGTGCATTTTGACCACTTGGAAGCCCACTTGTGCAAGTATGTTTTTGGAAGTGGCATGATGAATTTGAGTTTCATGAGGGTTCAGACCTTATAAGAGACTTATTTATGCTTTTTAAGTTGCTCAAATGTGTGTGGAACAATGTAGAGCTCATTTGGACCAAATTTGCCCTTTTGTTGGAACCAAAAGTGCCATAATATTGAGCTATGGCAAAGTCTGACCAAATGACCTCTTCTTGACTTAAAATTTTTCATACAATTAGATCTTGCCTAGAACTTTTTGGGAAGCAAAAGATTAGGTCATTTTGAGGTCTGTGAAATTTTTTATGATTTTTCAAAGTTGGTATCAGAATTTTAGATTTGCACCCATACTGCACATTTGGTCAGTTGTGAAATCATGTCATCCAAGCGGGAACATGGTCCAATGGCTAAAAAATTTTATTGGTAGAAAATAGGCATTCACAGTGACTTGTAGCAACTTGAAGCACCTCATTTGGAGGTCTGAGCTAAGAGATATGAATTTTTGAATTTCTAGAACAGTAATAGTAGCGCAGCACGACCTGAGTCACTGTTCCATTGAATTTCAGTGGTGGAATGTGCTTGCTCTGATATGAGTCTATTTTTACCATAAAGTTAATATCCACAACTTTCCAAATTGGTATCATTTTCATGGAATGGATTTTTTTAGAATTAATCGAACATTTTTGAAGTTTATGGCAGACACTTGCATCAGTACCTAGCCTGGACATATTTTTGGCATAAAGTAGACATGTGTGGCTTTCCAGAATTGCCAAGAATGCATGATTTCAATTTTTCTAGAATTAGTTATAAATTTTGAAACTTCATATCAATAATATGAACCAGTAGCCCAGACAACAGCGACTTCAGTGGCTTTTCGGATGTCAAATGTTCTCCCCTTAATGATTCATGAGCTGACATTATTTTTACCATGGGGTAGACATCTAAAGCTTTCTGAAATGGTAAAGTTTATTGGGTTTCAATATTTGTGGATTTAGTTATGAATTTCTGAAGTTACAACAGAAAAACTGAAATTCTAGCTGAAAATAATAGTATGAGTTTGATGCTCCCTTTTGAATTCCATGAGTTGTGAGCCAATTTTGGTGATGCAAATGAGTTGTATTTATGTAATTAAATATGAGAATGTGATATATGAGCTCATATGGTCTGCATGACCCCGAGCTAAATAAGGCATTATTTTAATGCCAATTTTCCATTCCCTTTATGCAATTTCATAATGTGAGACTTAGAAATGATAGGAAGCAAGCTAGAAATATATGGTGTTACATTTTATGGTATCAGAGCAAAGGTTCAGGCATTTTTGCTTGACATTTGATTCTTAAATGGTATATTTGGCTTGTTTTCGGGTGGTTTCGAGTGGAATATCTATGTATGTGTATTAAAATTTTGTTGTAGGCTAAAGGCTGTGGTTTTTCATTTCAGTAAAGATGGTTGAGACCTGGAGAGGCAGAGGCAGAGGTAGAGGCAGAGACAGATCATCTCAAGAACTCGAGGTTGAGTTTGAGGATCCAGTGCGGGTTATCAAGGAGTGGATTGACCAGTTTGAGAACGTCATAGCCCAGCAACACTATATGATCCAGCAGCAGCATGAGATGATTATGCAGCTGTAAGGAGTCTTGGCTAGGCAAGAAAAAGCCAGGAGAAAGGCCCCTCCACCACCTCCGCCTCAACCTCAGCCATCCACCTCCAGTGCTCCACCCCCACCTGCACAAGAACTAACTCAGGCTCCGTCGTCTATCCAAAAACAATTGAATCAATTCAAAAAGAATAACTCGTCAGTGTTTGACAGGGAATTGGATGCTAATAAGGCGAAGGCTTGGGTGATAGAGACTGAGAAGATATTCTTCGTGATGGATTGCACCTCCGAGCAAAAGGCTCAGTTAGCCACCTTCATGTTAAAGAAAGAAGCAGATAGATAGTGGCACATCACGAAGTCTCTGATGGAGATGAAGAATTTGCAAATCAACTGGGAGAATTTTCTAGTGCAATTTTATGAGAAATACTTTCCCAGTTCAGTAAGGAAGTAAAAGGAGATGCAGTTCATAGGGCTAAGATAGACTGACAATATGACAGTTGATCAATATGTGGCCCAATTCATTGAGTTGTCTCGGTACTCCTCCTACCTCCAGAGATACAATGATGAGCCCTGGAGGTGTGAGCAGTTTGAGACCGAGTTGAAACCCCTGATCAGAGGCAGAGTGACTCTACAAAGGATTAGGAATTTTAATGCCCTCGTGGAGATCAATAGAGTGATCGAGAATAATCTGAGGGACATTATACCTGCTGCCACAGTATTTGGTCAGAGAGGGGCTCTGAAACTGAAGAGGCTATGACCCAAAGAGGGAGCCAGCTCTGCATCTACTAATAAGAAGAAGAGTAAGGTGCAGTGGAGTAGGAGACTTCAAAAAGGGAAGAGGCCACAGCCTCTGAGGACTTAGTCATCCGTCGCTCCACAATCTACAATGATCTGCTACAAGTGTGGGAAGCCAGGGCATATTGCCAAAAATTGCTCTCAGGCAAATTCAGCGCCTTCGCTCAGACCGACTCATCCTAGGCCACAGACCCAGGGCAGGGTGTTTGCCCTTTCTCAGTAAGAGGCTAGTGCGTCTCCCAGTCTTATTCAAGGTATGCTCATAGTGAACAATTTTTCTGTGATTGCTATGTTTGATTCGGGTGCTAGTCACTCGTTTATATCTTACGACTATGTGAGATGTTTGGGTCTGGCCATTAGTACTCTACCATTTGACTTATCTGTCACCACACCCATTGGAAGCCACATTATTACTTCCCATGCTTACTTGAATGTCACTATCCAGTTTAATCATTATCATACGACCATCAATTTGATTTGTATGCCATTCCATGACATTGATTTGATTGTTGGTATGAATTAGATGACTGCCAATAATGTTGTCCTTGATTATGAACATTGCACCGTATCTGTATCTTCTTGTGGGACCATACCTAGGATAGGAGCTAAGCTATCTTTTATAACTACTACCTAGGTTGAGAGATACTTAGAGTAAGGGTGTCAAGGGTTTCTAGTCTTTTGCTCTATATGAGTCGAGGTAGAAGAAGGGATAGAGGAGATCCTGATCGTTAGGGAATTCCCGAAGGTTTTTCCTAAAGATTTTGATTTTAATGGCCTACCTCCTGAGAAAGAGATAGAGTTTCCCAAAAAGATAGTGCCCGGGGTGGGACCAGTGTCCAAGGCTCTATATAAGATGGCTCCGATCGAGCTTGTTGAGTTAAAAAAATAGATAGAGGAGCTATTAGAAAAAAGGTTCATACACCCTAGTGTGTCACTCTGGGGAGCTCTAGCATTGTTCGTGAAAAAAAATGGTAGCTTGAGATTGTGTATAGATTATAGAGAATTGAATAAGGTTATCATTAAGAATAAGTATCCTCTCCCTAAAATAGACGATCTATTAGATTAGTTGTCTAGGGCATCTGTCTTTTCCAAAATAGACCTTAGATCTGGATATCACCAACTGAGGGTGAGAGCTAAAGATGTCCTAAAGACGGCCTTCAGGACTAGATATAGGCATTATGAGTTCCTTGTGATGCCATTCGGGCTGACGAATATGCCTGCAGTATTCATAGACTACATAAATAAGGTTTTCAGACCGTATTTAGATAAATTTATTGTGGTCTTTATTAATGATATCTTAGTGTACTCCAGATCTTTTGAGGAGCATGAGAGGCATTTAAGATTAGCCTTAGAGACTCTAAAAAGATAAGAGATTATATGCCAAACTGAGTAAATATGAGTTTTGGCTAACTGAAGTGAAATTCTTAGGTCATGTGATCTCACGAGACGGGGTCGCAGTAGATCCCTATAAAGTCGAGGTTATGTTACGGTGGGATAGACCTAGGACCATCACCTAGGTTAGAAGTTTCCTTGGTTTGGCAAGATATTATTGACGATTCATTCAGGACTTTTCTCAGATGGCCTTGCCACTTACGACGCTGACTCAGAAGGAAACACCTTTCGTGTAGGATGAGAGATGTGAGAGTAGTTTCTAGGAGTTGAAATTCTGATTGACCATTGCCCTTATGCTAGTCATTCTTAACCCTAGTTTACCATTTGTGGTATATAGTGATGCCTCGAGAAGAGGGTTAGGATGTGTATTGATGCAGTAGGGTAGAGTAGTGACATATGCCTCTAGGCAACTGAGGCCTTAGAAGGAGAATTATCTCACATATAACTTAGAGTTAGCTACAGTAGTGTTTGCTCTTAAGATTTGGAGGCACTATTTGTATGGTGCAACTATAGAGATCTATAGTGACCACAAGAGTCTGAAATACCTATTCGATCAGAAGGAACTCAATATAAGACAGAAGAGATGGATGGAGTTTCTAAAAGATTATGATTATGTATTGAAATACTATCCAGGGAAGGCCAATGTGGTGGCCGATTCCTTAAGTAAGAAATCCATCCACGCTGCCCATATGATGATCAGGGAGCAGGAGCCCTTAGAAAAATTTAGAAAATTGAACTTCCCATGCTAGCTAGTGCCGGGTAGATTGTATTTAAGTGAAACCCTGATTAAGAATGAGTTAAGAGTCTAGATCTTAGATGCCCAGAAAGAGGATGAATTCTTAAGACAGATTAAAAGCGAAATCTCTCAGGGTAGGACCTCAGATTTTAAGATATCTGAGGACGGTGTGATAGTATACTGGGATAGAATCTGTGTGCCTAGTAGTAATGAATTGAGACAGAAAATTCTAGAAGAGGCACACAAGAGCAAATATACTATCCACCCAAGTGCTACTAAGATGTATCAGGATCTAAAAAGAATCTTCTGATGGCAAAAAATGAAGAATGATGTCACAAATTATGTGGCGAGGTGTTTAGTGTGCCAGAGGGTTAAGATAGAGCACCAGAGACCAGCTGGGTTGTTGCAACCCCTAGATATCCCTGAGTAGAAATGGGATAGTATAACTATGGATTTTGTTATAGGGTTACCCAGGACATCCTCTGGACACGATGCTATCTGGATCGTTATAGATAGGTTGACAAAGTTAGCACACATTTTAGCAATAAGGGCTACTTATTCATTAGATAGATTAGCCCAGTTGTATATACGTGAGATAGTGTGACTTCACGGAGTACCCAATAACATCGTATTAGATAGAGACCCTAGGTTCACATCGAACTTCTGGAGGTCGTTACAGCATGCCTTAGGGACCAAGTTACGATTTAGCACTGCTTACCACTCCCAGACAGATGGTCAGACTGAAAGAACTATCTTGACCTTAGAGGACATACTAAGGGCATGTATATTAGAGATTAAGGGTAACTGGGATGCATATCTGCCATTAGCAGAGTTTGCCTATAATAACAGTTATCATTCCAATATTCAGATGGCCCCTTATAAGGCTCTCTATAGGAGAAAGTGTAGATCCTCGTTACGTTGGGTTGAGCTAGGGAAAGAGTTTGCTAGGACCTGAGTTAGTGGACCAGACTATCCAGCAGATAGAATTGATTAAAAGAAACTCCATACGACCTAAAGTAAGCAAAAAAGTTATGCTGATCGGAGAAGAAGGTCGTTAGAGTTTGAGATTGGAGACCATATATTCATCCGAGTATCTCCAGTGATTGGAGTAGGTTAGTCTATGAAGGTAAAGAAGCTCAATCCTAGGTATATTAGTCCATTTGAAATCCTTGCCCTACCTCTAAACCTAGCCCAAATCCATAAAGTTTTTCACATCTCCTAACTAAAGAAGTACTTACTAGACCCCTCACATGGCATAAAATATGAGCATATTCAATTGTAGGAAAACCTTTCCTATGTAGTGAGGCTAGAGAGGAATGTGAATGCCAGGTTGAAACAACTGAGAAACAAGAGCATCCCTTGAGTGAAAGTGATTTGGAAGGGCCTGACGTTTGAAGAGGGAACTTAGGAACTAGAGGATCACATGAAACAAAAATATCTAGAGCTATTTCCTTCAAGTAAGTATTTAAATTTCGAGGATAAAATTTGTTTTAAGGGGGGTGGAAAATGTAACGCCTGATACATTGTAAAACATTGAAATGAGCCGGTTTGAAAAAGCAAGCTCCCTGAGATGAGTGATTCAAGGCCAAACAAAATTTGGATAAAATTTTAAATAATAAAAAATAAGGATTTAAGCCTTGAGTTGCCCAGAAATTAGGGCCAGAGTGCTTCAAAAAAGTTGTCGAAAGGCTAGTGGCATTTTTGTAAATAAGTAAAATTTTAGAAAAACACCTAGAAGAGTTTTTTAAAAGGAAATTTTGAGTTGTTCAAGGTTCTCAGAGGCCCCAAAAACCATGGGAAGCCCCGGGACCAGTAAAGCGCCTCCGGTGTACTCTTTCCAATGTCAGCTAACTCGAACTTTGATCGGTTCTTTCGAGAAGGTTTTATCTCTGATTTAAGTGATTCCAAAGAAATTATATTAAATTGGAAACCTAAATTTATGATGGAGAAGACGGTTCTAAAAAAGGAGCTAAAATGAAGTCAAACCGGAAATGCCATTATGAAAGGGAAAAAATGGAAACAATTTGCAAAAAGGAAGCTTCCAAACTCTCTTTTTAAGTCACGTTCTTCCTCTCCCTCCCTAAACCGACTTTCTTATGCTCATTTTCTGAGAAAATTCTCAGCTCCTTAGGTGCACAAAAGAGAAGGAATTTTGGAGAAAGAAAAGCCAAGGAAATGTGAAAAAGTGTAGGATTTTGCTACTTTTTCCTCTTGAAACTTCATCCTCCTCTTCTTGCTTCATCTTTCCATGATTTTAATGCAATTTTTGGTGCTGATTTGGGTCAAAATCAGAGGAGAGAAATTTGAAATTCAAGGAGGAGGAAGAGGGAAGAGGAAGAACTCTTGAAGACGGCTTGATTTAAGGTGAATTCTTGACTTTCCATCACCTTTCCTTCTTGTTCCCTTAGTGTGTGTGTTTGGTCAGACCAACGCCATGAGGGGGGAGGAGATTTTGTTCTGAAATGAGAGAGAAGTGAGAGTTTTAGACCATGGGAGTTAGGAAATACCAAGAAATTGTATGGAAAACTCGTAAAACTTAAGTTGAAAAAGTGTAGGGTGCTTGGACATAGTTTAAAATCTAGGTTAATTCAAGACTTCCCCATCATATATGAGTGTTTGTTTGAGTTTCTAAGACTCCTAGGGAGCCTCCCAAGTGCCCCATCCATTAAGGAAAAATCCCAAACTCCATGGGTCTTTAATGGAAGCATAAATCAGTCAAAACCTTTAAAGATAGCTAGGGGATGTTTTAAATGTTTCTAAACTTGATTTGGGACTTTATATGATAAAAGAAGATAGGAGAAGCCCTTGGAAAAATTTTAAAAGCCTTAGGTTAGGAGATGAGGCAATGGCTTCCGTAATGTAACCTTATAAAGCAACATGGACCTAGGTTTGTGAAAATGAGCGTGTGATAGCTTCAAGGACCTTAAATGCAGTCAAGGGGTCTAAATATGGCAAGAGAATGGAACCAAGAAGGTTTATTAGGGTAGTTGCTTCATTAGGTCATTAATGGAATTATATTGTGACAAATGGCATAAAATGTATTCTTAAGAGTGAGTTGAAAGTCCTAGCTTGTTCCAAGAGTATAATTAAGTTTTGTTTATTGTGAATAGGCTAAGGAAATCCAACCCTACCTCTTTGTGCTTGTGGAATCAGAAAGGAGAAAGAACAAACAAAGTAAAGCTTGATTTTGCACTAAG
The DNA here is from genome assembly GCA_026724425.1 of Erythrophleum ivorense. NCBI lineage: Eukaryota > Viridiplantae > Streptophyta > Magnoliopsida > Fabales > Fabaceae > Erythrophleum > Erythrophleum ivorense. Next base: position 42,232 of record JAIUCV010000037.1, on the reverse strand, counting down.
GTAGCTCTCCACCTTTTCTTGTTGCATATATGTAATTGTGTGCTTATGTGTCTATGTATATGTTCGAGACATGCCACTTGATGTTATGATGCTATTTTGGTACCAATATGCTTTCTTGAATGTCTTTGAATTGTGGGAATGGCCCACAAGGGTGAGGTAGTGCTAAAAGTCCCTTAATATGGGTGAGGAGATGCCAAAAGTCTCATATCATGGGTAAGACAAAGCCAAGAGTCCCTTGGATGGGTGAGGCTAAGTCAAAAGTCCCAAAACCAAGAGCGAGGCAATCCAAAAGTCCTAAAAATGGGGTGAGGCCAAAACCAAAAGTCCTTAGAACTCATTCTTATACTTGACATGAGTTTGTGACACAAAAATGGGAAAGTGGAATGCTTCATGAATTGATTGATTGCATACTTGTACCTTTGACATGTTGCATGCCTTAAAAATATGCTTAGATAGGTGTATGAGCTATTGAGATTCAATGAATCTCACTTCCTCCTTTCTCTCATCTTATGTGATCTAAGTGGAGTTCAAGATCCAAAAGATGGAAGCCAAGGAGCTTAAATCTCTATTTCTTGGCAAATCTTTCCATTTTTAATGTACTAGGATGTCTAGAATGTCAAAGTATATATGTAAATGTTATTTTTGAGCCATGACACTTTGAACAAGTGTAAAACTATATAAAGTTAGTGTATGAATTAAGAATAGAGTTAAATGAATAGAAATGTGCATTTTGACCACTTGGGAGCCCACTTGTGCATGCATGTTTATGGAAGTGGCATGATGAATTTGAGTTACACAAGAGTTCAGACCTTATGAAAGACTTATTTATGCTTTTTAAGTTACTCAAATGTGTGTGTAATAATGTAGAGCTCATTTGGACCAAATTTGCCCTCTTGTTGGAACCAAAAGTGCCCTAATCTTGAGCTATAGCAAAGCCTGACCAAATGACCTCTTCTGGACTTGAAATTTTGTATGCATTTAGATCTTTCCTGATATTTTTGGGAAGCTAAAGATTAGGTTATTTGGAAGTTTGTGGAAGTTTCTATGATTTTTCAAAGTTGGTATCAGAATTTCGGATTTGCACAAATACTGTTCATTTGGTCGTGAAATTGTGTCATCCGAGGGACAAAACGTGGTCCAATGGCTACAAAATTTTATAGGTAAAAAATAAGCATTCATAGTGACTTATAGCAACTAGAAGCCCCTCATTTGGAGGTATGAGCTAAGAGATATGAATTTTTGAATTTCTAGAACAGCAATAGTAGTATAGCATGACCTGAGTCACTATTCCATTGAATTGTAGTAGCGTAACGTACTTGCTCTGGTTTGAGTCTATTTTTACAATAATTTTAACATCCACAGATTTCCAAATTGGTATCATTTGCATGGAATGAATTTTTTTAAAATTAATTGGACATTTTTGAAATTTATATCAGACACTTGCATCAGTACCAGTAGCTGTCCGAACCTTTGCCCTTTTTCGCATATCAAACACTTTTTGTGTTGTGCTTCATGGCCTGGAAATATTTTTGGTATAAAGTAGACATGTGTGGCTTTCTAGAATTTCCAAGAATGTATGATTTCAATTTTTCTAGAATTAGTTATGAATTTTGAAACTTCATATTAGTAATCTGAACCAGTAGCCCAGATAGCAGCGACCTCAATGGCTTTTTGGATGTCAAATATTCTCCCCTTAATGATTCAAGAGCTCATATTATTTTTACCATGGGGTAGACATCCAGAGATTTCTAAAATTGTAAAGTTTGTTAGGTTTTGAGTTTTATAGATTTAGTTATAAATTTTTGAAGTTGCGACAGAAAAACTGAAATTCTGGCCAAAAATAATAGTATGAGTTTAATGCTCCCCTTTGAATTCCACGAGTTGTGGGCCAATTTTAGTGATGCAAATGAGTTGTATTTATGTAATTAAATATGAGAATGTGATGTATGAGTTCATATGATTTGCGTGACCCTAAATGAAATTTTCATACGCGGCGCAATGCTAAATAAGGCATTATTTTAATGCCAATTTTCCATTCCCATTATGCAATTTCATAATGTGAGACTTAGAAATGATAGGAAGCAAGCTAGAAATATATGGTGTTACATTAATACCTATGAAATTTGATTGATTATTGGAAAATATAAAAAATTGAGTTAGATAAAAGCAAAGCAAGACAAAAATATACTAAGCATGGGTAAGGGTGAACTTTTCATGTTCTTATATGGTAGAATATGTCATAGGAATTAAAATATATATATATATATATATATATATTCTCATTGAACACATGAACTTAGAACTCACTAAAATTGAGAAAATAAATTAGTTATAAATAGTAAACATGTTAAGTAAACCTTTTTAATAAAACTCATATTGGCAAAGTTTAACTGTAAAATTAATAAGTCAAAGGCTAGAAAGTGCAGAATGAATAAGTCAACAAGTCAAAGACAAAGAAGATAAAATAAATCAAGAAACTCTTTCTGGAAATTAAACTACATTAAACAAAGACAAGATTGACAATGTTGAACTGTAAAGTCAATAAGTTATCATATGATGATTATAGAATATTAAATACCCAAAATCCTACTGAGTGATTTCATAACTCAAGTAGTCATCCTGTTAGAGAAGTCTATTCTGATAGATTTTGATTGAATAAAGAAAAGTTATTAAGTAGTCATCCTCTTGGTCTAAAGCTGTCACATAAGATGAGCCACTGCCATTATTTTCTCTTTTTATTATAAAGGGATTGAATCCAGGAAGAGTAGTCCATATGTCATCTCTTCCTACGCGAGTTGTAATATCCGATTCTTTGAAAATGAGAGAAAACATGAGAAACATAACATACAGTTTCTCCGTAAATATGTGAAACATATCGGATATAACAGGGTGTCCTCCAAAGTGAATGATTTGAGGCCAAAGAAAAGTAGGATAAAATTCTAAATAATGAAAAATGAGGATTTGAGCCTTGAGTTGCCCAGAATTTAGGGCTGGAGTGATTCAAAAAATTTGCTGAAAGGCCAGTGGCATTTTTGTAAATATGGGCACATTTTGGAAAACTCATAGGAAGACTTTTTAAATGGAAAATTTGAGCACTCTGGAGTTCTCAGAGGCCCCGAAAACCATGCGAAATCCCAGGACAGTTAAAGCCCCTCCGGTATATATTTTTTAACGGCGATGAGCTCAAATTTTGACTGATTTGTTCGAGAAGGTTTTAGCTCCAAATTAAGTGATTCCAAGGGTATTTTATAAGATTGAGGGCCTAAATTTTATAATAAAAAAGATAATTCTAAAAAAGGAACTAAAATAAGTTAGAAACGAAAATGCCAAGTTACGGGATGTAAACATCATTTTTTAAAAATAAATCCTTCTTGACCTTTCTTTAATTTGGACGTCCCACTCCTTCTCCCCATAAACCGACTTTATTTTCTACTTAAACCAGAAAGGAGAATCAAGAGAGAGTGGTACACAAGAGCAAACTCAAGGGGAAGAGAAAAATCAAACAAAGGTATGGAAATTCAAGGAAACCCTTAGTCTTCTCTTTAGCAAACTTCTTCCCCTCTTTCTCCTTCTTTCTATGAATTTATTGATGTGTTTGGTTCTATTTTGAGCTCAGGACATAGGGAGAAAGAGAAGGCTAAAGCAAGAGGAAAGGTTCTTGGAAACAAGCTAGAATCAAGGTACTTCTCATGGTTCCTTTGCACTACCTTGGCTGTCCAATTTATGTGTGTTTCATCCCATATAGAGCCCAACTAAGGGAGGATAAATTCAGGTTCTAGTAAGGGAGAATCATAGGTTTTGGGCTATGGGAAGTTAGAAGATGCAAATAAACTATAAGAAAATCAAGTAAAATTCAAGATAGAAAAGTTAGGGATTCATGGAGACATTGTGAAATCTATTTTGATCTATGAATTTTCTAGCTGATGTGAGTGTTTAATTCGGCTCCAAAGATCCCTAAAAGTCTCCCCATGTGCTTCCTCCATCAAGAAAACAACACAAAGTCCATGAAGGCCATTATGCTTCATTGTCTTGGCCTAAGAGGATTGGCATACCTAGGGAGAGTTTTAAATTTTTCTAAGCCTATTCTTGAGTCATATATGATGAATGAAAATGAGGGGAAGCCTTGGGAAAAATTTAGAAAGCTTACAGAATGAATTGGTGTCTTATGTTCCATAATATGACCTAAAAAAGCAACACGTAGTTAGGCTCTTTATTTCAATTATGCGATGACTCCAAGAGGCTTAAAAGGAGTCAAGAATCATATATGAAAGAAAAGAATGGAACCTAAAATTTATATGATGGGTGTTGCTTCATTAGGTACATTTTTGGAACCATAAAGGGGTTTATAAATCAAGTTAGTGTCTAAGAAAGATATGTGACCTTAGAATTAATTCCATGAACTTAATTGGCTTCCATAAATTGTGTTTAAGCCAAGAGAAATCATTCCCACACCTTTTGTGTATGAGGCCAAGGGAGGGAGAGCAAATTCAAGAAAAAAAGTGTATGGTTGCATTTAAGGTAGCTCAGTCCTCCTTCTCTCATCCATGAATGTATGCTTGGCTGGTATTTAAATGTGTTTATGTGTGTTTTAAGCCATGAAAAATATTCTAGTATGATTTCATACGCCATGGTACCATAATAATCTATTATGTTTTCAAATGATGTTTGTTATATGTGCTTGGGTTTGCTTGAATGTGGTGAGGCCAAGAACCCTTAACCATGGTAAGGATGAGCCAAGAACCCTTAAAGTTAGTTGAGACAAAGTAAAGAGTCTCCCAAAAGTGAGGTTGACTCCCAAGAGTAAGGTTGAATCCAAAAACCTCTTAAAGAATGGGTGAGGCAAGTCGAAAATCCACAAGTGAATGGGTGAGGCCATTTACTTTACAAGCCTTTGTATGCTATGTAAGACTTGCTCAAATGTTGAAAATACTTTTTGAATATTTGCACATGTCAATATGCCCATGCATGCATTTATGAGACTTGTTTTGCATCTTTTATGTATGATTGAAAGGGAGATGAGCTATTGGGATTCTTTGAATCTCATTCCCTTCTCTCCAATGTTCTAACATGCTAGGTGGACAAAGAGAGCAAGGAAATGGAAGTCAACCTCTTGAAAGATGAGAGTATGCCACCCAAGTGCATGGAATGTGTTTCTTTAAGGCCATTTAAGTGGCAATCATTGTAACCTATTATTCTATATGACCTATGGCCTCTTAAACATGTATAAGTATGTTAATATATGATGTATAAATGAGATATTATGTTATGTGACCATTAGAATGTATATTGAGCATGTAATGGCAAATTTTGCTTCTTGAAAGTTTGATGCATTAGTGTATAAGTGGAAATGGAATGGCCAAATTGAGATGCATGAGGTTTAGGACCACTTGGGTAGCTCATACAAGTCATATTCATACTTTTAGACTTGTCCAAGAGGTTCCAAACATCAAGGAAAATCATTTGGACACTTTGGTATCCTATATGGAGCATAAATTGACCATATTAGAAACCTATACCACTTTTTGTCCAAATGAGCTCCTCTTGATATGAGATTTGGTATGCATTTAGAGCTTGTTGAGATATTTTTGGGAAGTTAAAGTGCAGAATTTTTAGAGATCTAGGAAATATTTGATGAATTTTCAAAATTAGAGAAAATTTTGAAATTGGTCAGGTTATTGTTCATACTGGTCTAAAAATGAATTCTATCACTCAGGGGCTAAATGATGTCCAATTGCCACAAAATTTTATAAGTAGAAACTAGACATTCCCAGTGAGTTGTGCCAACTAGAAGCACTTTATTTAGATGTCTAGAGTGGGAGATATAAATTTTTAAATGTTCTACCTAGAATCAGGTGGTCAAACTGACCTCAGGTACTATTTAATTGGATTTTAAGCTCTGGGCATACCTAACTGGTCTAAAGTTATTTTTTCCCTCTAGCTAATATATGTAGCTTTCCAGATTGGTATCATTTACATAGATTGAATTTTTTTGGAATTAATTGAATATTTTTGAAATTTGTAATAGAAAGCTATGATAGTACCAGTGGCCAGCCAAACCTTTACACTTTTTTGAATTTCAAACGTCTTCTGTGTTATGTTTCATGGCCTAGACATATTTTTATCATATAGTAGACATGTGTGGCTTTCCATAATGGCAAAGAATGTGTGATTTCAATTTCTGTAGAATTAGTTATGATTTTCCAAAGTTTGTGATAAAAGTGAGAAAATTCTAGCCAAAATTGTAATCATGAATTTTAAGTATCCCCATGCCATACGCGAGCTCTAGGCCAATTTTGGGGATGGAAATGAGTTGTATCCATATAATCAAATATGAGAATGTGATACATTAGTTCACATGGTCCACGAGACACTGAACGAAAAATTTATATGCGACGCAACGCTAAAATATTCACTTTTATATGTTATTCTCTTGTACTCTTGTGAATTTCATAACATGAGACTTGGAAATAGCATGAAGTATGGTAGCGGACCAGGTTAATTTAAGGGTTGAGGTAACATCTCATAACCTAGGTCCAAGATCTTGTTGACAAGATCCTGTAATCTGTAGTGTAAATTCTGAGACCTTGTCGGCAAGGTTTTCGCCAGTAAGTACAATGTCTTTTTGTATAAGTTGTTAAAGTTTTTATGGTATGGATGGTTTAAACTCGACATGCAAGGCTCAGATTGATATATTTACTGTCCATTAAGAGTGTTATGGATGGAAGATGATGTTAATAAGGCCATATGGTCAATTTATCCAAAGATTAAATTATTTTGGCCTTTAATAATGATCATTTCCGCTACTAAGGGTGTGTACTTCATGCAAATAATTGTTTTATACCATTATTGATATTATTTGAGAAATATTTCGATATGGCTTGATATGGTGTGACATGGGTCTTAGTCTAAAGATAACAATGTATAATACCAAGCATTCTAAGAATCTTATTATAAAAGAGAGATATAAAGTGGATATGAAAAAATTGGTTAAAATTCATAAGCCTCTATTTAAATGACCAAATCAGTCTTTAGCTCATCCAAACTCTCATGAATCCTTAGCTCTCCTATATTTAAATGGCAATCGTAGCCATATTTTTAACAAGTATAATAGCTCTACTTTTTAAAAACAAAAAAGAAATAAAGAAAAAAGTTATAAAGGTAAATTGTTCTCTATTCTACTGCTGCATTCCATAGCTAGATGACACCAGAAAATTGCTACTTAAAGGTACATGAAGCTGGAAAGAAAAAGCCCATAATATTTCATATAATTAGTACTTTCAAAATGATTAGGGAATGGTCTCCCATGGTGCTCCAGCGGAGAAAACAAATCACCACTAGCAAAACCTTACCAACTAGCAAATAACAAGGTATTATAAATACGAAATTGACATATCAAGTACCAATTCCTAGTGAAATAGAGCTTTAACATGACCAAAAGAGAAAAGCATGGAGAACGAGAAAGAAGTTATCCGAATAACAAGGAACTTGAACCCTTTGCTCCTACTAATAGTATTATCTTAATATGAACAAAGTCAGAATATATAAGGGAAGCCTGAAGCACAACTTTATCCTACAATTATTTCCTTTAAAGAAGAATCAGATATCCTCCTTAATAAAAACCAAAAAAAGCAAAAATTAATCGTTGAATATTTATAAAAGAAATTACCACAAAAAAAAATGAATGTTCGGTAAACCCGAGACTATTTCAAGTTATGTGTAGAAATGAAATAGAGACAGCGTTGGATGATAGTAGTTTTACTATAATTATGTGAATGTTCTATTTCACTAACCATATTGAAGCAAATAAAGTCCTTAGGCAAAACCTAAATATAATATAATGCAACACATAAAGCTTTTGCTTGGTCATCTTTCCACTTATGGATGATGACCATTATAAATACATTCTCAACCTAAAAGAATCAAACAAAATTACTTAAATCCAGCCCTTTATCCTCTACTTCGGCCATCCAAAATTACTCAATTCTTATATAAAAAATAATTATTGAAGAATAACAATAGTTTAAATAAGAGAAACTGAAATTTGATAATTTAACGGACAATTGAACAACTAAAGTATTTGTCAGGACATACAAATGACGAGTATATTTCCAGAAATTTCTCGATATGCAACCATAAACTAAATTTGATCCATTTCCATTGAGCCAAAGGTCTTGTTCTTTAAATGAAGAACACTTCCACTAGTACATAAACTCTAATCCAGTACCCATAACAAATAGCCACAGATTTAATTCCACATTTCAACACTAAAAAAATGTTGAATTAATATCAATTAGGAACCAATTTACTCACAAAATACAATCCTAATTGAGCTCGAGCAGTTAGCCAAGAACAGAAAAGCAAAAACTAAAATCAAAATTGAAAAAACATATAAAATAGAGAAATTTGAAAGTAAAGAATAAATCCTAGAATTGAAGGAAGTTACTTTGTAGCTATGGGACTTCATCGAGGATGCTCCAATAAAGAAAGTTAAGAAAGAAGCCATTTTGGATCATTCTTCCAACTCATTCTTTTAATATGAAATTCCTCTCATTTAGGCTCTCTCTCTCTCTACTTGATCTTTGCTTCTTAAGTCCTTTACCCCAAATTTGAAATCACTCCGATGGCCAAAGAAAAGAAAATCAAAGAGAAAATAGAGGATAGGGGAAAGGGATCTAAGAGATGAGAACGTCTTTATTGATATCTGGAAATGGAACCTATAGTGGTGCTATTAAATCAAAGACAATGACTAGGCAAAAATCGAAGTTTGGATGTGAACGAAGAAGTAAGGGATTTGGGGGTCAGGTCATTGCCCCTTTTGGTGTCACATCTCAATCCTCTACACATCTTTGCATTCAGATTCTTTGCATATAAGCTTCATGCATCTCACTGTGCACTTCAACAAAAAGACGCCGTTTTGGCATCTAATATGGCTGCTTGCATGATCCAATGGGCTAAATGCATAGCCAAGGAATAAAGCTCAAAATGCATTGTTTCTAGTTTAATGAAATGGTGTGTTTTAAGCAGTAATATTTTGAAAATAAGCCATGCAATATCATACGTCCGTTACTGGCAAATATAGACCATCCATTCAATTCCATTTAAACACAATGTTCATCTTCTTCCAGCAGCCCAAGACTATCGCATTCAGGCAAGAAAACACGAGAAATCTAGTGCATTTAAAGGCAAAATGACAATGACATTAGAAGGAAAGTGAGACTCATGAACTAGAAAAATCATCTATGCAATTTGTTAATGTTTCCACCTTGCACAAGCAATTCCTCTTGAAGTTTCTTCTTTACATTGTCTGTATTTGTTTGCCACTTTGTGAAAGAATTTGGTTGTGGCTTTGCCGACTGTGGGGTTGCTGTAAATCAGTAAGTGACAATCTAGAGGATTCTAATAGGATGTAGGGAATTTATATATTGAAAAGAATCAATGTATATATATTTATATTGGTTTGATTTATCCTTGCAAATTGTGATTCTTTTGCAAAAGGGTCGATGCATATATATGTCTGGTTGTTTAAGGGGAAACCAATATGTGGGTACATTGGAGTTCTATTTTTGAATTAAAAGCATCTATAATGAGAAGACTCTAACGAAAAGGAAGAACATGCAAAAAGTAAGAAGACACAAAGCATAACTCTCACTCCCTCCTCTCTAATATCTTAATATGCTAGTCACCAAAGTGGAAGATAAAGCTTGGGGCCTAAATTGCTTGATTTTGCTTATGTTGCAACTAAAGAAATAAAAAATGATGTAATATTTTGATAGAATGAATGTACAATGAATAGACCATGTGTAAATATTCCCATAGTTGATATATGTATGACAATTAATGACAAATAAGAAGTGTTGGAATTTTTGGGTATTGTATGGCTACTTTAGATATATGTCTCCTTGCATATGACTTAGGGATGAAGGATAAGATTTTATGTTTTGAGTTCCTATACCTTTAAGACAAGTTTAGGAAGTCTTTTTGGGCTATTCCCACGTGCCCAAGTGGTCACAAGGACCTTAGGAGCCATTTTGCCCATCCTTGAACCATTGAAAGGCATTAAATTGACCCAAATGGCACCCTATGGCATTTTTTAATCAAATGAAGGAATTTTTCCATGAAATTTGGTAGACATGTAGAGCTCATTGAGATATTTTTGGGAAGCTAAAGTACAGGAAAAATGGAGCTCTACAGAATTATTTATGAATTTTCAAATTTGGGATTTTCAATTAGTTCTAGTATGTGCACTGTTTACACTGTTAGTTCTGTGTTCTGTGTCATCTGATGGGCAAAGGGTGTCCAATGCTTGTGAAATTTTACAAATAAACTAAAGGTCATAAGCTTTCTGTGGCCACTGAGATCACCTCATTTGGAGGTCTGATCAAAGAGTTATCCATTTTTGAAGTTTGCTATCAGTAGCAGTAGTGCCCCCTGAATCTAGTTACTGTTTTATAGATTTCTAATGACTAAACGTATCTGTTTCATTTTGGAATTATTTTTAGCATAAATTTAGCATCTTTAAATTTCCAGAATGACCAAATTTTTATGATTTCTATTTTTATAGAATTAGTTATGAATTTTGAAAGTTTATATCAGTAATCTGAATTAGTGGCCTAGGCAGCAAAGATTTCAGTGGCTTTTTGGATGTCAAACATTTTTCTCTTAATGTTTCACGAGCTAAAATTATTTTTACCATGGAGTAGACATCTAGATCTTTCTAGAATGGTAAAGTTTGTTGGATTTCAATTTTTTTGGATTTAGTTATGAATTTTTGAATTTGTGACAGAAAAACTGAAAATCCGATCATGGCTAATTCGTGGAAATTGGTGTGTTTCACCCACTTGTATGAGTTCCAAGCCACTTTCTTAGATGGTTTTGAATTGTATTAGTGTAATTAAATATGAGAACAAGTTTAATGAGTTCCCTTGGTCCATAGAATGCCGAATGAAAAATTTATCCGCTACGCAATACAAAAAAACTTAATATTTTAATGTCTTTTTCTTGAGAACTCACATGCTTCATGGAATAGAACCTAGAAATGGCATGAAATGAGTCATGATATGATGGTGTTACAAATACAAACTGTGATCACAAACCACTTGTAATATTCTTTGGGATCAATCACTCTAGAGGATCGATGATTTTTAGGGCAACGTTGCTATATGATGAAACCACTGAGTCCTTTAAATGGCTATTGGAAACTTTCTTAGGGGCACATAAGCAAAAAAGGCCTTTAACTATTTTTATAGACTAGGATTGAACAATGGCAAGTGCATTATACTAGGTGCTTCCAAAGACAAAACATATGTTATTCACATGGCATTTAAAGCAAAAAGGGATAAAACATATTGGAAACTTGATGAAAGGTGAATCACATTTTCTAACTGACCTTACGAAGTGTATGTATGAGTACGAAGAAGACACCCAATTTGAGGAAGCATGGAGCTAGTTGCTATGTACTTACGGTGTACAAGAAAATACATGGTTGACCTTAGTTTACAAGATAAGGGAAAAATGGGCATGGTGTTATATGAAGAAAGCTTTCACTTTAAGCATGCAAAGCATGCAGCTAAGTGAAGACGTTAATGCTGATGTCAAGAGTTGCACAAAAGCAAGTATGAACATTAACCCATTTTTCAAGAATTTTGAATAGGTTATAAAAGATAAAAGATATAATGAATTGAAGCATGATTTTGAATCACGACAAAAATGCCTCAACTAATTGTCCATAGCTCACTTATACTTAAATAGGTTTCTCAAATTTAGAAAGCCCCTATCTTTGAGCTGTTACAAGAACAATGGGATTTATTTGCAGCTACTTGTATAAGCATAAAAATGAGGTTGGTTTGGTGTATGACTATGTTATTGGTATGGTTGATAAGAAAAGAGGATGGAGAGTCCAGTTTAATCTAAGTAATGGGTCAATTTCATATAGTTGTTGAAGGTTTAAAACTATTGGAATATTGTGCTACCATGCATTAAAGGTATACAATGTTTAGGATGTAAAAAAACTCCCTAAGCATTACATATTAAAAATGTGGGCAAAAGATGCGAGTGGCATTATACATGATTATAAGGGGAATACAGTCCAACTGGATCCTAAGTGTAAAAGTACACAAAGGTATAGATGACTTTGTCCTATGATAATAAGACTAGCTACTGAAACATCCTATTGTTCTAAAGCATACTCACTGGTTCATAAAAGCATGTTAGAACTATGCAAGCAAGTGGCTGATCTTTGTTCAAATAAACCATCTACAAACAACGATGGTCATACGAGCATGGCATCACTAACAAAGTCTGGTGCACATCTAAAGGGATTCAAGAAAAGAGATGGCACAAGGAAGAATAAATGACTAAAGAGTTAGGTTAAGAAGCTACGTAAAAGAAGAAGAAGAGGTTTACTAGATAAAGATTCACAAACTATTAGGACTACAATATGAATATACTTTCATGTCACATTTTTTATTTCTTTTTTTTTTTTTGTAGTTCAATAATTCTTGATGTCTTATTTTAGGACACTCAAATGCAAGCAAGTTCCTCCACCATCGCACTTTGAGCACTAACTCCATCTGCACCTCTAGTATATGCCATATTCCCTTATATAGATGGGAGTAGATTAACTTATATAGAACTATTACCGGTTAAAGCAGTTAATTTTTCCATACCTTATATGGTATTATTGGACATTTAGTGCATATGATGTGATCAATATTCGTTTATAATATAAACACTAATGGATTCTCCCATGCCGTCTCTAGAAACACTAGAGTTCAGTAGAGATATTTTAGGATGTACAAAATACTAAAATAATCACTAATAGTAAAATAACCATTTTTATTATTCTCAATATGTTGGTTAGTATGAACACTTTAATATAACATTCCCTTTTGCTTCACATAGTTCATCTATTTTTGACTTCATACATCATAAAACTATTATAATTTTTCATTTACATTACATCTTAAGTCCTAGCCATTCACTTACATTCATATAGCAATATCACTTCTTGCATATTCATAGCGCTTCTTGCATCTTCTTTCAAGTGTCAACAACAAAGGGTTCTTATCCATTTATTCCTTTTTACCTATGCAGGTTTAGCAAGCCAACTTGCAAGAGAGATGAGTCATGAATATGTTCCGAGTAATACCTACAATTAGTGGAAATATTAGTTCAACTATAACATTTTATAGTTAAGAATTTCATGTATATAATTTTTTTTTTGGTGTCATGCATGTAAACTTTTTCCCTTAATCTAAAATAGTGTATTTGCCCAAAATTCTTATGGGATGCAAAAGTTGATCATATTTTGTATATTTCAAGAAATCTCAAATACCATATAAAGTTATTTTGTTCATCCATACTCAATGATTCAAGAAGCTATTATGATTCAAGAGGACAAAAAATGCCTATCAATGATGTAGCATGTCCACCTCTATATTTATTGTATAAGGTAGCAAGTTGAGTTAATACTTGACCTCAATTAATTTTTCTAGTTGAGGTGGTGAGGAACTGATACAAGTGGGGGAGTGATACGAACAACTCATTAATCAAGATGTTAAGAACACATATAGAAAGCTTTTATGACTAATATAAAGATAAAAACAAGCTCCTAATTCACACTTTAATATATTGATGATAAACCTCAAAATGTCTTATTATTTATTGCATTATTTTTCTGATATGGACATCAATGGCTCCCAAAGCACATGTTGTTCAATCAAAGTACTATTAGTTGTGGTTAGTTAGAACACACTTAAGTGCTTTCAATTCCTTCCACTCTCAATCAAACTTCATATAATTAATATTAGCCTAAAAGTTACAACGCATAAGATATTAGCCAATGAATTAGTAATCTCTGATATACACTTCTTGTTAGTTTGTGACAAACAAAAATTAAATTAAAAAAAAAATCAAAATGTGTTATTATGAATTAGTGAGGTAATCACACCCATATAATATCAATGAATGATAAGCACATGTAGAGTGTAAACCTCATATTACAACACATTCTGTGATGACAAGGAATGAATATAAACCTCATATAAAATCAATGAATGATAAGCATACAAATATGAAATAGAAAAGCAAGCAATATCCTTCACCAGTAGAGTTGAGTATTGGAGTATCTTTTGTACATGTAGCTGAGCATGCCTTTATAGATGCTTAATATAGTGCATGACTAGTAAGTATTATATGTGCTCAACTCACATAATGCTTATCTAATAGAATTAGATACTTCTAAAGTTTCATGATCTATAGTAGCTCATTTGTTTGGGTTTTGATGCTGGAGCTTGGAAGTATAATTTGTGACTTTTTGTGCTTATTCCTTATATTGTCTTTATTTTAGTAATAATTGTAATAATAAATAAATAAATAAATAAATAAGCCTAAAATGAGGGTTGAGGCCACAACACTTGTAGGTTATGCTCATTTGTTGCTGAAGGCAGTTTCCCTTAGCAATACAGTCTGGCTTAAGATGATATACTTGGTTACTTAGTTTCTATTGGCAAATCATCTTGCAAGTCAAGGAATACTAAAGTTTAAATGATAGGAAATGACCAAAATATGTGCTCAATGAGAGTGCCTTGCTTTCAAAATTTTTAATATATGAGATATCCATTGTTTAGTGTGATCCAAGTTTGAACTCTGTCTTGCAATCATATTGGCATTATCTCAACTTTCACCATTTCAATGTGATATTGCTTTACAGTAATCAATGATTCACTTACATACTTGCTATGTTCCATGCCGAGGCATTTTGTCAATTAATGAAGGTTCCTTCTTCACCCTTTAGTCTTATTTTGATTTTTGAGTTTCATTTATCAATATGTGGTCATCATACCTTTAAATCAGTTGTACATTCACCATCTATAATTCCATTATAAGCCTAGGAATCCTTAAGCATGTAAATAAGTAGGAAAGTAAACAATATCTTCCACTGGCAAAGTTGAAAATCATTATTAGACTCTTGACATGCTTATTGGATAGCTTATATCAACTATAGTCGTATCAAAGGTTTTGTTTTTTGTTTTTTTTTTTTTGGGCAAATAGTGGTATCCAAGCTTCTAATTAAAAGATAAACAGAATATTGGGACTCAACCCACAAATTTTCCCAATAAGATAAAGTGGTCAAATTCAATTTAAAAACTACATCAATTCAAAAGAGCAAGCAATGTACTAGAAAGGAAAAGTAGTAGACAACTTACTAGAAAGACTGGCATAGGTGATTGAGCAATTTGTGAAAGTAAGAAGATTAAATTGCAAGAAGGGAGTGCAACAATGAGACGTTGGTAAAGGGAAACAATGAGATGAAATTGAAGGAGATGAAGCCATTTTGAATGGACAGTTGGGATTTGCCAACAACAAATAGATGAAATTGCATGGCTTATTTTAAGAATATTACTACTCGAAATGTACCATTTCATTAAACCAGAAATGATGTGTTTTGAGCTTTATTCCTTGGCTATGCATATGGGCTGTTGGATCACATGAGTGGCCACAATTAGATGCCAAAACGATATTGTTTTGTCAAAGTACACAGTGAGATTGCATGAAGCCAATGTGCAGAGAATTCAAACACGCATATCTTTGCCATACGCATTGCGTGTGAATCATCAAAATGGTGATGTTTTGGATATTGTTTTTGATAAAAGGATATGATGAGATGAAGGACAAACTTCAGATTTGGGATTTTGTCTATTTTCTCATTTTTTCTAATCATGCGGCGTCCTAAAATCAATGAACAAGGCCACAAAGGAGTCATTTCCAACTTTTAAAGAGTAAAAAATTTTTTGATGTATTTTTTAATTAAAATAATATATTTTTATTTAAAATTATATTTGATAAAAATATTTATTTATATTTCTTTCTGAATTTCTTAATTTTTTTAAAATTTTATAAAAGTCAGAGTCCAAAGTTAGCAAGCTATGCAATTACATTACAGTTCTAAAAATTTTTTAACACTTTTAGAAACATAATTTTTATAGTTTTTTTAAAAGATTAATAATTTCTTATTACCATATAAATAAACAAGTGAAATTTCTAATCAAATAATATATTCCTGTATTAATTCAATCAGCTATTTTATACCTTAATTATTTATTCAAATTAAAATTTCTCTTAAGTAAAGCCTTTATTAATAATATATATAATAATGAGAAATTAATAAAATCATCTTTATCTCTTACAAACAATAAAATTTTCTCTAATTAAGCCTAAGTTTAAAAATAATTTTAATAAAAAATTATTAATCATTGAAAAAAAACTATAAAAATTTTGTTTCTAAAAGTGTTAAAAAAATTTTAAAAGTGTAATGCAATTACATAGCTTGCTAAATTTGGCCTTTGACTTTTTATAAAATTTAAAAAAATTCAAAATTCAAAAATAAAATATAAATTAATATTTTTATCAAATATAATTTTAAATAAAAATATATTATTTTAATTAAAAATGCATAAAGAATCCTATTACTATTTGAAAGTTGGAAATGACTCCTTCGTGGCCTTGTTCATTGATTTTAGAACTCCGCATGCTCTACAAAAAAAAAAGGAGGAAGTAAGCAAAATCCCAAATCCAAAGTCTATCCTTCATTGCATCACATCCTTTTGTTAAAAACACTATCTGAAACGTCACTGTTTTGATGATTCACACGCAATGTGTATGGCAAAGATATACAGAAAATTGGGAGAGGTTGGTGTTAAGGTGTGAGGATGCGAGAGTAAGTGATGGAAAATGTTATATCTTATCCTATTATATAATTGTTATTATATTTATAATGTTATATTTTATTTTTAATACTTTAATTTTTATGTTATTATCATTTTATAATTTATTTTATAATTTATTATATTATCAAATAATTTAAATTTTTAAAATTTAAATAATATTATTAATTATTTTATAATATTATTTTATTATTAAATTTAAAAATTAAATTATAGAATTAAAAATTTAAACTTTAAAATATATAATTTTAGAATTTAGAGCTTTGGTAGTGAAAAATCACCATTAAAACTACATTTAGCTATAACCCTCAAGTTGCTCCTAAAATAATCTTTGGTGATGAATTTTAAATATTGCCACTAAATGTTTTGGTATCAAAATTTTTTAGTTCCTAAGAATTTTTTTTTTAAGTTTTGACATTTCGTTGTAACAAAAGTTGCAACTAAAATCATTTTCAAAGGCGGCATTACAATGTCGCCATAAAAGACCTCCAGTGGCAACTATATATCACCACTAAATACCTTTTAATGGTGTCAAAGGGTCTTTCCCATCTTTTTGGTATATTCCACTATCAAGATTGTCCTAAACACACACAATTAGAAAGTAAATAGCTATTAAAATGATAACAATGAGAGAAATGTAAATAAAAAGTAATAACTTACAACAAATTACTTTTTGTGCTTTGACATATATTGGCTGATAGCCTTCATGTTATGAATTTTATCATACACTTCTCAGTATGATACGCCTTGCTTCAACTCATACTCTTACAAGTTAATTTCAACATAATAGTTGGAAAAATTAAAGTAACTTAAAACATTTTTTCTTCTCCCACATAATGCTGTTTCACATTATGCGACATATTGGAGAATCGAACAAAACATTATTTCTTCTCCCACACACTCCTTGCCAAGAAGCATTCCTCCTTTATGGCAAAGTGATATAAGGCCTATAAACATAAAATTAAAGTGAGTACTTAAGGTGGTATGTACTAATATAAATACCTTTATTTGGTATTAATTAAATAGCATTACCTACCATGAAATCAACAAACATTGCATCCTTCATTTCTTAGGGATAGTGCTTCCACTTGTCACATGTGCATGGTATCTAAACTATCACCTACTGCATAATCTTAGTAGTGATCTTGGTGGATTCAAATTCCTTCTTGTAATGAAAGAAAATAAATATTATGACCTTGAATACTTATAGATTGCCAACACCTATTTGAATTAATTCCCTCTTGTCCCTTGCCAAAGAAGAAGGTGTAGCAAGGGCGCTTCCTTCTAGTCGCTTCAAATAAAATAGACTTTTAGTAGCGACTAAAAAAAATTATCACTAAAATAATATTTTTAGCAATAATTTTATTAAGTTGTTGTTAAAAGTAGTTGGTAAAAAACTATTCTTGATTCTGAAAATATTTTTAGTGGTGACAAAAAAATTGCCACTAAAACTATTTACTAACAACAAAAAATTCGTCGTTAAATATTTTTAGTGGCAACATCAACATTGTTGCTACACAAAAAACTATATTTAATGATGACATTTTAGTTGCCACTAAAAGGTCATCACTAAAACAATCTTTTATTAATTAAAAAAATTTGCACTAAAATTTTTAGTGGCGACCAGTTTTAGTCATCACTAAAAGATACCTTTTAGCGACAACTATTTTGTCACCACTAAAACTTTTGATGCCAAATTTTTAGTTAATTAAAAATATGTGTGCCAAAACTTTTAGTGACAACTAATTATGGTCATCACAAAAAGATACAAGATAGTCGCCACTCAAAGTTCTAACACTAATTTTTTTGTCAATTAAACATATGTGCACCAAAACTTTTAGCGACAACTAGTTCTAGTCATTACTAAAAGATACCTTTTAGCGACGACTATTTTAGTTACTACTAAAAGTTGTGACACCAAATTTTTGGTCAATTAAAAATATTTGCGCCAAAACTTTTAGCGGCTACTAGTTTCAGTCATGACTAAAAGATTCCTTTCAGTGGCAACTATCTTGGTCGTTGTTAAAAATTCTGGGGTCAAATTTGTGGTCAATTAAAAATATTTGCGCCAAAACAAAACCTTTAACAATGAATAGTTTTATTTGTCACTAAAAGATAACTTTTAGAGGCGATTATTTTGGTCACCGTTAGAAGTTTTGGTGTAAAATTTTTTACTAATTAAAAATTTGTGTCAAAACTTTTAGTGACAATAGGTTGAAATTGCCACTAAAGATTACTTTTTGATAAATTTTTATTTCTTGATATAAAATATTTTTGTAACATATTTTTAAATAAAAATATTTGAACTTAGAATATGTTTATAAACAAATAAGTTAAAAAAATAAATTATGCTTATCAAAGAAAATTAAATTTGTAAAGTTAATGATGAATATATGTAAATATACTAATAACTTGAGGTAATCTTTTTATATAAGACTAAAAAGAATATTTTAGTTAAGTTTAATCATTAATTTAAAAAATAAAACTATAATTTTTATTAAATATATAATTTTAAATTTTTTAGTTAAGTTTAAAAAACCTAATAGATTATTATTTATAATTTTTATTAATAAGTTAAATTTTTAATTTTTAGAATTCATGAAATTAATATGTCTAACATTTCATATATTGAAGAATCCATATATCTAAATTTTCAATTTCAATTTCTAGGATTTATTTTACTAATACAACTCGTCAATTTTTATTAATTTTTTATGAATATATTAAAATTTCAATTTTTACCCTAATGTGTCCTTTTCCCCCAGACATCTACAACATACAACGCAACTCCCTCTAACCCTTAGTTTCAACTTTTGAAACAAAGCAAACAGAAAAAGTGGTAGAAAGGAAGAAAAAAATGAAGGAGAAGTGTAATATTCAAGGTTTCAGAATTTTTCTAAGTCTTCCCGCTATAGTCAGGATCCCTGTTAGCTATAGCGAGGGTGCAAATTTGCTACAGCGAGGGTCTCAGTCCGCTATAGCGAGTTTGTGTCCCATACGAAATCTAGAGAGTTTATCATAATAGCGTCAGCCGTGGCGAGAATAGTGGAACTTGGAACTGATAAGTTCTTGCCGTAGCGAGAGGGGTTTCCCGCTATAGTGAGACTTATTCTGGAAAAAATAAAATTTTGTTTCTTAAAGAACTCAGAAGCCTCTCTTTTTTTCTAACCAACATTTCATTTTCTTAAGACCAAGGGAGAGCTTATCTAAGAAGGATGCACGAGGAGGAAGGGAGAAGGAAGGAAACCAAGGAAAATGTGAGGGAAATTAGAGATTTTCATGGCTTTCCTTCTTGAAATCTTGTTCTTCTTTCTTTGCTCCCTCTTTCTATGGTTTTGGTGGATGACTTGGTTCTGTTTTGAGCTTGGTTCAGAGAAGGGAGAGTAGAAATTCAAAGAGAAAGTTAAGGCGAAGAGAAACACTCTTGAAGAAGGCTTGAATTCAAGGTAGCTATCTATGTATCTTTGCTTTTTCTTCTTTGCTTCTTGTGTATGTTAGTTCTACCAACTTGAGAGTTAGTAAAGGGAAGGAAGTTTTGACCTAGAACTAGTGAGAAGCCATTGATTTAGAATGTGGGTGTAATGTTCGGTTTTTGTTAAATGATGAAAACGGGTACGTTTTCAAAGCGAGTCCCCTGAAATGAATTAGTTAAGGTCTCAAAAAACTTGAGCAACATTCTAGACTCCTAAAAATGAGAATTATAGCCTCAGACGGAAGAAAAAATGGAGCTAGAATGAAGAAACAAATTTGGATAGAAACCTTACGAAATGTAATGGCATTTTTGTAATTTTGAGTAAATTTTGGAATTCACACAGGAGGGCTTTTTAAATGAAAGTTTTGAGTTTTTCGGGGTTCTCAAAGGCCCTGAAAACCATGGGAAGCCCCAAGACAGGTAAATCTCCTCCGATGAATATTTTTCAACATCGATGCACCCGAACTTTGAC
Source organism: Erythrophleum ivorense (assembly GCA_026724425.1). Lineage (NCBI taxonomy): Eukaryota > Viridiplantae > Streptophyta > Magnoliopsida > Fabales > Fabaceae > Erythrophleum > Erythrophleum ivorense. Next base: position 21,564 of record JAIUCV010000037.1, on the reverse strand, counting down.
GGATTCGTTCGGGAAGGTTTTAACTCCGATTTGATTGATTCCAAAGGCATTTTATTTTATTGGGAATCTAAATTTTATAATTAAAAAGATGGTTCTAAAAAAGGAGCTAAAACAAAGGAGAAACAAAAATGCAAAGTATAAAGGGAAAAATTAAAATTTTTGAAAAAGTCACCTTCCTACTCCTATATATAAGTGGTGCCCCACTTTCTTCCCCATTTGGAATCAGAAAATTTTGCATAATTTCAGAGGAGAGAGCTAGGGTTTTGGGCGCACCAAGGGAAGAAGAGAAAGAGAAGAAATTCCAAGCTAAAGGTATGTTTTCATAGTTGTTTTTTATGCTTTTCTTCATCCACACCTCCCCTCCTCCCTTCTCCTTTGTTTTCTTTGATTGAAATGAAGTTTATAAATCTGATTCAAGGGAGAAATTCAAGGGAAAGTTCGGATTTAAAGAGAAGAGCTTAGAGAAAGCAAGATTCAAGCCAAAATAAGCAAGGAAATTAGGTAAAATTTCATCCTATGGTTGATCCTTTCACCCACCCTTCTTCTCCATTTTGCCTAACCATAGGAGCCATAGGAAGATCTGATTTTCAAGCCCAACCAAGCATGAATCTTAGGTATTTGAAGGAGAAGAACAAGAATATGTAAAGAAAATCACAAAATAACCATTAGATTTCAAGATGTAAATTCTAAGGTTTTGTGTGCACCTTCCAAATTCTGATATTGTGTGATAATTCCTAGGCTTAATTAAGAGTTTAAATGAGTTCTTGAGACCCCTAAGATGCTCCCCACAAGCTTCCTCCTTCAAGAAAACAAAGAAATCTCCATGGAGGCCAAGGAAGCTCATAGTCTAGACCAAAGCAAGTTCTCATAGCTAGGGAGAGTTTTAAAATTTTCTAAGGCCATTCTTGAGTCATATTTGATAAATTAAAATGAGGGGAGGCCTTAGAAAAAATTTAGAACTCATGGAAAGTGAATTGGTGCCTTAGGTTCCATATTATGACCTAAAGAAACAACATATAGTTAGACTCTTTGTTTTAATTATGTGATGACCCCAAGAGGTTTAAAAGGAGTCAAGAATTATATTTGAAAGGAAAGAATGGAGTCTAGAACTTATTTGAGGGATGTTGCTTCATTAGGTGCAATTATGGACCATAATGAGGTTTATAGAGCAACCTAGTGCTTAAGCAAGTTGTGTGGCCTTAGAATTTGTTTCATGAACCTAATTGGCTTCCATAAATTGTATCTAGGCCAAGAGAAACTATCTCTCCAAGTTTGTGGGTGTGTGGCCGAAAGAGGAGGCTTGAATTCTAAGAAAAAAGTATGTGATTGTATACAAGGTAGCCCTCTCCACCTTCTCTCATGCATGGATATATATTTAGCTTGTCTTAGAATGTGTGTATGTGTATTTTCAAGCCATGAAAAGTATGCTAGCAAGATTTTATATACGATGATTTTATGATGACATATTATGTTTTCAAATAAATGTATGATATTTGTTTAAATTTGCTTGAGTGTAGAGAGGCCAAGAACTCTTAACTATGGTGAGGATGAGCTAAGAACCCTTGAGATTGATTGAGATAAAGCAAAGAATCTCCCAAAAGCAAAGTGGACTCCCAATAGTATGGTTGAGTCCAAGCATTTCTTATAGAATGGGTGAGGCAAGTCCAAAATCCATGAGAAAAAGTGTGAGGCCAATCTAAACACTTGGTGAGCTCTTGGATGTCTTGTATGACTTGTTCACATGCCAAGCTTGCTTCTTAAATGTTCATGACTTCCATTTTATTCATGCATGCATTTTTAAGGTATGCTTTGCATATATTATGTATGATTGAATGGGAAATGAGCTATTGGGATTCTTTGAATCTCATCCCCTCCTCTCCAATGATCTAATATGCTAGGTAGATCAAGTAGATGTAGTAATGGGAGCCAACAACATTGAAGAAAGAAGATTGACAACCATATGCCTAGTTTTTACCTTTTTGGAACCATAATGATGCTTCATGATGTATATTATTGTTGTAAATGGTCTATGACCCTTGAGACATGTATAATTATGATATTATATGATGCAGGAATGAAAGAATATGTTATGTGAATGATGGAATGTAAATTGAGTATGTTATGACATTATAGCTTTATGGAAATATGCATAAGTGTGGATGAAAAGGCTAAAATGAGATGCATGAGGTTTGGTACCATTTGGGTAGCTCACACAAGTCCTAAATGTGCTTTTAGACTTGCCCAAAAAGTGCCAAAACCAAAGGAAAGCCAATTGGTAATTTTGGTACCCTATATGGAGCCAAAATTGACCATAATGGAACCCTATTGCACTTTTTAGCCAAATGAGGTCTTATTGATTTGAGATTTGGTAAAAATTTAGAGCTTGTTGAGAGCTTTTTGGAAAGCTAAAGACCATAATTTTTTAAGGTCTACAGAATATTTGATAAATTTTCAAAGTTGACAATTTTTTTGGTTTTAGTCTGCTATACTATTCATTTGGTTTAAAATTGAAATCTGTCACACAGGGCTCAAATGATGTCCAATTGCCACAAACTTTTATACAGAGAAACTAGGTATTCACATGACTCATGCCAACTAGAAGCACCTCATTTGGAGGTTTAGAGAGGTAGATATGAATTTTTGAACCTTTTGTCCAGTATTAGGAGTTTTACCAGACCTGAGTTATTGTTCCATTGCATTTCAAAGTTTGGGCTACCTGAACTGGTCTAGAATATTTTTCTCCTCTAGTTAACATCCACATCTTTCTAGATTGATATCATTTGTTTGAATTGGATTTTTGTGGAATTAATTGGATATTTTCAAACTTTGCTGCAGAATTTGTGACAGCATCAGGAGGTAACTTGACCTCTGGACCTTTTTGGATGTCAAACATCCTCTCTGATGGATGTTATAGTCTAGAAATATTTTTAGCATGAAATAGGCATCCGTAGTTTTCTAGAATGGCCAAGAATGTATGATTTCAATTTTTCTAGAATAAGTTATGATTTTTCAAAGTTTGGTCAGAAAAGGGGCCAATTCTGCTGAAAATGTAATTCATTATTTTTATTCCCTTTTCATACACCCTCATGGAGTTTAAGGATGTGAAGCATATGAGTATCATCAAAGTTTGCTGCAGAATTTGTGACAGCATCAGGAGGCAGCTTGACCTCTGGACCTTTTTGGACATCAAATGTTTTCTGTGATGAATGTTATGGTCTGGACATATTTTGTGTGAAGTAGACATCCGTAGTTTTCCAAAATGGCCAAGAATGTGTGATTTTGGTTTTTCTAGAATTAGTTATGATTTTACAAAGTTTGGTCAGAAAAAAGGCCAATTCTGCTGAAAATGTAATTCATTATTTTTATTCCCTTTTCATACACCCTCATGGAGTTTAAGGATGTGAAGCATATGAGTATCATCAAAGTGTGCTGCAGAATTTGTGACAGCATCAGGAGGCAGCTTGACCTCTGGACCTTTTTGGACATCAAATGTTCTCTGTGATGAATGTTATGGTCTGGACATATTTTGTGTGAAGTAGACATCCGTAGTTTTCCAAAATGGCCAAGAATGTGTGATTTTGGTTTTTCTAGAATTAGTTATGATTTTACAAAGTTTGGTCAGAAAAAAGGCCAATTCTACCGAAAATGTAATTCATTATTTTTATTCCCTTTTTCATACACCCTCATGGAGTTTAAGGAAGTGAAGCATATGAGTATCATGACATAAGCTAGAAATTATGGTGTTACAATGGGAGCTTAAGAAATGCAAAGAAAGTGGAAGAAAAATCATTGAACTTCAAGATAGGAAAGTTAGGGGTTTTTGAACACTTTATAAATTCCATGTTGATTCATGAATTTCCTAACCTATGTAAGTATTTGTTTGAGTTCCTAAGACCTCTAGGAAGCCTCCTAAGTACCTCTCCCTTCAAGGAAAAACTTAAAAGCTATAGATTGAGATTTAGGTAAATAGGTTCAATAATGTAGCCTTAGAAGCAACATGGACCTAGGCTCTTGGAATTGAGTGTATGATGACTTCAAGGAGTCTAAATGGAACCAAGAGGTCTAGATATGAGAAGAAAATGGAACCAAGAACTTAAATTATAGTCGTTGCTTCATTAGGCCATTAATGGAACTAATATGAGACCAATGAACAAAATGTGCTTCTTAAGTGTGTGTTTCATTCTTTGACTTGTTCCAAGGGAGTAATTGAGTGTTATTTATTATGTTTAGGGGAAGGAAATCAAGCCCCATCTAGTTGTAGGTGTGTAGCCAAGAAAGGGAAGGAATAGCCAAAATTAAAGCTTGGAATTCCACCAAGGTAGCTCATCACTGTATTCTAGTTTGCATTCTTAGATGTGTATATGTCATTGTATTCTTGTGTGTGCATTTGTATCTTGAAACATGCCACATGATGTTATGATGTTGCATTAGTACCAATATGCATTCTCGGATGTTGTTAATTGTGAAAATTGCTCATAAGGGTGAGGTGATGCCAAAAGTCCCTTGCTATGGGTGAGGTGATGCCAAAAGTCTTTAGGCATGGGTGAGACAAGGCCAAAAGTCTCATGAATGGGTGAGGCCAAGTCAAAAGTCCCTAGGCCAAGGGTTAGACGAAACTAAAAGTCCTAAAAATGGGGTGAGGCTGAACCAAAAGTTCTTAGAGCTCATTCTTAACCTTGACATGATTTTGTGGCATGGAAGTGTTGATTTGAATGCTTTATGGTTACATTAGAATGCATACTTGTGCTCTTTGACATGTTACATACCTTGATTACTTACTTGAGTGAATATATGAGCTATTGAGATTCTATGAATCTCACTCCTTTCCATCTCCCATCTCACCATGTATAGATAGTGTTCAAGATGCTAAAGATGGAGGCCAAGGAGATTGAAGAGCTAATTCATGATGCTTGTGTAGTTTTGTGTAGTTTTTAATAGAAAAAGAATGTCAAAGTGTCTATGTACTAGTTATTTTTTAGATGTAAATATTTGACTAAGTGTAAAAGCATGTATGGATGATGTATGAACCAAGTTTGAGACCAAATCAATGTTAATATAAGAATTGGATATTTGATGGCTTGTATATGGTAGTGAATTCTTGCATGTGGTGTAACGCCCGATACGTTGTAAAAACACCCAAACGAGCCAGTTTGAAAAGCAAGTCCCTTGAGATGAGTGATTCAAGGCCAAATAAAATTTGGATAAAATTTTAAACAATAGAAAATGAAGAGTTGAGCTTTGAGTTACCCAGAAACCAGGGTCAGAGTGAATTGAAAAATTTGCCGAAAGGCCAGTGGCATTTTTGTAAATAAATATAATTTTAGAAAAACACCTAGGAGGGCTTTTTAAATGGAAATTTTGAGTTACTCAGGGTTCTCAGAGGCCTCAAAAATCATGGGAAGCCCTGGGACCGGTAAAGCCCCTCCGGTGTACTCTTTCTGATGTCGGTTGACCTATACCTTGATCAATTCATTAGAGAAGGTTTTAACTTCGATTTGAGTGATTCCAAAGGCATTTTATTAAATTGGGAACTTAAATTTAATGATGGAAAAGACGGTTCTAAAAAAGGAGCTAAAATAAAGCCAAAACGAAATTGCCATTACAGAAGGGCAAAATTGGAAATAATGGGTTCTTAAATGTTCTAAAGACTTCCACACTTTTCTCCCTTCTTTTCCTCTTTAATGAGAACGACCCTTTCTGCCCAAAATACAAAAAATATTTAGCTCTCTTAGGCACACCAAAGGGAGGAGAAAAAGAGGAGGAAAGCCAAGGAGAAACTAGGTAGTTTCATGGATTTTCTTGCTCCATCTTCCTTCAATCTTATTCTCCTCTCTTCCTCCTTTCTTCCCATGGATTTTTTGAATGATTTGGTTCTGTTTTGAGGTCAGACCAAGGAGGGAAATTTCGTGTTTAGAGAGGAGGAGCCAACCAAGGGAAGAAACATCCAAGAAACTAAGGAAAAACAAGGTAAAATATCATCCCTATGGTAGCCTCTTATTGTCCCTTCTTCTTGTATGTTTCGGCCAACCTAGGATAGGGTAGGAGGGGCTGGATTTTGGGCAGAACCAAGGGAGAAACCTAGGGAAAAGAGTGCAAAAATTAAGAATATGGCAATAAATTCTAAGAAAAACCAAAGGAAATTAAGTTAGAAAAGTGTAGTGTTCTTGGAGGTTTTGTGAAATCTGATTTTGTGTGAGTAATTTCTTGGCTATTTGAATGTTTCCTTGAGCTTCTAAGACCCTTAGAAACCTTCCCAAGTGGCTCTCCCATCAAGGAAAATTTTGAAACTCCAAGAAGCCCAAATTCATGCTTGTCTTGGCCAAGAGGGGTTTAATGGGCAATGGAGTGTTTTAATTTGTTCTAGCCTTGATTTTGGACTCCATATGGTATTAGAAGATGGGAGGAACCATTGGGAAAAATTTAGGAGCCATGGATTGGGAGATGGGATAATGGTGTCCATAATGGTGCTTTATGAAGCAACTTGGTCTTCCAATGGTGCAATTGAATTAATGATGGCTGTAAGGACCTTAAATGAGTCCAAGAAGTCTAGAAATAACAAGAGAATGGAGCCTAGCACTTGAATGATATGAGTTGCTTCAATAGGACATTTATGGATCCAATATGTCCATTATGGAACCAAGTGTGTAATAAGCTTTAGTTTAATATCTTGGCTTGCTTCAAGTATGTAATCATGTGATGTTTGTAATGTCTAGGCCAAGAGAACCCTACTCCACCTAAGTGCTCTTATGAAATAAAGGAGGGGAAGGAAATTGCAAAGTGAGCTTGCATAAATAAAAAGGTACCTCTCCACCTCATTCTCTTTGCATTCTTGTGTGCATATATATGTCTTAGTGTGCTTGCATGCATTCTTGATGCTTAATGACATGCCACTTGATCCTTGTTGTGTATTGGTACCAATGTATTGTCTTGAATGACTATGGTTGTAGAAAGAGCTCATACGGGTGAGGTGATGCCAAAAGTCCCTTAATAAAGGTGAGGAGATACCAAAAGTCTCATGGCATGGGTGAGGCAAGGCCAAAAGTCCCTTGAATGGGTGAGACAAAGTCAAAAGTCCCTAAACCAAGAGTGAGCCAAATCCAAAAGTCCTAGAAATGGGGTGAGACTAAACCAAAAGTCCCTAGAGCATGAAAGTGATCTTGAAATGTGAATGTGGCATGGAATGGAATTTATTGCACACTTCATGTTTGTATAGTTATGAATTTGATGTATGTATGCCTTGAATGTGGTGTGAATGGATGTGTGAGCTATTGAGATTCTTGGAATCTCACTCCCCTTTTCCCTTCATCCTTGAATTGTCTAAGTGGTGTTCCAAGTTAAGGAGATGCAAGCCAAGGACATTGAACATCTTTATTTTAGTGTATTATGTACTTTACGTGGTGGTTAAATGTCAAAGTGATGATGTGTGTAATATTTTTATGATGTAAGACCATGGACAAGTATAAAATGATGTATGAATATGATATAGATTTTATATGACACTAAATCAATAGCATTGTGCAAATTGGCTCTTGTATAGTTTGATGTAACTATGCACAAATAGATGTTGAGAGACCAAAATGAGATGCAAATGGTTTGGGACCATTTGGGCAGCTCCCACAAGTCTTAAACATGCTTTTAAACTTGCCCAAAAGGTGCCAAGACTCAAGGGAAGCCAAATGACAATTTTGGTACCCTATGTGAAGCCAAAAGTGACTAAAATGGAACCCTATATCACTTTTTAGTTAAATGATTTATTCTTGATTTGAGATTTAGCATGCTATTAGAATATGTTGAGATCTTTTTGAGAAGCTAAAGATCATAATTTTTGGAGATCTATAGAATATTTGATGATTTTTCAAAGTTAGCCAAAATTCTTGAAATAGTTTGATGCACTGTTACATTGGGTCCAAAATTATTTTCTCTCATATGAGGCTCAAATGAAGTCCAATTGCCATGAACTTTTATAGGCAGAAACTAAAGGTTATAAGTGACTTGTGCAAACTGGAATCATTCACTTGAATTGGAATTTTGTGAAATTAATTGGATATTTTTGAAGTTCATATTAGTAAACTGTGACAGCATCAGGACCCAATCCAACCTCCAGACTATTTTGCATGTCAAATGCCCTGTGTAAAGGATGTTATGACTTGTACATATTTTTAGTATGAAGTAGATATCCCAAACTTTCCAGAATAACCAAGATTATACGATTTCAATTTTTCTAAATTTAGTTATGATTTTCTAAAATTTTGGATATAATGGGGGAAAATCTAACCGAAATTCAATAAGTTCAATTTATGCTCCATTTCGGTTTTCTTGGCTCATGAGCAAGATTTTGTGATGTAAATGAGTAGTAATGATGTATTTAAATATAAGGATGCATGGTACAAACCCACACGGTCCACATGACACCAATTGTGAATTTTTAAGCATGACGTAACGCGATTAAATCCTTCCTTTTCCATGTGCTCTTATGAACATGATGATATGGAGCTTATGAATGCCAAGAATGGGGTTAGATATATATGGTGTTACATGTGGCATGGTAAAATTGAGATGCATGATAAATTGGACCACTTGGACAGTTCATATAGGATGTATTCTTACTTTAAAACTTACCCAAGAGGTGCTAGAACAAGAAAAATGCCATTTGAAACCATATTGACCATTTTATGCTATTAAACTTGCCAAATTCAAGAGCTATATCAAGATTTGACTAAATGACCTATTCTTGGTCTGAAACTTGGCATGCTTATAGGACTTGTCTAGATCTTTTTGAGAAACTAAAGTGCATATTATTTGGAGCTCTAGAGAATTTTTGGTAAATTTTCAAAGTTAGTAAAATTTTCCCAATTTGATAGTGGTACTATACAAATGATCAATAGCTTCACCTCCGTCACTCGTGGGTCAAATGGTGTCCAATGGCTATGAAATTTTACAAAAAGAAACTAGACGTTCTGAATGACTTATACTAACTAGAAGCACCTCAATTAGAGATCTATATAGGGAGAACTAATTTTTTAAAATTATGGATCAGTATCAAGGAAGCTAGTAGACCTCGGTTATTGTTCCATCGATTTTTGGGATTTGAAGGCTTCTAAATTAGTCTGGACCTATTTTTTCCTTCTATCTAATATCTATAGCTTTCCAAATTGGTATAGTTTGCCTAAATTGGATTTTAAAAGAATTAGTTATAAATTTTTGAAATTCATATCAATAAATTGTATCAGAAACACCAGGTAGTTTCACCTTTTAAGGCTTTCTATTGTCAAACATGATCCAAATGATGTTATTATGGCTTGGAATTATTTTTATATGAAGTTAACATCCAAAGCTTTCCAAAAAGGTATGGTTTGCATGATTTTCATTTTTCTATAATTAATTATGATTTTCCAAAGTTAGTGCCAAAAATCTGAATCTTGGACCCATGAGAAAAATGTAATTTTTTTGGGTTTTGGCTTCAAATCCATGGTTTAGGGATTGTTTTATGATATGTATGAGTTGTATGGATGGAGTATACGTAGAGAATACTATTGATGGGTCCATAGGGCGAAGTATGAATGCTTAAACCCCGACGTAACGCAGTGAAATGCTACAATTTTGCTTCTTTTCTTTGGAATTACATGGAATCTGTAACACCATAATTTTTTAGCTTATCTCATGCCATTCTCATGCTTCACATCATGCATTTCATGAAGGAGCAAGAAAAATGATATAAAATAATGAATTTCTTAGCGTTGCGCTGTGCATAAATTTTTCATTCGAAGTCCCATGGGCCATATAGACTCATGTATTATATTCTCATATTTAATTACATGAATACAACTCATATCCATCACTAAAAGTGGCCTACAACTCGTGAAAACCAAAGGGAAGCATAAAATACACATATTCATTTTCGGCCAGAATTTGCTCATTTTTGTCACAAACTTTAGAAAATCATAAGTAATTCTAGAAAAATCAAAATTATGCATTTTTGGCTATTATGGAAAGCTACATGTCCATTTTATGATAAAAATATTTCTAGACCATAACATCCAATACAGAGGACGTTTGACATTTGAAATGGTTTAGAAGTCAAGCTATTCACTGATGCTGTCACAAAATTCTGTAGCAAATTTTAAAAATATCCAATTAATTCTAAAAATATCCAATCCATGTAAATGATACCAATTTGGAAATCTGTCAATGTTGACTAGAGGGAAAAAATAACTCCAAATTAGTTCAGGCATGCCCAGATCTCAAAACTCAATCAAATAGTAACTGAGGTCGGCTGGAGTTCCTGATACTAGAAAGATTCTTTGAAAATTCATATCTCTCTCTTTAGACATCCAAATGAGGTGATTCTAGTTGCCACAAGTCAATAGGAATGTCTAGTTTCTCTGTATAAAACTTTATGACAATTAGACATTATTTGACCCCTGTGTGATAGATTTTATTTTTGGACCAATATGAATAGTGACATGACCAAAACCAAAAAAATTTTCAACTTTAAAAATTCATCAAATATGCTCTCAACCTCTGAAAATTCTATTCTTTAGCTTCCTAAAAATCTCTCAACAAGTTCTAATTGCATGCCAAATCTGAAATCAAGAAGAGCTCATTTGGACAAAAAGTGATATAGGGTTATATTATGGTCAATTTTGACTCCATATAGGATACCAAAATGTCCAAATAGCTTTCCTTGGGGTTTGGCACCTCTTAGGCAAGTCTAAAAGTATAAATAGGACTTGTGTGAGCTGGGCAAATTGTCCCAAATCTCATGCATCTCATTTTGACCATTTCACTCACACTTATGCACAATTCCATAATGTCATCTAAGGAGCTCATTTGCCAAAACATGTTCAAATCACAATCTAATAGTCACATAACATATTCTCTCATTCATACATGATATATTATCATAATTACATATGTTTATAACATCATAATATATATACATTCATTAATTACATCATTTGCCAATTCTATGGCCTTAAAGTAGCAAAATTCATGTTCTTGGATGTCATAATTTCATCTTCAAGGTGGTTGGCTTCCATTACCTTGTCCACTTAGTCCACCTAGCATATTAGAACATTGGAGAGGAGGGGATGAGATTCAAAAAATTCCAATAGCTCATTTCCCATTCAATCATACATAATGGATACAAACAAATCTTATAAATACATGTATGGTCATGTTGACATGTGCAAACATTCAAGAGACATTTTTATCATTTGAAAAAGTCATACATAGTATACAAAGGCTTGCCAAGCAGGTGGATTGGCCTCACCCATTTGTTTGTGGATTTTGAACTTACCTCACCCATTCTTTAAGAGGTTCTTAGACTCAACCATGCTCTTGGGAGTCAACCTCATTTTTAGGAGACTCTTTACTTTATTTCAACCAATCGTAAGGGTTCTTGGCTCATCTTCACCATGGCTAGAGGTTTTTAGCCTCACCACACTCAAGCAAAGCAAGGCAAACACCATAAATATCATTTGGAAAACATAATGCATCATCATGGTACCATGGAGTAAAAGCTCATGCTAGAACATTTTTCATGGCTTGAAATACATATACACATATTCAAAGACAAGTAAAGTAAGCAATCATGCATGAGAGAAGGTGGAGAGAGCTACCTTGTTAATATTTATACACTTTTTCCTTAAGCCTTGAATCCTCTCCCTTGACCTCACACACCCAAGAAGGTGGAGATCATTCTTTTTTGGCCTAGACACAATTTATAGAAGCCAATTAGGTTTATGGAATTAATTCTAAGGCCACACAACTTAGATTCTAGCTTGATCTATAAACCTTATTATGGTTCTATAAATACACCTAACGAAGCAACACCTCTCAAATAAATTCTAGGCTCCATTTTTTCCTTTCAAATATGATTCTTGACTCTTTTTAAGCCTCTTGGAGTCATCACACAATTAAAATAAAGAGCCTAACTACATGTTGTTTCTTTAGGTCATATTATGGAACATAAAGCACCAACTCTAAGCTTCCTAAATTTTTTCCAAGGCTTCTCCTCATATTCATTCATCATATATGACTCAAAAATGAGCTTAGAAAAATTTAAAACTCTCCCTAGCTATGGTAACCCTTCTTGGCTAAGACAATGAAGCATGATAGGTTCCATGGAGTTTGCTTTGTTTTCTTGATGGAGGAAGCACATGAGGAGACTTCTATGATCTTAGAAGCTCATTTAAACTCTCATTTAGACATAAGAATCAAGGTATCAAATTAGATTTTACAAAGAACAAATGAAACCCTAGAAAGTGCATCTTGAAATTCCATGATTTTTTGTTAATTCCTTTTATATATTCTTAATCTCCACACCTTTTCCTTAAAATCACCCTTGGTTCTGCCTAAAAATCAAATCCTCTTAGGTCTTCCCAAATAGGGCGAAATGGTGGAGAAGGGGAGCAAGGGGTAACAACCATGGAAGAAGAAATTACCTTATTTTCTTGCTTTTTCTCACTTAAATCTTGTATTCTTTGAGCTCCTCTCTTCAAATTCGAATTTTTTTGTCAATTTCTCCCTTAAAATAGATTTATAAACTTCATTATAATCATAGGAAGAAAGCTCAAGAGGAAAGAAACAAGTTTGGAAGAAGAAGAAGCATAAAAATCTATGAAATTTCTTACCTTTTCCTTGCTTTTCTCCTCCTTTCTTCTCCTTAATGGTGCGCCTAAGAGAGCTGGTGTTTTCTTTGGTTTTTAGGTAGAATGGATCGTGCAAATGAAGGGGAGAAGAAATAAGAAACTTAAAGTGTGTTCAAGAAGCTTCCACTTTCTCAAAAATTTCAATTTTGCCCTTCATTTTTAGTATTTTTGTTTCTAAATCATTTTAGCTCTCTTTTTATAACCATCTTTTCCATTCTGAAATTTAGGTTTTCATTTTAGTAAAATTAATTTAGAATCACTCAAATTGAAGTTAAAACCTTTCCGAATGAATCCGTTAAAGTTCAGGTGCACTAACATTGGAAAACGTCAACTGGAGAGGTTTTTGTCATATCTTAACCCCAAGAAACTCATATAATAGAATTTAAGTAATAAACACCAGACTTGCACACAAAGCGTAGCATATGGACCGAAATCACATAAAGATACCCACACGGTTCAATCCCACTTTGGTTTAAGCAATTTTGTCCATATAATATCCATACAACATTCATTCAAAGCAAGAATATCATTACATAAGCTCTTGAGGTCCATTTTGCACTACTTGAACTTTTCACACAATTTACTTGCACATACAACATATAACAATGAGAAGCACACTACTAAGAACCTCTAGCTCAGCATTAAATCACTTCCAAAGCCCATGAATTGATCCTCAACTCCTCTTAGACCATAACATATTAAAACATATCAGATTCATAGCCATTTAGGTCAAGAAACTCGGGTTTGGAGGTTTGGAACACATATCAGAATTTTTGCAATGGGTTCCAATTTTCAGTTTTCTGGGGCAGACTTTGAAAAATCATAATTAATTCTAACAAAATCAAAACGAGGCAAATGATAGCTTTCCAAAAATCTCTGTATGTCTAATATAAGGTAAAAATAATTACAGGTATGAAAAACCCAGCTGTACTGTTTTTGACAACCGAAAATAATGAAAGGTCCGGCTGCCCTTGCGTTCTGCTACAGCTTACTAATATGGATTTTAAAAATTCATAACTAATTCCCAAAAACTCCAAATCAAGTAAACTATATCAATCTGGAAAGATACAGATGTATAAATTAAGGAAAAAATAACTTCAGACCCATAAAATGACATTAAACTGGAGAAAATGGATGGAACAGTGCTGAGGGTCCTGCTGCATCACTGACAGTGAGTTCTAACTTCAAAAATTCATTTCTCTCTCTATATACGTCCAAATGAGGTGCTTCTAGCTGCTATAGCTCACTGTGCATGTCTAGTTTCTCCATATAAAATTTCAGGACCATTGGACCTCATTTGGCCCATGTTTGATACAGATGCATTTTCGGACCAAAGCTACAGTACACTGACCAAAATCAGAAAAATTCCTAACTTCAAAAATTCACCAAATATTGCCTAGACCTCCAAAAATTCTGAAATTTAGCTTCCCAAAAATCTCTAGATGAGCTCTAGATGCATGCCAAATTTCATGAGGAAATTTGTCCATTTGTTCAGTTTGTGACATAGGGTTAAAAAATGCCCTTTTTAAGCTTCATACGGGGTCTCAAGGGGTCCATTTTTGCTTCTTCTCAATCTATGGCCACATGAGCACGTGGAAAAGCATTAGAACACTCTATCAAACATGTTTCAAAGGGCTAATAACCTAGATTCTATAATCTCACTCATCCACACCAAGATATACACAAGAGCCATACTTGTATAACTTGGCATATCTAAGTCAAATTCATGAAATATCATTCATATGGGTCTAGTCCTCATACATATACAATATACCCATACTTTTACAAATTTTCATAAGCTCATACATCACATATACATTATGGAGATACATCATGTGACAACCGTATGGCTATAATACAAATATTTTACAACTCCATCGCTAACCTTCTTGCTTCCAAGTGTGGTGGCTCCTATTTCCTTGCTCTCTTGATCCACCTAGGCATATTAAGTAATGGGGAGGGAAGAGTGAGATTCTAGAAATCTCAATAGCTCATCTCCCTTTCAAACACACATACTTGATGCAAGTTTCAAGTCTAGATACATGTATGCCAGCATGAAATTCTTGATCATACATAAAGCATTATCTTCATTCATAAGGACATAAATAACATATATAAACTTGTCAAAGCATTGGTTTAGCCTCACCCACTCTCTTTGGGACTTGCCTCGCCCATTTTCAAAGGACTTTTGACTAAGCCTCGCTCTTGCTAGAGCCTTTTGGCTTTGTCTCACCCAACCTTAGGGACTCTTGGCTCATTCTCACCTTAACTAAGGGACTTTTGGCTTCACCAAGCTCAAGCAAACCAAAGGCATTCATCAAGCATCATTTCAATACATAAGCAAATCATCAAGACACCATGGCATGTGAATACTTCTAGAAATATATTTCATGACTTTAAACATACACACACACATTCAAGACAAGAAAAACACTCAAGCATGCATGAAAGAAGGAGAAAAGAGCTACCTTGTTATCTATGCAAGCTTTACTTTGCCTTACTCCTTCCCTTTTTCGGTTCCACAAGAACACTTAGGTGGGGTCGGTTTCCTTGGCCTAACCATCATGAATAACACTCAATTATATTCTTGAAACAAGTTAAAGCATTCAATTTACTCTTAAGAACACACTTGGTTCCATAAGTCATATAATGGCTCCATAAATAGCCTATTGAAGCAACCATCATGATTCAAATTCTTGACTCCATTCTCTTCTCATTTCTAGGCCTCTTGACCTCATTTAAAGTCCTTGGAGCCATTACATATTCATTTACAAAAGCCTAAACACAAGTTGCTTCATAAGGTCACATTATGGAAGCCATTGCCTCATCTCCCAATCCATGGCTTCTAAATTTTTTCCAAGGGTTCCTCCCACCTTCTACCATCATAAGAAGTCCCATTCTAGGCTTTGAATAAATTAAAATACTCCTCAAGTGACCAGACCTTGTGTGGTCGAGATATACATCATGAAAAGAGCCCTTGAACTTTGCTTTGTTTTCTTGGAAGGAATGTCACATATGTAACTTCCTAGGGGTTTAAGGAACTCAAACCATGTCTTACATAAGCTAGAATACCTCTAGGAAAAATCAGATTTCATCACTTATTTCAAAACCCCAAGTTGTGCCAACTTGAATTTTAAGGCTCCCTTTTTGTTTCCACTTGTCTATTATAAATTCCCACACTCTAAATCACTTGTTCTTCCCTTGATATGGTCAAAATTCAACTCCCTTTAGATGGGCTCTAGGTTGCACGAAATTCATATGGAGGAGAACAAGCAAGAAGTGCAAGAAAAGCTATGGAAAGGAATGGGAACCTACCTTAAATTCTTGCTCTTCCAAGTAGTTTCCTCTTGCACCCAAGCCTTCCCTCCAATCCTAACTTCTCCTTGTTGGACCAAAACTAAAATAATATCAAAATACATTCTGAACTCATGGAAATATGGAGGAGAAGGAGGGGAATATTTATTGTAAAGACAAAAGGAAGAAAACACACCCTTTCATACCTATTCAAGGCTTCTTCTTCTCCTTCGTTGTTTCTCCTTCCACATGATGCCTTGGCTAGAGTTTTTAGCAGTTTCAGAAATGGGTAAAATATTGGTGCAGCTTGGGGAGCGCTAGAACGTGTTTTAAGAGAGCAAAAAGCAGCTTTTCCATTTTGCATTTTAGTCCTTATTCTTGGTTTTTTCATTTTAGGCCCATTTTAACTTCTTTTCAAAATCTGTCTTTTCCATCATAATATTTAGGCTCTTTAACTTATAAAATACTTTTGGAACCACTCAAATTGGATTTAAAACTATTTCGAACTATTCGGTCAAAGTTTTGGTCAACCTTTGCCTAACTCGCTCACCGGAGGGGTTTCAACTGTTTTAAGGCTTTCCATGATTTTCAAGGCCTCTGAGAACCCCAGAAAGCTTAAATTTTTCATTTAAAAAGCCCTCCTGTGAGTTTTCAAAATTTTTCAAAAATTACAAAAATGCCCTTACATTTTTCGGCAAATTTTCTGAGTTTCTATGGCTCTGGTTTTTGGGCATCTTATACCTTAAATCCTCATTTTCTATTATTTGGAATTTGATCCTACTTTTAGTTGGCATCAAACTTCTCTATCCAGGGGACTTCCTTTGGAAACTGACTCATTTTCATCGTTTTTCGAAAAATCGGACATTACAGTTTTAGTTGTCCCAGGACTTCCCATGGTTTTCAGGGTCCCTAAGAACCTTGGAGAACTCAAAAATTTTATTTAAAAGGCCTTCTTGTGTAAATTCTAAAACTTGCTCAAAATTATGAAAATGCCATTACGTTTCGTAAGTTTTTCGTAAGAAATTATTTTTTCATTCTAACTCCTTTTTTCTTTCCGTCTAAGCCTGGGATTCTCATTTTTAGGAGTTTAGAATGCTTCCTAAATTTTTTGGGACCTTAAACACATCATTTCAGGGGGCTTGCTTTTGTATCCAGTGAATTTTGTTTGTTTACGGAGAAACTGTATGTTATGTTTCTCGTGTTTTCTCTTGTTTTCAGAAAATTGAATGTTACAGAATCAAGCTTAAGTGAAAGTTAAATGAGACTAATACATTATGGTGTTACAAGAAGAAGAAAGAATGGATAAATTGACTTGCACCCCAATCTCTTGTCATTGTAACATTAATTTTAGTTGGGTAAGCCTATTAAATTCTTATTTTGTCTTCTTCTTCATCCATTAATGCCTAAGGTTCTAGGTTTTGTAAATTGGGACTTTTGGTTTAATATTCAAGTTCCATGGCTTATAATAGTTCCTTTTGGTTTGGGTAATGAGCAAAAATATAATGATTTCTATAGATTTCTTGGTGAGGGCAACCATGGATGTGAATTTGGAACCTTAAATTCAATCTTGATGCTTTAATGGTCAGATGATGCCTCTTTAAACTTGGGGAGACCTTAAATGATGTTTTTTTTGTGAAGATGAGCCCTAATGTAATGATTTAGTATGCATTTCCTATTAAGGTAGCCACATATGCGAATTCTAGAGGGATGAGCTGGAGGATGGCTTATGTTTAGGATTAAGAGCTTTAGTTGGGACAAAAATATAATGGGACAAAAATTAAGAAATACATAACTCAAAAATTAATTAAAAATTTAGAATATTCATGAAAAGCATTGTGTAATCATAGAAAACTTCTCTTATAAGCTTGTTTTAATGATGAAAGATAGTGAAAAACAAAAATCTCAAAATTGGAGGCCTAAAATACCTTTTTTGGAAAAAATAAGTAACCAAACCACCTTTGGCATTTGCCTTGCATAGATCTCAAAAAAATACCCGAATTGAAAAAAAAACACCTCAAATGGACTACGGTGCTCAAAGTTATGACCTTTCAAAATTTTACCTTCTAGTCTCATTTTCTTCATAATTTCTCTTCTAAACCTATGTTTTTATTTTTTTTATCACTTCAACTATTTTTTATTTATATATCAATTATCAATTGTTTCTTTTTATTTTTATTATTTAATTACCAATAACGTAATATTTAAAATGATATTATATAATTATATATACATATTATATAATATTATATCATTTTCTCTCATTTACTAAAGTAACAAACAATAGAACGAGCTTTACTAAAATAACCAAAAGGAAGTCACAAAGTCACTTGGAAAACCAAGATTCATTTTCGCTCGCTAAAGTCTTTCCCCTTTTTCCAATTTCAAACCTTCTTCGTATCCGCTGGCAAAACCTTCTGCAGATCCTTCTCAATATTTGTTCCAATACATCCCTTTGGTCTATTTCATTATGAATGAAGCTATTCCAACCAAAATTTTTTGAGCATGAAAAAATAGAGTATCCTATGACTTGATTTTGCCATGAAAGAGGAGAACACAAACTGAAGAGGAAAGTGGCTATATGAGTGGTAATTTGGTCCATTGTTTGCTCTTT
Organism: Erythrophleum ivorense; assembly: GCA_026724425.1. Classification (NCBI taxonomy): domain Eukaryota; kingdom Viridiplantae; phylum Streptophyta; class Magnoliopsida; order Fabales; family Fabaceae; genus Erythrophleum; species Erythrophleum ivorense. The sequence continues at coordinate 3,006 of JAIUCV010000037.1, read as the reverse complement.
CTTTATGCAATTGATTTTGTGTTGTGAGTGCTGTGAATGTGGCTGTGGTTATCCATTGTTTGCTCCTAGCAGAATTGAATAATGCCCACTAGGTTTTTGTAATAAAGCCTAGATAGTAATGCCACTTCTGAATCGAATTTACTTTCTTTTTCTTAGAATTTCTTCTTTTTTGTGCTAGTTTCTCCTCCTTTAATGGCTATTTCATGCCCATCTTCTAGCCTTTGTAAATTTGTTGAATTGACAATGAATTTGTTATACTTAGTTCTAATATGTAAATTTATAGTAGATATTGCTAAACATATGAATTCATACTAGTCACATGGATAGGGCCATTACCAATTATGTTGTGTGCTATCCTTATTTAAAATGGTTTTTAGAGAATAGTCATATGGTAATCTTTGTCTATTTTATCTGTAATAACCAAGTAATATAATAAAAGTGCTAACTCCTCAAACAATATCAAATGTGGCTCCTTAGATCTTCACTATAACTGCTAGCTCAATTAACAGGGGCTTCAACAATAATATTACTTTTGGTAAAGGCCATATTATAAAGGTATTATTTTTCTTCATGCAATCATTTGAAAAGAATTACAATCATTGAAAGTGTCCCTCATTTGAAGGATATTAAGCTTGCTCTTATGATATTTTGTTGTGACATTTAGCATCAATTCTTCTGTTGCCATGAGGGTTTGCTGTGATATTGCTGAAATTTGGTGTTAGTTCCTTTTTTGAGGATGAGGATGAAATGGTTTTAAGTTTTGATATATGCCTAAATTAGATTTTAGTCTAATTCTCATATTTGATCTAATTCTGTTACCTTGATAGTTTATTGTGATACTGCTAAGTCTAGTGTTAGTCCTTTTTTAGGATCAAGATGAGATGAAATGGTTTTAAGTTCTTATATATGTCTAAATCAAATTTTGGTTTAATTTTGAGAGGTTTTCCAATTCTGTTGCCTTGATAGTTTGCTATGATACTGCTGAGTTTGGTGATAATTCCTTTTTTGACGATCAAGATGAGATGAAATGGTTTTAATTTCTGATATGTGCCTAAATTAGATTTTAGTCTAATTTTTGTTGCCTTGATAGTTTGTTGTGATATTGCTAAAGTATGGTGTTAGTTCTTTTTTTAAGGATGAGGATGAGAAGAAATGATTTTAAGTTTTGAATTATGCTTAAATCAGATTTTGGTATAATTTCTTTTGCCTTGATAGTTTGCTGTGATATTGCTGAAGCCTAGTGTTAGTTCTTTTTTTGAGGATGAGGATGAGATGAAATGGTTTTAAGTTTTGAATTGTGCCTAAATCAGATTTTAGTCTGATTTTTATTGCCATGATAGTTTATTATGATATTGCTGAAGCTTGGAGTTAGTTCTTTTTTTGAGGATGAGGATAAGGATGAGATGAAATGGTTTTAAATTCTGAATTATGCCTAAATTAGATTTTGGTCTAATTTCTGTTTCCTTGATAATTTTCTGTGATATTGCTGAAGTTTAATGTTAGTTCTTTGACGATTGTGTCGTGTAATCTCAAATAAAACTAGGAAGCGAAATAAATTTTTATAGTTAATGGTGCAATCCTAGGTCATCTCCCTTAGAGTTTATGCCTTAATTTGTTTATGGAAAGGTTATTCTAAGTATTGCTACTGAAACTTATTTTGGGGTTGAAGTGCTAGAATTTAATTGAACTAAATTTAATTGACAAAAATCAAAAGAATTTAAAACTAAATGAGATGAACAATTAAGAGAATATGGTAGCTAGCTTTGCATTGGACTCCCTAGAATTCAATTATCCTTGCCCTTGATTTAATTTACCAAATTTGGAATTAATTCCTTGCTCTTTAGTGTATTCCTTATAAAGATTCTTGAATAACCATCCAAGATTCAATTTATTAATTATACAAGGAATTTGCAACCACAAAAAACCTTGAATAACTAATTAATTGAATTAAGAACAAGAACACACTTTAACCAAATTCAATTGATTAATAGAATCACATGCACAATTTACTTAAGATACTGATTGACCAATTAGATTAATTAATTCCTCAAACACTTTAATTTCTCGTCAATTAATCCAATAACCATTGCATCAATTAACCCAAGATCAAGAGGAATTTGAAAGTAAATTGCACATTAATTCTGGAATTTTTTATAAACATGTGATGATCATAATCAAAATTCCAAAGTCAAATTCAATTCATAAAACAAATTAATAAAATTTCAGCAACTAAATTCCTAAATCAATCAACTAAACCTAGTCAAATTAATCAAAGATTTAATGCTGGAATTTAAAAGACATAGTAAGGAATAATTATCCAATTTTGTGGGAAAAGATAGAGCTCAAATCTTCATCTGGGAGCTTCCAATTCTCAGCTAGCCACCATGGGTGAATTAAGCTGCCATGAAGAATTTAATTGGAGAAGAGTTATTGGAAGAATGCTCCAGGAATCTCGTTCTCCTTCTGTGTTCTTCACGTTCTCGTTTGACCTTTCTTCGTTTGCAAAACCACACCCTTCCTTGATGAGTGAATGGTTCTATATATAGGCAAGGATTTGCTAAGAATTTGAGGCATGAATGGAGTAAACTCTGGTGATAATTCAGAGGCGTGACTGTGCTGGACTGTGTGAGGGGTGAATAAAGTATGAATCCTCCTTGGAGTGTGCTTCTGGACGCTTTAAACTTGCTCCTGTTCACGTGACTCTTTTATTGACTCCTTCATTTCAGATTCATGCAAAACCACGTCTTGTTCCACGTCAATTTTCAGCTGCCTTTCATCGCTTCTTTTCTTTACTTAATAATCACGTGCCTTATTTATAATCTTCCCATAATTCTTGTGCTGATGCTACTGCATTCCTCCCGTGCTCAGCTCTCTCGTTAGCTCAGCTTTTTCTAATCGTTATTTTCTTCATGTGGCTTCCAGCGTTTGCATTGTCCAGCTTCAGCATTTTCTAGCGTCTTCACAGCTTCAGCATCTTCCAGCCAGTAGCTCGAGTTGGTTGCTTCA